>JAPDOI010001372.1:0-187801 GCA_029168955.1 Aplectana chamaeleonis | reverse complement strand
TTTGTCCGAATAGCCGAATTTTTCTTTTTCGGTGAGTCGAATTTTAGGATGATTCGAAAATAGGTTTTTCCTAAAGTTCGGATTCGGAGTAGCCAAAAAATCGTATCAATCGGCTGGATATATCCGATAATGAACTATCGAATCAAAAGATATGTTGTACATATCTAGGAAAACCAAACAGGAAAATGAGGTAAAGATGATAGTACCAATACCGTCAGTGTGTTTACTAACCTGGGAACAAAACCAAACAGTGGAATAATATTCCAAAGTGTCGGACATTTGAGTAAAGGAATATTTGACGCTAACCTTAATTTTAAATATTTTTCGAAAAATTTTCTGATTTGGAAATTTGAATTAATCGGTTTTTCGATGGTTCTAGTCATGCAAAAACTTTGATTTTTCTATTTTCTATTATTCGATCAAATCAGAATCTCATATTGTTGTTTTTGGTGAATCATTCCACTTCAAATAAATGATTTCTAATAGGAATATTCGGTTTCAAAGATTCTATTCAGGGTTTTAGCTATACGTTTTCTGAGAAATAGAAAATTGAATAGTTCCGCTTTGACAGATCTCAAACATTTTGAGCTCCGATTATTTAATTCATCCGGGGACTTAGCAGATTGATATATTCGTTTTAGAATCTTGATTTATCCGGAATCGAGACCGGGTTTGGGTGTTAGTGAACTCGATTAAATTGGAGATTAAACTTACATAGATTTGCAAACATTCCTTCCGTTTGGGGATCAGAATAACCCTTTTTTACATTAGATTGATCCTGGAGTTTAGCCGATCGATGCATCGGAGATTTGATTTGTCCATGAATTGTTTTATTCGGATTTCGAATCCTGGATCTCCTGTGACAATTTAGAGTTCCGGATGTTGCTAATTCGGATTGTTTCAGATTTATTATGGGATTTGAGCCAATAAATCAGCTCATTGAAAATTCAAAAACGCTCAGCTTCTCAAAAATTTGATCTTTTCGGAAGCCGAAATTTTTGAATTGGTCTATTACTTAGTTAGTTCGGAAATTCCAAGTATTCGCTCTCTCCTACTCAATTCATTAGCAGCATATAAATTAATTAGTTCTGAAGATTTGACATTCATTTGGGAATTCAAATTCTTTGAATAATTCGGAAAATAAAAGCACTCAGATTCTCCGAAGACACTGAAAACATTCGCTTTCTTCCAAATTTTCGATGATTTTCGGACCTTTTCATTGGAATAATAATTTTCCGGTGAATACTCTACGGTTGTGCCTGAAATTGTTCGTTTTGCCGAAGACCCCGTCGCCATCTTACATGGAAAAACCCTAACAATGCATCGAAATCACAAGGTCATTAAAGTAAGCAAATCGGGTCGTCCGCCACTCACCTGGTACCACTGACCCATTAAGGAGTAAAGGTCAAAGGGAACTGGATCGGGTTTCTGCGTGCAGAGCGGTGACGACGGCTGAATGATGAAGTTCTGAACCATTTCCAGATTTTCAGTGATCGCTGCTGATTGAGCTGGAGTCAGAACAATGGTTCCATTTCCAAGTGCATTCTCCAGAGGATTCTCGCCTGCATTCTCAGCAGCAGTGTCGTTAGGCTGAAGTATTACATTACAAATTTTAACCATCTACTTTGCACCAATTTCAGAAAGAAATAGTGATTTTCATACCTGGAGACTGCCTGAGGTCAGCGCTTTGTACAAGACATTGGAGATCATATTCTTGCCCGGCAGCGGACTATTCTCTCCAGCAATCAAATTTGTGACAGCTTTGCCAAAGGCGTCCTTGTCCTGAATGAAGGTACTGATTCCCGGAACACATGAATTCGCTCAACGTGTAAATGCCTCACTTGTGGCGTTGGCGTCTTAGCGGGCCAGCTGCCTTCGTTTCGGCCATTTTCTTCTGTCCCATACTAATAAGGTTGAAAATGGTTCCAATGAGGCCACCCGACGACGTTGTCACCTCTTCGCCGAACTCACCGAACTGAAACGATTTCACGATTTTTGGAAGTTTTTGCCGTAAATGCAGTTCAAAGTCGCAGTGCACGTTATGATATAATTACACAAACTGTTGAGCTGATCGCAAAACGCTCGACTCCGGGCGAGATTGAACTAGCATATTTCCTTTCCGGGGAGCGCCTTATCGCACTGCACTACCAAAGCCCCAGCGCCGCTCTCAATCAACTGCTCGGTAAATCTTTACTGAAGCAACCTCATCAGCAACGCTTTCATCCTTTATAAATCAATATTCATCTGGTGCTTTCGACTTTTGTGGCTTCCATGTTCTATGTACAGTTCACATCACGCGGAGCCGGGTTTGAAACATGTACCAATACATATATTCAAACAGCTCGGGACATTCGCTGCAAGTGCTTAACAGGCGGACCGCGAGACAACATGAACTCGTCAGCTGGACCGTGCCCTGTGGCGAGCTCACCGGGCGGATCGCGGGTAGAGACCAGCGTGTCGTGAGGGCAGTGAGGAGAAAGCCTGGCTTATTGCGGGCAGCTTTCGGAGCGGGTAACAAATCGCGAAAAATTAATTTTCTGCTCGACGGGAACGTGTGGCGGCAGTCTTTCATTAACTTCTCTGAGAGTCTAGGCCGAGAAGTAGCCTCGAAAGAGCCGCGAAATGCCTGCTTGCCGCGTAATAGCCGCGAAATTGCCTATATGTAGCCGCTAAATAATGCTCTCCGCCAAATAGCCGAGAAATAAGGCTCTCCAGGTAGGTATACGGCGCATTTCAGCAGCATGAGCCAGATGTCAACACCTCCATCGGTTCAGTTAACTAAGTTCGAGGTACTTGGACCTCGCTCAGCCTCTGAACGCAGCGCCCAACCGTTTCGGCACCGGATGGTGGCTCGGCGAGTCGGCATCGGTCGCGTCTTGGTTACTTCTCGTTATTTCTTGGTTATATCTCGGCAAATCCTCGGCTACTTCTTGTATGTCTCGTGAAATGCCTAAAAATTGCCGGGAAATAGCCCATCAGGAGCCGCTGCGGAATCTGGTTGGCTAATTCTCGGTCAAAACTCTCGAAGTTGGTCGTCTATCTGGCCTCAATCGACCCGGGATCAGCCCAGTAGCGCCTGCGAATGAGAATTCTCATTGACCCCACCATGGAATATGCGATCCGATACATTGAGTTTAAATTTGGCTAAACGAGTTGAAGGCACGCACAGAGTTTGCACGATTTTTACAGAGTTGTTCACCACGTTTGATCGTTGTCGGTTTTCATCCGATCGAGTAAATGGTCTTCAAATTCAACACATCAATATTCGTTTTTTACACTTTCTGAGCCTTTTGGTCCATTAATTTCCAACTGGTCAAGTCCAGTCCCCGAATTTTAAGGTCATCGAGTGGTGGACATGTATTCTGGATCTTTCAGTACTCACGGAAAGCTGAGCGCTGAGTCTACACGATTAATCTTATTTTCCAAACCGGGAGGTATACTGGTTGGAAATTCGGCTAATAATCGAAAACGATTCGGCTTTATGTACATACATATTGTCCAGTCCGCAAGTATCTGTCCCGCAAGTCAACCGCCCGCAGCACGCTCGCTCGTGACGTTAGAAATTGATCTTGCACGGATTGATCGATGGGGCAGCACTCGAGCCGGCTGCGGTCGGAGGTAACTACGCGTGGACGCCCCCATATGTATTATACATACCGCGTACTACATATGTACATACGTATGAAGAAGTTATTATCAAAATAAACTTTCGGTCTGTGTTGCGGTCCACTTCTATTGCACAAGCGTTCTGAGAACGATCGTGCTTCCTATACGATTATTCTTGATTTTGGTCGATTTGACGGAATTGATCCATGATTTAGATATTATTGCGTGCTGCGGCAGCGGCTCACCTCAACTGCAGATCAAAATTTTATCCCTAGAAAAACAACACATTCATGCGACAGCTTCATGATATCCAGCCAGATTTATATGCGACATCTCACCTGGCCTAGGACTAGGAACTTGTATCGATCCCAAACCCAATCCAGTTCAAAATTTGCCAACCAAAAAGTCCTTAATTCGGTAGCGCACTTTGAGAGTTTCGGTCGAGAAATAGCCGCGAAGTAGCCGAAGAATAGCTCATCAGACTCCGCAGCGGCTCATGGCGGACTATTTCCCCGCTATTTCGCGGCTACTTCTCGGCCACTTCACGGCTATTTCGCGGCGAGTAGTATTTGATGGCTATTTCGGGACTATTACGCGGCAAGCAGGCATTTCGCGGCTATTTTGCGGCTATTCCTCAGCCAAAACTCTCACAGCAGTAAGATACTCCCGTGAAGAAACGGATAATGATTGAATACAATTCGATTCAACGATAGCAAAATAATGGGCAATGAGTGGGTAAAGCAGACACAAAAATTAGCCAACGTCTGATTGCACACAGGTTAGGAATTTTTAATCCATTAAATACTGGAGGAGTGATCTGTTAGTATATAAAGTGTGGATCTGCCCATGTCTCGAGAAGTTCAACCGATTCAACATTAAATTGAATAATCGGATAACTGAGACTCGAAAAGGAAAAATCTCAAAACGGATTCTGTTGCCGTTGATCAATATTTTTCACGCTCTTGTTGGAACTATTCAAAGATTATACACGACTCAATTTTCGTCATCAGATTAGATTTATATTATCTATCCACATGACCTGAGGGAGGATATGAAACAATTCTGTTAACTCTCTACAATCTTCTGAACATTGTAGTTTGGTCTTGACAAAAAAAGCTCCCACCTCATCATCATCATCGTTGACTCCTTCACCATCCTCATCATGTGAAGATGCAACACCAGACACTGACTGTGGTGCTCGTCGGATTTCAGATGGCAGAAATCCACCTTCAGGAACCTGAATCGCTCTCAATGGTCTTCAATGATAGGACCTTACGAGAAAAATCTGCAACTATTCGTACTTCGGGAGCAGATGGGATCTTTGGGACAACTGGAGTGTCTCCCATCGGAATGGCTTCACGGCTCCTGAACGCTTGAGGTTGAGAAACTGGAGCCTTCGGGAGTTTCGGGAACACCTAAATCTCATTATTGCGGCATGTATATAGACGTACATATGTGCGGTACGCGTCTTCCAATTTGTTAGCCGCCACGCAGCTATGCGGGAACGTTTGACACGCGCGAAAGTGTGGAGATAATGACTATCGATCGAATGGCTTTAGGAATAACGACAGCGTCGCGGCTTACAAATTGAATGACACCGACTCAGCGTATAATCCTTTGAAAATATTGAAATCAGAGTTACGTACGCACATAGAAATGCATACCTTCGAATGCCCATGATTGAGCTCTTTGGTGCTTCACCCGAGCCCTCGACTTCTTCTTTGCTGACCTTCTGCAAAATGATAAATAAATCCTTGCACCAACTAAGGCACAGAATTTAAATGTTAAATGGTGCAATCTATAGTGAAAGTTCAGATCTATGACTTTCGATTACTTCTATATTTACGACATCGAAAACAGTCATTGTAGATGTGGAATGACCCAGTTTGTGTTATGTACATATTGGCGAAAATTCGTCGACTAATCAGATTAGGCGATACTTGGTATCTCTCATCAGTCACTGAAAACCACATTCTCGAGGTTCACGACATCTCGGTCATTTCCTTTTCACATTTGATTGAACAACGATTAAATAGCTCTTGACACAATAGATAGATACCGCATGTGTTCGATGAATCTCGAACAATTGTTTGTTTTCGTCAATAAAGACATTACGGCTGGATAGCATGGGGTCAATTCCCTTTTCAAAAGGCTGAGATGGAAATGGAGCCCCAGTACTATTAAATAGGCTGGGGGAACTCTCAATAAATTAGTAGTAATTTATGTACGAAAATGGGGAAAAGGTGTCGACAACTTCGTTTTTTTTTTCAAAAAAAAATGGTCACATAACATACTCTCTACCCTCGATCCGAGCAAGACAGGCTGAATTCTGTTTCTAAATAGTGGGTGCATACACGCGATAGGTTCTCATCGGAACGAAATTCTGGTCCGCAGTTTCAGACGACCAGTAAAACTGCGCAGTATCCCGCCCAGAGCTGCAGGTTCCAAGAAGTTCACGCTTAAAAAGCTCATTTTGTGCTTTTGTACCTTCCAAAAAGCGCGTGAGCCTTCGGAAAATCCGGAATCGGACCTTAAAGATATGTTCAACGCCCAAAACTACCCCTGAGCAAAGTTTGGGTGAAGGCACATTTTCCATACTTTGTACAAACTGACAGCGTTTTGGACTAGTACCGATTTTCGGTTGGGCGTTTATTGAGGGCTCTGGAAGCGTTTTAGAAAAATGTTCCAGATTTGACTTAAAATTATCTTAGAGACGTTTTTTGGGGCGCTGATCACGATTCTGAGATTTATTAGTCGATTTCCACAAGTTTTCGGCTCATTTCGTTTGAAGCTTCCCAACCGGGGAAAATTTCGAGGGAAAAACGCTACTTTCGAGATTTCCGGTTTTCTACGATGGATATGTCTCAAAATCGTTTGCTGAGGGTTATTTGGAGTGCTAAACACGAATCTGGAGTCCATTTATCGATTTTTTTTGCAGATCATCGTAGATTACGGTGGGTATACGGTAGTTTGGTCAAAATCTCAGATTTTACTTAGAATTTGTTTACGGGTGTTTTTCAGGGTGAAAAATACGAATTTAACGTCCGTTGTCCTTTTCAAAATACTAAGGTGGGTTTTGACCCCTAAATGACATGTTACCTATCGTAGCTTTCAGTAAACCTCAAAATCTCGACAAATGAATTTCAGATTCGTGTTCAACACCCTAGGTTACCCCTACATACAACTTTTGAGCTGAATCCGAGAAAACTTTTTGAAGCTCAAAAAAAATGCCTTGCCTTTTCGCGAGGCTTAAAAAATGCTCATAACTTTTTTCGAACCTGCGGCTCGGAACAGGATACTGCGCATCTTTACTATTGAGCCACAAGAGGTACTAACGACACTAGTCGTTTTGGCAGATCCGACCTACGCTTTGTATACTTCCCTTTTAGTAAGATGATCTCAAACCTGCGCGCTGTGGGAGCGGTTGTCCGCAACTGCGGACCCGGGTTTTGCTAGGACAGTAGCAAGATATCGCCAAGAGAGCTCGAACGAAGTTTGTGTTCGACTCTAGAGAAGAGGACCACATACACAGGTTATTTCTAGTCAATATTTTGGAAATGTTCCCAGTTTTCTCTCGGAATCGTTGAGCGGAGTTTCGAGCTAATCATAACGGTGTCAAAGGAGACACCCCGCAAATAAAGTTATGACCCTTTGAAATCTGTTTACGGTTAAGGCTGAGATCATACTTTCCGCGACGAGCGACGCGACATAATGTTTGCCATCAATATCGACCGAAAATCGATATGCCTAAGATGCATTGTCGCTGTCGCTAGTCGCGGGAAGTAAGATCCCGGCCTAAAAGTCCCAATGAACAAGCTGTCCCAGAAATTTTCCTCTGACTATCTTCCGCGAATCCCACACAGAAAACCCTCACGATTACACAGAAAGTATGAAAACAAGACTTACTGTTAGAAAAAAATAAAAAGTCAACCATTCTCAAAGATCCATCAAGCATCCCTCGTCGTTCTCGTAGCCGATTTCCGGTCCGCAATTGCGGATCACGCAACATGATGGTAATGAAGCTGGGAGATGGGGAATCCTGGTCCCAGCACGATTATCCTGCTAATGCGTGGGGCAACAGCTGTTGTCCACAAATGCGAACCGGAATTCGGCTCCGAGAACGACAGTAGCTCTTCTTGAAATCGAAAACTTAACCAAAGAGGTGTGTTCTTTGATCTAGGAAAAAGGAGAAATCCAAGGTCTGCTACTTGGTAAGGGAGCAAACCTTAGTTTATTTCTGCATTCCACTCTTCCGCGAGAATTGGAATCTTGCGACTCTAAGGTATTACACTGTTAGAAAAAGCCTTGTTCTCAAAAATGGTAACAAAATTCGGAGGCCCCAGCCAAATTTCGCTCAACCGGGAATCGAACCCTTACGAGTAAAGGGATTGTATTCCGCATGTATGTCCGAGCTTGAAAATCCCAGGTCTCCTACCCATGGCCGAAAATTGAAGCTCGGCGACCTTCAACACCCCATTATTATGTAAAAGGCGAAGTACCCTCACGGGTGGTCCGTAGGTTATCGAACACTGATTGTGAGTGAATTCGATCTGATTACACCCCGTGAAAATCCCAGAAGATTCAAACATTGCAAAAAGGGACTGAACTGTTTGTGGTGTCTATATGTATGATACGTACGAAATCTGAGATGGGAAGATGGAAGCTCAACTTTGTGTGTGGTCTTTCAAAATGATTTCAAATACTAGAATGGAATAACGAATAGTGAACCATCATGTGTGGTCTCTAGTCTTTCAGCACAATAAAACGTCCCAGAACAGAAATCAACCAACCTCTGGAGCCCGGCGCATGTTGCTGCCGAAGGCTGTCACCGGCTTGTTGTTATTGAGAAGAGAGAATCCATTGCCGAATCCTGGTGGAAGAGCCTGACCACTGGAAGGTTCAGGTGCGGTGAAGAACTGTTCCAGAGTTCGTTCCAGTGTTGACGGCACATGTACAGGCTTGTTGCTGGCGCCGGAATCAGACGGTGCGCCAATTTCGTAGGTTTTCTCAGGGAATAGGCCACCTGGTCGTGGACCAAGGAGGGAGTCGACAAGTTCACGAGCATGACCATCAAGTTCGAAGAATGACGAGTATTCGGGTGGCACGGTGGGTTTGGGGGCGAAGCGGGGGGCCTGTGGTAGGGCAAAGGCATCGTGCTGGCCGACGGTCGATGAGATCACGACGGCTATCACCGACGCACACAGCCACTTCATACCTGGAAGGATTGAAAAAATGTAGGAAAATGGAAGGTTTCCATCTCATTTTAAGGCGAGATCGATACTTTGTGAAGATTAATAACATGTGGCTCGTACGGTTTGATCAGAAAGCGTGAGAGGACGCGTTTTTGCCTACTTTTCGTCCTATTTGAATAAGTCGTTTCAAGTCCAACTTTGAGCGGGACTATAGTCAAGTCCGTGACCCAGCCGTAAGAGCTTTGTGGAAGTTGCGCTTCAAGCGAATCAATCCAAAAGCTAGAAAAAGACGCGAAAACGCGTCCTTCTTTCTGACCGAATCCTACGAGCGAATGCATTCCACAGAGGAGAAAAACAATGAGTATTCGGAGGAGGTGAATGGTGAATTTACGCTAAGATTTTTTCTTTCTCTCTTCCAGAAAAAGACTCAGGTAATTTGACTCATACGGTAAAACAGCGTTAACAGAATAGTCTATGTCTTGTTCATCTCTGAGAAAATTTGCCGCGTCAGTGCCGGGAAAGTACCGCGGCCCTTGACTGTACCGCGATAGTTTCGTGATAGTACCACAGCGGCTCCGTGACCAGACGATTATGTTGCCGTGTATTGAGCCTCGAAATCGTCGCGATAGTACCGCAGCGGATCCGCGTTAGAACCGCGCCGGCTCCGCGAGGATGCAGCAGTGAACCCGCGTGGAGTACGATGCAATATCCTGTGTGGTGTAACGAAATTTTCGCCGGTTCAATTACCCAAGTTTGAGTTACATTCCTTCTTTCCCTTGGGCGCAAAGGCGGCGGTAACCTCTGTAACTATTAGACAGATGAGATAACGACCACAGGTGCGTATTTTTGTTCTTGCCCCCCCCCTTAGTTGTATTATCCCTCTTAGATAACTTCATATCAGACACTCTCCCGGAGCTGCTGCGGCACTATCGCGGAGTCAAAGCGGCACTTCCGCATCAACGCTACGGCTCCGCGGTAGTGCCGACGCGGCTCCGCGATAGTGCCGTTTCGGTGCCTGTAGGTTCCGAAGCGGCACTATCGCTGAGCCGCAGCGGCAATTTCTCTCAGAGATGGGCTCCCATTCGTCGCGGCGAGAAAAATAAGATTTCTTGTTGAGGTCAGCGAAATCGCTGCTGCGCCCAAGTATAACTTCAGCCTGGATCAGAGTTTTTAATGCAAGGTCCGGAATAGCAATGAGCCAATTTTTTTTCAGAATTTCGGAGCTTAGAGCTTGGAAAACGGAAAAGCCATTCAATATTAGAATGCCGGAATCGAACGCCAAAATCGCTGCGATTCGGAAAATCAGAAAAAATATATAACCTGATTAAGAATTCGAGTACTTTCTTTTTTTGAACCGTCGTCAGAAGTCGGGAAAGGAAGGACGAAAACTATCGCAAATCGAGAATCAAGAATCGGGCTACCACTCATACTTGTTCCAGATTGAGAGAAATTTTTGAGTTTTCTGGCTTCACAACTTGATGGGCACGTGCAATTATATGAATTAGGCCCCAGTTATGACAATGTGTCACGTGTGGTAGCTACCAGAGGATTCATTTAAAACTCCTGGGTTAAGAAAGCAATTGCGAGTCGATATTGGCCTTTTAATGAAAATATCGGGCTCACCTGCTGACATTCTCGCTTTTCTGCATCCAATACATAAGTTTAGGATTCGCAGTAAAAAAAAACTCACAGTGGCCAATTTTAAACGAAAACCAAGCCGAAAGTCACTTATTTGGGGTTGGCTGTTATGCGAAAGTATGAAATGGAGTCCTTAACAGGGCAGATGGCTTCAATTAATGTTGTGTCCACCAAGGCAGCCTAAATGCCGCAACAGTGTCTTTATTTTTACGCGCAACCTTAATTCGCTTACAAGGGAAGTATACAAAGCGTAGGTCGGATCTGCCGAAACGACTAGTATCGTTAGTATCTCTTGTGGCTCAATACTTGAACTGCGCAGTATCCCGCCCCGAGCTGCAGGTTCCAACAAGTTACAAGCTTTAAAAGCTCATTTTTTGTGCTTTTTTTAACTTCCAAAAAGCGCGTTAGCCTTCGGAAAATCCGGAAACGGACCTCATAAATGTGTTCAGCGCCAAAAACTACCCCCTAGTGTAAAGTTTGGGTGTAGGCACATTTTCCGTGCTCTGTCCAGACTGGCAGCGTTTTGAACTTTTACGGGTTTTCGGTTGGGCGTTTATTTCTACCAATTGAGGGGTCTGGAAGCGTTTTAGAAAAATGTTTCAGATTTGACTTGAAATTCACCAGGGTAGGTTTCTTGGGGCCCTGATCACGGTTCTCTCGTTTATTAGTCGACTTTTCAAAGTTTTCGGCTAATTTCGTTTGAAGTTTCCCAACCGGGAAAATTTCGAGGGAAAAACGCCACTTTCGAGATTTCCGGTTTTCTAGGATAACATGTATCATAATCATTCGCTGAAGGCTATTTGGAGCGCTTAATAATGAATCTGGAGTCCGTTTATCGATTTTTAGCAGATTACGGTAGATAACGGTGGGGTATACGGTAGTTTGGTCAAAATCTCAGATTCCACTCAAAATTTGTAAACGGGGTTATTCTGGGTGGAGAATACGAACTTAACGTCCGTTCGTCGATTTTCACAATACTAAGATGGCTTTTGACCCCCAAATGACATCTTACCTACCGTAATCCTACAGTAAACTCCTTCAAAAATTTTGACAAATGGACTCCAGATTCGTGTTCACCACGTCCCTACATACAACTTTTGAGCTAAATGCTGAAAACTCCTTTTGAAACCCTAAAAATGCCTGATGGGTACCTCTTGCCTTTTCGCCAGGCTTAAAAAATGCTCATAACTTTTTGGACCTGCGGCTCGGGGCGGGATACTGCGCATTTTTTCTATTGAGCCAGAAGAGATACTAACCATACTAGTCGTTTTTGCAGATCCGACCTACGCTTTTTATACTTCCCTATTAGTTATTTATCATTGTCTACGCCCGTATTAAGCGTCAAATTCATACATTCAAACGAAAATTAAAACTTTAATAAAGAGAAACATCAAAAAAAAATATTTCGAAAGTGTAATGTTTCGAAGAGCGCCATTTAAATCCCAAGTGGTTATGGGGCCAGCGTCATAGAAAAATGTGAAAAGTCCGTAGATTAAAACTGTAAATTTTGATCGGAAGTGTGACTGCATACATGCATACTTTTAAGTCAGAAGATTTTCTCCGCGCCAGCCGCCGATCTGTTGACTCTAGGAGGCCTTTAGAAATTGGAAAACTGGGCAATAACTGGAGAAAACTGTATAAAAAGCCATGGAGAAAAAAAGCTCGGCTTTGACGCTGGAAACTCGACAGACTCGAGGGGCGTGCGGTACGCAAAGCGTGTGTCGAGACGCAATTGCAGGACCGAAATTTGGCTCCAGAGAAGCACAGTATGTACTGCGAGACGGATTACGGAGGGGTTTTCTAATTTGGGCAACTGGTCATTCACAAGTGCAAGAAAATCTGTTCAGGGAGGGGTCAGAACAATTCTTCTGAATTTGGCCCTTCTCTCTCTGGGGATTATTACAAGTATACGAATCTGAGGTACATTTGTTGGGATTTTCGAATAAAAAATTCAGGAAATTCGGTCCGAAGCTTCCTAAGGGAAAATTTTCAGGGCGAAATGCGGCTTTCGATGATTCCTCCACACCTCGCAACAGATTCGCCTCTGAAACTTCCCTGTAGAGAGACATGATTTGGACACAAATTTGAGGTCCGTTTATTGATTTTGATGGATTAGAATACATAGGTTACGGTGGGTAAGCGGTAATTGGATCGGAGTCTCAGATTTCACTGAAAACTTTTTCTTCTGGGGGTTATGTGGGTGCCCAACACGAGTTTCAAGTCCATTTAACAACTTTCGAAATTTTTGGGTGGATTTTCATGCCTGCTAAACAGCACTATTTTTGTACGGCTAATTGCGGTAATCCTTTTTAGCCAAATTGAAAAAAAATCCTAAGAGCATTCTGGAAATTGCTTGATGAGAACACTCTCACCTTTCAGCCCAGCTTAGCAAAGCTGCTGTAACTTGGCAGCCAAAAAAGCTTCGACTTGGAAAACTATTAAAAGTGCAAAACTACAAAAATCAACTAGATATAAAACAGCCTGGAAAACCATGAAGGTAGGAGGTGAAAACTGGCTAGAATTAGAGTTATTAAGACCCTAATTTTCCAGTGTCTGTGCACACGTGCACAGAAAGATCACAGTCTTCGATGCCACAGTCGAAAATCATCGACACTTTAGAGGAAGAAATAAATGCAAATTTTACCTAATAAAACACTTGGACAATGAAAGGGCACTTCTTAACCAATGTTTTTGACTAGATGTGTACATAAATCCGGAAAGTTCTTTTGATTGGAAACTCCACTTCAAGCCAGCTGATGTTCTCGATATTAGAGATAGTCGATGCTGATGATGTGGGGTGGACTCGTCCACCATCAAAAGACAAGAAGGTCCAGGCTTTGAATTTGGCCCAAAACAGCTATTTTTTTCGCTGATTTTTCTCTTATAGGTTCTACTTCATATACATAGAAAAGGGTTTAGAGGAGGAAAAAGAAGACGAGCATACATATTTGAGCGCGACCACTGCCTTTAATCGAAATACATTTCGTTGCAAGAGCCTGGGTGACCTAAAAAGAAGTATCTAGTGGGAAAGTGCCTAACCGTATTCATCGTTTCACATCCAACAAAAATGTACTTCCTGAGAGCAGAAGTGCATTTAGAAAGTGCAGATTTTGTGTACTTCTGACCGTTGTCATCAAAAATCCTGCTATGGGACCAGATATTCTTTCTCAGCAGATAATTGCAAAAAGATAAATTTTCACAAACACTGCTCTTTGAAGAGTTGATAGGTTTCTCTTTCTGAGAGGTAAATTTGGCCATGAGTAAAGTGAAAATAGTGAACAGCTGGATGAAAAATATCATAGAATAAGTTAAACTAAGCACTAGCCTCAGGACCACCCTAGTAGCGGTAGGCGTAATGCCTTCCTTTGGACGTAAGCTACCTAAAAAATTGAAAATCGACGAATAAACCATGAATTTTGTAAAGCCGGCACAAATAACACCTACAGAAAAAGCGTGGAGCCAACCCTGATTCTTGGACCGAATTTCCGTAATCCACCTAGGTAACATACAGTAGGATTCTGTAGACGGACCACTGTTCGTGTTATACACTTGAAATAATCGCTTCATAGATGAAAATTTGGGGCAATTGTGTTTCATGATTCCGCTTGCCAAGAAGTCTGCGCACACGGCAGCAAAATTTCCACTGGTGGGACGTTTTGGACCGAATCAACACAAATCTTCGAATAAAATCAAGAAGTGGACATTAAGATGTCTAAATCAGCATCCAGCACGATCCCTAGAAACGATCGGAAGATATTGCTATACACCCATAAAGAATAGGGTACAGCCAGCAGTTATTTCCAATCTGTCATGGTTTTAGCTACCTGACAGAATTGGCCTGAATACTAAAAAATACTGGAAAAACACCAAGAAATACAGCTTTTCTATCAAGTTCACTTGTGAAAAGTGGCAAAATTGACACAGATAGATCAATGACGCCACGCTTTCTGGAAAAGTTTTGAGCCAAACTGAAGCATTTTTTCTGAAAATTCTAGAAATTGCATTTCGGTGCCCTTTTTACTTGGCAACGATACAAACACTGCCCTTTTTCTGGAAATCCCAGAAGCATTTTGGAAATTTTGAACACGAATAATTGATTCACACACGACTATATGTATAATTACATGATCGAAAACATGGCTTTCTGAAACTTACTGGTTTATGTGCAAAGCAAGCCCTGATGAGAGTAAGGGTTCTAACTCTTCCGTCTGCTTCACAGTGCGTTTTTTTTTCAAATCGTCATTTCTCGGCTCTACCCTGATGATCCACCCTTCGTTTTGGAGTATGCTCTCAGTTTTACAGTAAGTGATCGTGAATGTGTGCGAACATGGCCTTTCAATGAACGAATGAATGAATGCCCAGTAAATATCAGGACTGAAGTCAGCGCTACTGACCCTTTCACTAGAGAGGAAGGAGCAGTGAGCGCTGGGGCGGCTGAACGAGATCGACACTGCGCAAGTGAATGAATGCCCTTTATGACACGATTTATTGCGAGATACAGGAGACACAATAAAAGAGATATACATAATGTGGTAGAAAGTGTGAGGGAGGCACAGCGATACACGACGTATGTGAGCGACTGCGGGAAACGTGGGGTCGTCGGGGCGCGGTGGTCCTGACGGAGGTTGGGACCTGGGGCGCGGCGATGCAGGCGGCTACGGCCGGCGATCACCGAAGCTTGCCGCGGATGACCGGCGAAAAAGCGAGATGAAGTGGCAGAAATGAGGTCAGTGGAGTCCGGCGATTCAGTGATGACCTTCAGTGCCGTGGCGAGACGATCAAGTGTTCTTTTCCGGATCACGTAACATATCCGCCAACGGCATACCCGGACATGGCCGGTTCGGCTGTACCGGTGTTGCGAGCTTCTGCTCCGCCAATCTCGCGGTTCTTCAGCACTCTGAAACAGTGAAAAAATCAAAGCATAATGCATATGGAAAATCGCCAGATGAGGGGTGTGGAGGTTTAAGTGATCAGAGAAGTCTCTAGAGGGAACCAGTGCGCACGCACCCAATTTGCACTGGCTGGATTCTGACCTCTGACGGTGAGGTGCATGCCACGCACTGAACAATGGGCACCTACCATCCTAGTTTCCGAAAATGAATTAACCTATTTCAAAAACAAAATCGTGAATTTCTAAAGCCAAGCTTGCTCGGATGAGTCCGGGCGGAGTAAGCAGCGGAGCGGTCGGTCATAATAGCGAATTGTAATGGTGATAAGGAAATTTTGACACACTAAGCACGATAAGCCGTACTCCGATCGGCTCATGATGAGGAAGCTATGCTATAGACCTCATGAATAACTGGACGATTCGAATGAAATTGCTCGCAATTCCATATAGATGATTTTTTATGTTGAAAACCCCAAAAGATTTCGGGAATATGGCTTTTTAGAATTTCCGAATGGGCACATTTTCCTTCCAGATAAAAAAGTTTTTCACGAGTAAAGGGAGCTAATTTTCAAACTGTCAGGCCCAAATTTCTTCCATTAAATGAATTCATAGAGCTCGACACCATCTTTTTGCAATTCGTATTCCACTCGGGACCACTTCGTCTTAATGGAATTCAGCCCGCCTGATGCTTCCAACTTTTTGCCACAATCCCGGAAAACTTTTCTCATTTTCTCCACAGTTTACTGCACAATGCCAGGTGATATGAGTGCGGTTGTGGTCTACACAACTGAAATTACAGGTGAAAAACTCTGGCCCCTCTTGCCAGATTTTCATTATCGATCGATAGCTTACATATGATTTTCTGGGTTGAGTTACGGTTTTTCTTTTTGTTTCGTGTTTATTTCAGCATTATTTTTGTTTCTGACTGTTTGAAAATTGCGAATAGGGCTAATCTTAGTGAGTTAGGAAAATTAGCCAGTTTTTCCTTCTTTTCAAAATTCTGTTTTAAAAATCAGAAAAAATCTAGCAAATTCCTCTCGCACACTCAGAAAAAAGCCTTATTCGTAATACTATAAGAGCTCAGAAACAAAAGGGAAGCAGAAACAAGCGTGAATTGAAATAGAAAAACCGCCCAACTCACTAAGAAAATCAGCTGTGCCATGATCGATCGATAACGAAATCTGGCGAAGAGCCAGGTTTTCCTACCGTTAGTTTTGAGTGTGTGTGACCGCAACCGCGACCATGTCCTTTTCACATTGCGGTAGAAATTGTACATTTTCGGAGGCGATGGATCGTCTTGTGTTTGCAGTCCGGAGGCTACTGCTGTTGCTGTCTGGCCTCTTCCAGTTCGCCCGAAAAACGCAAACAGGGAGGGCAAACGAGCTGAATCTCGTCAGGTAGCTCCTGATTCCTGCATGGTGCGGCTCAAATGGCCGGAATATCGCCCTGAGTTTTTTCTTTTTCCTCAAACATTTACTCGAGTATTAAGGCGCGATTTCGTTGAACAATCCTCGGGGCGAAATCTTAAAATCGAATAACCGGAAGGAAATCGAATATTTTGTTTTTACGAGTGTTAGACCAGTACAGTGCAAATTGGTGAAAAAGCCAATTGCTTCAAAAGGATCAGATACCCGAAACCTTGAATAATTTTAGTTCCCGAATGAAACTTAAAAAAAACGAAAACCATATTTGAAAAAGCGAAGTAGCTTTAGACTCGATTAAACTGGAAAATTTAAAACAAATAAGTAGAAAAATAATTAGAAGAGTAAATTCTGATAAGTAAACATATGTACGCTCCAAAATATCCCAATATTGTACGCGCTCAAAAATTATTTGAAGAAAGATTGGTATTCGGCCCGGAGTCTTAAGTGCGTTTTGGTAGCTGACGTTTTTCCAATGATTTAAAATACCCAACTAAATTGGTGGAGTTGGGAGGGAGATGAATTGCTCGAAAATGCGTTCCTGGCTTTCTTTTAATGAACGGAGAGACTAACAATTCAAATACAGGAGTTTTCGCGGGTTCTCAGAAAATAAATTAGTAGAAAATTCAACCTGAAATTACATAAGAGAAACTAAACACCCCAAAATCTTCGTTTTCAGAACATCAGATATATAACTGAAAGCCACCTCGCTAATTAGTCCAAATCATCAGTTCAAATCAAAAATCTACCAATTTCCATCATTACAAACTCAAAATCGGTGTTTGTGATTTCTCAAATTTCTAGGTTTTATCCATGCGGTACTATCTCTAACAGAGGCGAAGTTCCAATCCACCAAAGTACGGACAATAGTTGTTGCAGCGCGCAGTTCAAGTCTGTCCGCCCACGCGGTCGGCGTGCAAGTCGACTGGCCGTCTTCAAAGGGAATTTTCAAACGAGCCTCACCACGGCGGCAAACAGCTGGCAGGAATCATCACTCACCGCTGGTGTAGTGTTACTACTAATCGTTCAACGAGTCCTCGATAAATGCCTTTGCGACGGCCAGATCGCCCCGAACGCACGCGCCGACCGCGTGGGCGTGGACAGTTCTATTCTCGGACTTTAAAAAATAATCGTGGCGGGACTACATGGTCCTAGTACGACCACCCGTGGTCCCCATCACGATTCTGAGGTGGCGCGCGTGCAAGCAAACAGCGGTCTCCGTAAGCTGCACGGACCGGAGGTTTGACTCCGTGTAAAGAATAGCACGTAGGTCAGAACCCATCATGAAATATGTGTTTCAACAAGAAACATCAATCTTCCCAGCAGATTCCATTGCGAAATTCTTCTGAATAATGAACCGAAGATAAAGCAGCATATACGCTCACAAAAAAGGTTGATGAGATAGGGAACTTAACTTTAAGTCGTATAGCACTCAATAGAACGCTGACATCGTTGCGGAAGCGTCAAAAACGAGTCCGAATCTTAGAATCTCTAGCCTCATTAAGCCAGCAAAACATGCGCGGTCTCCGCCCATTTTCTCTTTACAGTTCCCGCCCCCTCACTGCGAACTCATCGAAATTGGGTTGCCTCGCATAGGGTTACTTTGGGTGGTTTCTGATGCTTCCAACGTTATGTAAGCGTTCCTATCACAAGCCGTAAGCGACTACTGGTTTCGCTGTCTTAACCACTTTGCCGCTAGCTTCGCGGCCTTCGTTTTTAATGGCGGCTCGCAATGTGAGCGCTCGCGTGTTGTAACTCGGAAGCATCAGTGCTGGCGTTCGCCACGGAAAGGGCAGTACAGTCGCGACCAAGGTTAATCGTCTGCTAGCCGCGGACGGCGCGCGAGCGGCCACGTCGCGATACACGTCGCCTCGTTCCTTCAAGAAACGTGGCTCCCGGCAAAGTGTGGCGTGCTCCAGATATAACTTCTTATTGCTTATTAAAAGAAGTAAGTGGTAATAGAAGCTTATGTGTGCTTGCAATTCAAGCCATAATCACATCCTATTGCATCACAACCTTAGTAGGACACCACCTTAGACTGGGAATACAGAAAGAAACCTTTCAAAGTATCAGGAATAGCATTGTCGTCTGGCGAAGACCTCCTTTCTCCGAGGGCCACTCGCAGGTCGGGTCCTTGATAGAATCGGGCGAGAGACTGTTTCCAGAAGACTCGACCACCAAATCCCTTATTGCTCCTCCATAAAACTCGAGGGTTTCCTTGTTATATTTCTGCAATGCAACAATGTTATTCATCTTTGTCCAAAATCCCAACACCCTATCTCCCTTTCCAAATCTAATTACTCCATACATAGGGTGCATGCGATTGCGCGCAAATCCAATATTAGCGTCAGCAGGAAAATGTCCGTTTTCTTCTGATTGATGGTCCTCGTCACGCATGTAGCGACGCTATTGTGTCGCCGGGGTTACGTAACACACAAATTTCCAGGCTTGACCTAGATTCGTCTTAATGTGCGTTTGCGCGCGCTCGCTTCTGGTTTTGGCCGTCGCGCGCTGCTGGAGTGTGACAACGTTGCGTAAGGCAGCACCCCGTAAAATACTAAGATCCCGCGTGGCTGCGCTCTTAGGTCGAGAGATTCCAGTAGGTCAGCCCCTCCAAACATCGCCTAAATTCTGAGAAAACTTCTGATAGTCAATAGCTTTTGATACGAGGATAGATCGATCTTTCTACGCGCCAGTCAGGTGCCTAAAAAGTTTAGTTGAATACAATGTACTTCCAAATGGGAATTATGCACAGCGAAATCTCGAGGTACGCAAAAAAGTATATGTTGCGCATCAGAAAACGGATTACCACTTAGGTTTGCTGTTGTCTCAACCCTTAACACCTCATATGCATTACCCAGAACAAGGCTTAGCCTTTGACTCATTCAAATTTCGAATGCGACCAGTCTTGCAAAATCGAATCACTACTCAGCGAAGCTCACCCGGCAGGTCCGCGACCGACAATCGGATGGCCTGTCACTGAAGCCGTCAAAGCTCCGGTAATTCACCGCGGACGGTCCAGTTCGCGCAGCGGATGGTCAGAACAAGCGCGGCAAAAGCACCGCGGATGGTTCGGTCAAGTCATTCGCTTTGCGGAGTCACCGCCGGGATCACCCTGGGAGCGCTGCGGATCGTATGCACCACCCAGTTGCGACCGCGAATGGGCCCGCTAGTTTCACTGAGTAGATAAATCAGATAATCCTCGGAGAGAATTCGGCAACCTGGTAGTAATCGAAACAATATTCTTTCACCGACATGAGATTTGAATAACCGATCAAATAATTCCAGATCAAACTCGGATATGCGTTCTGAATACAAGGGCAGAATATCTCGTCAATCCGGAATAATTTTTTATTTCAATCGGGTATTTTGATCCAAAAATAATACTCACGAACACTTCTGGTAGAGGCATGAGTTGTTATTTACTTCGTTGTATTCGACCTTTCGAATATCCAATCGGATAGATAGGATCGAAATCGAAGGTACATAGATCTGTCCGAATAGATCTGTCCGCCTACGCGGCCAGCATGCGTGCCGAGCGGCTGTTGCCAAGACATTTTTAGGACCTCTTAATCGAATATTCAGGATCACGAGACGCACAGTAAGCAATTTCGAAAGTCTTAGCTGTTGGCAGTCGTGGGAGAGTTACATCCAGGAAATGACTCAGCTTACTACATCGCACGCCGACCGCGTGAGCGGACAGGTCCTCGTTCGTAAAGGCTTTTATGTATGGACAGATACAGTTGGGTCAGATCAATAAACGTTTTGGCTCCCTCTCTAATGAGTCTGCAGTTTCGCGATGTAGCGCAAAACTCGGTGCACGTATATTTATAACATATGTGCACCGAGTTCGCTTCGCACTCAAACTACGCCGCCAAGAGGTGACTATCATAGTCTTCGCGATCACGCGCCGACCTTGCCTTCCCTTTGTCATTTCAGGAGTTTCGGACATCAGACTGGATAATCTGGATCGAACACGAAACGAATGCCTATCAAAGGCATGGCAGATAATTTCATTTAATTCCGGATTTTGGATAATCCGGATCTAGATCGGACAAAGTGTCTCCAAAATAATGCGGCACCGGAACCCAGGTTATTCCCCCGCGATCGAAATCCCAGTTTTTCGGCATGATCGCCGTCGGATCCGACTGACGATTTCACATCGGTCCGTGATCATCCTGACAGGCTTGCACTGACCGCGATCCACATGTGCGTCCGCTATTACACACTATCGATTTAAACCGGCGCAGCAATATTGTGGCGCGGTCGAGGGTCACGGCATGAAGAGATTAGTCTGAAGGCACTGTGAAGGAACGCGGAGAAGCCAGAGGGGCTGTTGCGGGGTGTTATCGCGGTGGGGCAGCAACCAGCACAGGCCAGCCAAACTTTCCCATAATATGTTCCAAATCGCACAGCTTGTCTCTATCGCGCTTATTGACTACAAAAATGCATCTACGACATTAGATACTTCAGGGATGAAACTCACCTGGAAGAAGATATCGTGGGGTCGCGAGCGTAAAACCATTAGCGAAAGTCGGTTTAGCATCCGTTACAACGATGTATGGCCGCTGAATAGGTTCATCGGCTTCTCTGTGTCTCGATTGTCATAAGTAAGGACCGACAGAGATGATATAAACTGGAATAAAACCTCTTCTAATGACTACCCCAGTCCGGAAAAAGATCGGTATCACTTCCAGATATCTCACATTGTCTGGGGTAGAAGTAATTCTCGGTGTACATCCAGTATTGACCTGGTCCAACCTTATTCATGTCACGTTCATGCACGTCTCAATCGGCCCGGTCTTTGACACCGTTCGGTGAGGCCTCTCTTCCATTGCAAAACCATCCTCGCCCATAATTGGATTCGGCGAAACTGTAATTGGGCGGGTGTTAGTTCTTTCTATAGACGGTAATGAATGATGATGCATGGAAAGTAGGTTACGGATCAACAACCCACAGTAGGCCACCGGACAGTACATTTGTGTTCGGAACACGTCGAAATTCTATTGCTGCTTTGCTACATCTGAAATAGATTCAATTAGAATCATATGCCATTATCAACCACCAATCAAGCGAAATTATACTTACCGTTAATCTTTGGATGTGCAGAGGAAAGCCACTCCGGCAACCTAGAAACTCGCGTGTTTAGCGTGATGGGCCACGTTTATCGGTAAAAGCGTCGTTTTACACTCTGCCACGTAACGGCGCGGCAGAATGCGAAACCCTATAATATTAATCGTGCGCCACGCCGCATGACCGATTTTAGGGGTCGTTTATAGTTCCGGCACGCCGAGCGGCGCGGCATAATGAATTTCTATAATATTGATCACGCGGCACCAATCGATATTATCTAACTGCACTTCGAAGGCCGACCCGCTCGGCGAAAGCGTGAAGATATGAACGACCCCTTACAAAATAAAATGTATCAGCTTTCGCTCCGGCGCGCAGGACTATGAACGACACCTTGAACGAGTTCTAATCGCTCACCGCTAAAATTTTTCTCCCGTTCTTCTTTCTCATCCCTCTTTTCCAGTTCTTTTCCTCTCAATTCTCTTATGTCCTCTTACTCTAAATTGTTTCGTATAAAGATCCTGTATAAATCATTGAGCGATTGTTGTTTTTTTGTCTCTCTTCATGGCTTATCTTCGACCGAATCGTTTTATATTTCCAGTGATTCACACGCGAACAACTAATCAAAATTTACTCGATTGACTGACAAAAAGGAAAAAATTAAGAACGAGAAATAGGAGAATGTTAGCCCCGGGAATAATAAATTGAGGCAATATCGAATATCCGTGACGAGGGCCGCCGCCCCCACACGCTCGACACGCGCCCTCTCTCAGTTGTGAAGCGGCTTTGCCTCATCCAGAGAATGACGATACGATAGGATACGTGCACCTGAAACCATCGTCCCATGATCAACTCTTCTGAAGGTTGACATTAATTGTGTCAACACTGGTTTCAAGCATTCGGCCAATTCCTCCAATTATACCGGTAATTGTGTTGATATCCATCTGAAAGGAATGCATGAGGGGAATAGTGTTATAATTCAACAAATCCTTATTTCCATATTTTTCAGTTTATTTATTCATTTCCTTACTTATATATTGATTTAATCATTGAGTTATTCAAATTACATGTATAGCCAGATGAACAACTGAAAGTTGATTTACGATACGTTGGTTGAAGCCGATTTTTGTATTCACTGCAAAATTTATTTTATGATTCATAAAGCGGTCCTTTGTTCCGAATGGTGTATTTTTCACCACGAAAAACATGCAACAGAAATCTTTTTGGCCTGAAAATATCTAGAATGAACAACATCATCGAGCTTACAAAAGGAGTGACCAGTACGGACTGCCAGAACTGCCCATACACCCATGTTTTTGTGTTAGACTACCTCTACGGGTGGTCCTTCAAGAACACCACACTTCTTGCCTGAGTAATTAGGGGAAAACTTTATGTAGCCGTTTTTCTAATGTGAGGTCCAAACAGCAAGCCCCAGGAGAATAGCCGATCCCGTTTTGGGCCATAAGCTCAGACCAGACTTTTCTTGAGATAAATCTCAATCCACACTCACAGACAAGCACTTTCAGAAGTGCGAAGATTTTTCGACGAGAACTTTCGGGGCTTCGTGTTCACAAATGAATTCCTCTAGAATACAGACACGATCTATGAATTCCCGCAAACTCTGCATCATATTTCCTAGGAATTTCTGACCTTACTCTACTAAGGAGTCCGGACAACCCCAACGACCAGGTTCATATGAGAACTTTAGAGGAAAACATTGGTGACTATTCTTAATGAGTGAGATGAGACGAGGTGTTCACGACATCATGCTCACTCACCATAGCCTCAAGCCGATGACGAAGAGCACATATTGAGAGGGACCGGAAAGTAATGCCGTTTCCTGAATATCTACGAGATCCAAACACCTGCTCTGCTTATACTTTCTTAATCTGCTTCAAATGTTTTCTTGGATAGCTGAGTTTCTGAATGACAGATGAGACTTGCGTTACTTTACACGTCGTTGTCTTACGTTGATGGTCTTCCTGAATAAAGTGAGTAGAAAAGATCAAAATTACTCGATTTGAACTTGGAAAACCACCTTTGGCATCTACGAAGGTCCACTTGCGATGGATAAACATCGAAAATGTTTCTCGGTAGCGACTGGTGTGTTACTTCCCATGCGAAACTCAAAAGCATGCAATGCTGGATGTTTTACTCCATCTCTTCCAAGAATTATTTGGCAGGCCATTCTGCTGCACCCAAATTTGCACAAAAATTATTTCGAATTATCTGTGAGTAAAGAAGTAACTGTAACCTCACAATGCTCTTTTGGCACGCCTCTAGAACCAAACAATCTGCTGATATATAACAATACAATGATATATGGCAATCAAATATTGGCATTTGCATTAAACGTCATTACTTTCCGCTCCCCCAATATATGAAATCAGAAGCGGACAGCAGAATGAAAATTCAAAACATGAAATGTGCATATATATTTCAAATTCAAAAATTCGGAAAAACCTAAATTGTAAATGAAAACCGGCCCGCTCAATTTTGATCTGTCCTGATTTTTTTTACATATTTTCATCACATTCTCATCGAAAACAAGGAAAGAGTTGTCTAGGAATTCTGAGAAAAATTCTCGAAACACTCTCTCATTCCCTGAAGTTCTCGCTTAAGAATTTCCCTGAATTCTGGACAACTTCACCGAAATTTCCGGCAGCTTCCCATCTACCAAAAAAAATCGAAGTACAGCTTCTCGCAGCATTCTGAACAACATCTCTGATTGTCGACAAGTTTTCGACATATTCTGTGTATAGTTTTATCGGGAAATACGTTCAGTCAGCCTGGCAATAATCCGTTATGAAACGTACTTTTCTATATTATCATTTCGAGACGTAAATTCTGAGTATGCTCTTCGCAGCTGCCTGAAATAACTCTAGAAAACAGTTATAGGCGTTGTTGAAAGCTATCATGGCGAGGCACATCAAGGAGATTCTGAGTGTTTGATTTTTTGGACCGCAATCTGCACTAATCCAGTCGAAAATCAGATAAGCGGACACCTCAAATTCGTGTTGAGCTTGATTCAAATAACCCACTAGATTTAATTTGAGCCACATGTACCTTAGCAAATCCGGAAATTGTCGTGAGTCTGCGTTTTGGCATAAAAATTACACCCCCAGATGGGAAGCTTCAGGAACTAAAAATGAGTCTTGAAAACTTTGGAAAACCGACAAATAAACCTCGGATTCGTGATCAGAAACCCAGAGAACTCCCATAGGGAAGTTGCAACTAAAAACTGAATGACATTTTTCACTGAGCAAACGCTTTCAGAACTCCTTAATTGATATATTTATTTAAAGTCCTTTAAAATCGAGTCAACAATCCGTTCCACAACCCAACAATCACGTTCAAGTTCAAAACAGTATTTACTTGATGCTAAGCTCGAGGAATGAGCGCTCACCCAAACTTCGTCCAGGGTGGTTTATTTTGTGAGCTGAAAACATTTTATGAGGTCCGTTTCCAGATTTTCGTAAAGATTACTACCCGTCCTAATGTCTTTTCAACGAAAATCCAGGCAAAAAGTCTATGACTTATTTCAGAAACGTTTTAGGCAGCTGAGAAGGGCATATTCGAGACTCTACGTCCAAAAATGGTTTTGTAAAGTACATTTCAAGTTGGATTGGCTAGCCTGAATAATCACAGCTTCCTGTGAGTATAGTTTTCTGCACCCCACAGAGTAGTGCAGAATTTTCTGTAGTCAACGGAAAGTACACAATATTGATACCCAATGACATTTTCTGTTGAATTCAAAGAAGTGAACGCGACAAAACCCTTCAGGTTTTTCACAGAATGCCTCTCGAGGTTATGGAACAGCCCACATAGGCCTGGAATTTCCCGAGGACAAATCTAAATCAACAGGCAGCAGGCAAGAACTTTCAGAAGGTGGAGGTTTCCAGACGAGAACTTCCAATTTTTCGGGTTTACCATTGAGTTTTATAAAATGCAGACACGTTCTATGAAATTTCTGAGGCGTCAGCCCCTATATTTAGAAAAGTTCTGACCTCACCCTGTGAGGAGTCCGACTACCCCAATGAACTCATGGGGCAACATTTGCTGACTAATCTCGGATTATATAAGACAGATGAGGTGGATACGACATGATTGTTCACTCATCATATTCTCACGCCAATGGCGAGGTAGATGGAATCAGAAGGAGACAGGAGAGGATGAGGGTGTTCCCGAGCATGACTGCGCTGACTGACTGCTCCGACTTCATGTGACCTTCGTGGTTACTGCGGCTGACTGCGGTGGGCTGACGGCGGCGACAAGACCACCCAACAAACTCCTGATTCGGCCGGCCATCCTGTCATCATCATCAAGTACATGCAACAACCGCTGAAGCTAGGTCAAGGTACTCTGCGGTGGAGTTTCGCGCCGAGGTTCAAGCGCGCCCTCATTATTCCCGCCATTCCCTATCCCTATTGGGTGGGTAAGTATATGTAGTTAAAGCAAATCGGAGGCAGAGTAAGAGGCCCGAACAACAATCTGACCATGTGCACAATACACGAACAAGTTTTACTTTAACTTTTATATTGTAATATCAATCAATTTGCAACAACAATTATTAATTATTAGCATTAATCAATGTACAGCGCGTGGTCAACAGTGGTGGAATGTTCTGGAGGTCATCACTGAGAAATGGCGAGAGAGTGTGAACGGTCGTTCGTGGTCAGGGAAGTCGCAGATTACTTTCCGAACACATCGAACGTACTGTCCAGCATACTGAACAACTTGAGTAGCCCTTGACGGCTTGTAACAGATTGAACGCTCCGAATGAAACCGATGATGATAGCCTTTTGGTCCTCCAACCAGCGCAACACCTGAAAAAGAAAAAATATTGATAATTGAACAGATTTTTTTCTTTGAAAAAGTTGTCCTTGTTGTTAGCGAAACGAAGTCGCGCGGCGGCAGCATTGATCAATTTCCTTTCCATAGTTTTTGCCGCCACGGCGGATGCCGTACTTTCAGCTACCAAGGTGCGGTATTTGCCGCGGCGGGAAAAGCTAGAAAAAAACTGCATAAGGGCCGAGCGAGATTGGCACCGCGGCACGACCTTATGATGGGCCGTATTGATTGGATCGCCACGATCTAGCGATACGGCAGCTCATCATCAGGCCGCGCTGCCGCTGCGCCGCGATCACCACTCTGCTCAGCCCATCATCTAGTGTGTAAGGCCGGGTTTATAGTTCCATCAGCGGAGCGACTGCGATGACTTACGCTTTGAATAGGGATCAATGCGCAGTGCGATATCTGATCGATACACACCAATGTCGTGTCATCGTGTCGCGCAACGCCGATGGAAGTGTGAACACGGGCCTAAGAAGGCCTCGCCCCCTTTCTTTGCCTTGGCTCAGCAAGCTGATCAACTCAACATCTGCGCTGGTCGCTGGATGTCCGCTACACCCAAAATTTCCTACACGCTTAATGGGGTATAGCCTTCATTTCCCAGTAGACTTCGAGCTAGCAGTCGTTTTGGCTCCCTCAGTTGCATGCAAAATATTGATCACCATTTGCCTTTGCAGTAAAAAACATCCAAAATTTTCTTAAAATAGACCTCTTTGAGCTAGCGTCCTTCTTCCCTCCCCATTTCGCCCTCTAAGTCCCGCCCACTGACGCGGAGGAGGCATCGATTTTTAATCGGTCATAAGACAACGGCAAACGTGAAAAGTGGTTTTCTGGAAAGTATCTCTCCAACTTGTGATTTTTTGTATACTCTAAACTTCTTCTACTATTTGGAAAAAAACTTTTGGCACCAGAATATTCAAAAATACGCTGACCGTCAATCCCGGGTTGCTGTCAGGCCCGATGAACGAGTTATCTCCATAGAAGGGCGTTGTCTCCCAACTTTTTTTCGCAAAACTTTCCTTCTTTGTTATCTCCAGAAAAATTTGAAACACTACTGCAATAACGATTGTGAATTTGAGGAGAAAATTAGAATTCAAGAGATATCAAATCAAAATCATGGTGCTGAACGTCTCAAATACTCTTGGAGACATAAACCTCATCCAAAGATAAGTAAGATGGTCTCCGTACCTCCTCCCCAGGACTGCAGCCTTTGGTTTTCGCCCGAATGTACGCACAGTTAGGTTCGTAGCGCTCGTTTTCTCAAGAAACAATATCTAAATCTCAGCCGACCATGACCTGGGGCGGGCGGTTAAAAATCTCACCGGTGGCTGGCGGTATAAATGAAGCTAATCGGGGCTGCAGCTCTTTCTCGGCCTGAATCAGATTAGCGAGTCGGCGCATCAACCTCCGCGCCAGCCGCTGGTGAGATTTAAATGTTTCCTCCTGAGAGAGGCAAGCTACAGACCTAACTATATCTTGCTTAATACGAGAGATGGAAAGCCTTGGTTACTTCAAAATCTCAAAATTTGTATCTGATAGGGTTCTTTATCTTGGAATCTTGAGCAGTATATTATCGACTGGTGTAATGATCTCTCATCTCAATCTGGGAAATGAAGAAATTTAGTGCACACCTTTTCTTGAAACCATGGACCTCCTAAGGAATTCTTTTGGATTTTACCCGTTTTCGCAGGCAATAACTCTTTTCGTCCTTCCTAACAGAAAATATTTCAAACCACAAACCTCAGTCTGATACTTCTGGACTTGAAGGTGTCGGGATCTCGTACAAGTACCAAATTACTGGATATCGTACCCAGTTCGACACAATAGCATATATTCGTACTGTGGGTTTCAAATGGATCCTTTCCATCGGGACCAAGTTTGTAAATCCAGACTGAAAGGAGTTAAATGAAATCATAAAACTGGCATGAAAAAATAAGAAAGTTTTTAAAATCCTCACATGGTTAGAGCATACCACTGCTTTCTGCTGGTGTGCAATTGGAGCATAGCATCCCTTCATTTCCACCACGGAACGCACCCTAACCGATCGAGTACCTAAAAAATAAACGCAATAAAATCTCACGAGGTCCACCAAATCTCTTTCTTGGCACTTTTGCAGCTGATGCACAGCCGCATGCACAGACACAAAGGACCGCATTACAGACGACCGCTGCCAGGCGTTGCGGCAGCGATGCAACGGAAGAAGTATTGATTTCGAAGCGGCGCAGATCGATATTCACATGCTGCCGCGCGCAGCTTCGCGGCAAGATCCTTATCGATTCTTTGAAGATTCTTTTGTGCGGAAATGCCGGGCTGTTAAGAAACTTGCGCGTTCTAGGGAAAAAAAAAAAAATCTATATGACTTCGCTGTGTTTACCTGACAGGGCTGAATTCGCAGTCCTTCTCTGTAGATCTTCAATGCGGTGAAAGTGGCAGTCTTGTCGTTCTTGGTCAGACCTCCGTCTAAATAAAAAGGTAAAGTGACTTCCACTAAAACAACTATTTTGGTCCGATTGCTATTATACTTTCTGAGTTATCAAGAAGATACTATTTCACGGCATTATCTGCATGGAATTCACAAAACAAGGCTGCTCGCCTGCGCACTCACACACACGCTTGCCACGCATAGCGCGCGTTGTACGTTGGCGCAAATCCTCGGTGCGCGTATGCTAATACATAAGCGCGCACCGGAGGTTGCGCCAACGCGGAAAGCTTATCACTGTGCTCCGCGCTGACTGTATGCGATGCGTGGCGAACGCGTGGCAACATTTGGCATCATGAACTCACAATGATGGACGACGCATCGTTGTTCCGTAGCAACGTGGCAATTGAGTTGATTCCCTCGAACCATCGTCCCATGAATTTGCTTTGGAGATCAAAGTTAGGAAGGAGTTTCAGGCAGAAGAGCATCAGTAACGTTGTCGGCCAAGGTCTGGAGCTCTGCTCTGGTGGTAGCCATATCGGCCAAGGTTGGTTCCATTAGAGCAACCGACGAGTGATGGATCCTGGAAAATCGTTAAAATTACATCTGATTTTTCACACTTTCTTCTGATATCGTACTTGCGGGCAGGCGAAATAACAGGAACAACCTTCGATGAAAAATCATTACAAAAGGCACTAAACCTTTTGAATGATCATTGCGTGCGGTTATCATTTAAGACACACTTATACTCCACCAGGGGAAGCGGCGCGCGAGCATCCAATGGGAGTGTATCGGATTTCCTGCAGCAGCACAGATCGATAATCCCCTAATCTAAGCTTACTACACTGCTTCACTGGGACCCTAGCCGCATTTCCGTGCACTTTTTGAGCATTTTCGCACCCGATTTACAACATTTAAAAAAGAGTTCCGTAGGAAAACTGTGATTTGCGAATTCCACATAAATATTCATTGGATGCCTCTGGAAGCTAATACGCTTTTCATCAGAGAGACGCGTCCTAGGCGCTATTCATACTCATCAACGCCGGCGCGGCACGCGCGTGACGCCCGTTCCGCCATGACGGCGACGGCCGCAATGACTTTTTCAGTATTTTCTACAATTAATTCGCCATCAGTTTCATCCATTTTGAGATAATTAGTTCTATAAATATCCTCTGTTATCTTAAGGGCGAATGCGCGTACACAATTTGTGTGTTTAGAGAAGTTAAGGTCCTCTTGTTCCGCTCTGCCATGGCGTCGCCGCTGGAGTATTCATAGTCTCCGCAAGCGCGTGACGCACATGACGCTCGCCGAGAATCTATTCATACTCTATCGCAACGCCTGGCGCGTGACGCGCGCGACGCGCTGGCGTTGGGGAGTATGGATAGCGCCTTACCATTCGGATCGCTCCAGGACATCCATTTATCTGATTTCGGGTCAAAAGTAGATTTCGCTTCGCCGCTCATCTCTTCGTGAGCGTCGCTCACGGACCACGAGATGCAACATGCACGGGTGAGCGATTTTTGCAACCTGCGTGAACACAAATCGGTTGACCATCGGAGATCAAACACGATCAATGAGGGTGAGCGCGCGCCAAAATGGCTTATAAAAAAGGCGAGCACGTGAGATTTTTCAGCTTTTCAGATCGCCAAAAAATTTTTGTTTCTCTTTATTCATACTATATATTGCCAACTAAGGCCTATTTTAGAATTCCATCGCAGCGCGGCGCGATGGGATGTTTTCTGTGGACATCGATCGATTACGCGCCGCTCGTCGATTCGCATATGAATCATGAAAATCGCGCCGCGGTGGAACTCCTAAAATCCCCTAACCTGTTGCTATCATTCGTATAAAGAACCATCAAAACTACTGTTATGATACATTCTTGAAATGATAGTCCAACTCCTTAACCTTACAATAGACAATTTAGGGGCCATATAAGGTAAAGCGCGTTAGCTAATTTTTTCGCGCTGGCTGGATTTTCAAAATCAACTCCAATTTTCAACCGTCGCTATGACCTTCACAATCCTAACGGTTGCTATCCCTTTCGCGCAATTTCGCGAGTGCGTCAATGACCCGAATGTGTTCGCGGTGCGCCAGTAACACACTTTCTTATCGCTCAACGCGATCAGGAAATATTGCTGCAAGTCACTTGAACGAGAAATTCGCGCAAGCGAAACGTGGTCAGAAAAGTAGAAAAACCAACCGATTAGGTTCACAACATCGATTTGGCCCTGAGCATTTCTGGGGATTCCTCCTGGCAGAAGTGGAATTCCGGGAATTCTTGGCAGACCGGCGTGAGTGGGAGTGTTGCTTTTCGCCACCTTAATAATAGCGCACACAGAATCTACACACAAAACTCTATCTAAACAGTAGAAAGAAAAACCACTCACTAACCTCCTCCGAGGAAGGATGAGATTCCAGACAGAGCTCGCTGAGCTTGTGATGGCTGATTTGACGGATGTTTGATCCTCTGACATGATTTGTCACAGAGCTCTCATCAACTGATTGCGAGATGGCTGGAGCATCATTAGATGCTGCATGATGCGGCTGCACCACGTGATCCAGATGGCGTACCCAGAAGTGATGGAAGCGATTGGGAGAGAGCATCAGACACTCCAGCTGAAAATACAAGATATTACTTTTTGGGAGAAATGTGAAAATGATCTCAATCATTCAAATTGGGTTATGACAAAATGTGGATGATTTTTTCATCTGATTTCCAATCTGCATTCCGAACCTGCTGAAACGATCAGTCGGGGATAGGTTAGCAACGATTTTTATCTAAAGCCTGACGCGGTACTATGCACACTTCGCCTATTCAAATGGCGCAGAGGCAAGCGGTCCGCCTATCAGACGCTGAGTCATAGGCCTGACTCTCAATTGATAGACTTTTTCTTCGAACAAGCCACAACCTCCATTCCGCGACAGGGAACAGAGAAAATATTATGAATGGCATAATTATAACCATTCGCTCCAAGGGCAGTGAATTCGGCTATCTTTCTACAGGATTTTGGTTCCTCCATCAAAAATTTGTCAAAAAAACCAGATGCCTTCAGGGAAAATTCGGTTGTCGATGGATATTCTGCATGTTTGCTGGTACTCGCTTGCAGGGACATACGCTCCATTCCGATCGGATTCATCGATGGAGAGCTCTGGGCTAGAAGCAGGTGAAACTTTACCTCCTGGAGTCTCTGTGCGCGCAGTGTTTGAAGGGGGTCTGCAGAGTTGCAGGGACCGGCGAGTGGTCGCCGAGCGTCAGACTTAACGCGGTGACAAGAATGTTTCAATACATTATCGTCGCAGCGTCGCAGTTGCCGCTCGCTGGCAGTGGTGAAGGGCCGTCGCCGCGTCCTGGTATCACACTCTGCGGTGTCCCTCGTCGCCCTTCACGCCGCGTCGGTCGCCATCGTCGCCGAATGTAATCGGTATTACATCACTCCAAAGCGTTGTTCGTCGCTGCGAGCTACGCCGCGACTTGCTAACTCTGCGGACCCCTTAACAGCAATGCGAAGCAGAGACGCAGAGGAAAAGCCTCGAGCTACCAGGAGCTCTCTATGGGTGGGCTCGGAGTGAAAGAGTATATATGGCGGTTTCAAAGTTCGCCATGCTTCACAGTTTGCGCGAAAGACACATTTCGCCTTATCAGTAATATTGATTTTTGGTCGATATGAAGAATTAACGCCACATCTGATCTGGAGAATAAGCAAAACTCCAAGCCTCTTTAGTGGCTTTTTGATCTTCTAGTCCCCAAATCTTGCGTGAAGACGCCTTGAAATGCTGGGAAGAAAAAAATAAGAAACGCTCGAATTTTGAAATTTCAGATAGTTTTCAGCACTTTGAATTTCCGACCAACATTTCGGAAAATCCGCTAATCCCTTTATCAGTAATCAAGTCGCCATTCGCAGAACTTTACAGCAAACTCCTTAGGCCAGGCTCTTATACTTTACGCCACGGCCGACGTAGCGAAAGCGCCGGGATCATACATACAGCGACGAGTGACGCGACATAACGTTTACTTTACCATCAATATCGAACGAAAATCGATATGCCCTGTCGCTGTCGCTGGTCGCAGGAAGTATGATCTCGGCCCAATGTTCATCCCTCCGATTAATCGAGAACCGATGTGCCTTACATGTATGCACACAGTCGCGGTAGCGCGTCACTTGAACCATGGCGAAAGCGGCTTTGAACCGCTTTTAGAATTCGGATGTATCGCTTATTAAACTAGGGAACATATGAAGTGAACTACGCAAAAACATTAACACCTCGTATCCGTTTCAAGCGAAAGTGTAACAAGTTTTTGGATAGCGTTTGAACTTTTTTTTTCAAATTTCTAATCCGGATAATCTAAGCAGACTAGGAAACTCACTTTCTTTCACCAGTTTTCGGATCGAGTTCGACAGAAGTCCGATGAGTCCGTTCTCGCCGGGTTTGTCAGCAGAAAGAGGAATGTTTCAAGGTTGCCCTCACCGTAAGGTCCAGGTGAATTGCGAGCCTCGTTCACAAGCTGCTGGCTAAGTTGATCTTGGAACTTCGGATTTGCCTGGGCAAGCACATCTGCAAATCCAACATTACTAAATTTTTTCGTATGATGAATTTCTTCAGTGAAAATCTCCCACCTGTCTGTGTTGGAGCCGCATTGGCCACTGCATTACCAGTGAGGTGTTCAGCGGGAAGTCCCTGGACGGGGATTCCAGCGGCGCGGAGTTCCTGTAAAATTTCAATTTAACTTCGGCATGGCGAAGATATCGCCAGTTGTAATTAGGTTCCTCACCTGAACAGCGCCGGCAAAACCATTGGGATGATTTCCAGTGAGGCCTGGAATTCCGAACGAGTCGAGTCCGAAGAACTTTGATCAACTGGTTCTGCACATCCGGTGGGATTGTAACAGGCGGCGGTGGGGGGCATCGCTGGCACCAGTTCGTGGGACGAACTGCTGATCTGCTCCAGTGGGGGCAGCTTGTTGGAATACCGGGTTGTTGAGCCGCTGGTGGTGATGGTGGAAGTGGCTAAAAATTCGTTTTTTTCTTTTCTGCTGCGGCACACAGCGGCAAATGAAAGTGTTTTGTGTTGGCCTCGTACTACTAGTTGAATCGTAACAAAAAACCTTATTGAAATTTGATTATCCTCTAGCAGTATTCACATTTATTGGAGGATAACAAGGGATGCCCAGAAAACGAATTGAAGTACATAATATCGGAATCAGAGACGAAAATCACAATCAAGTCCCAAATCAATGAAAATGTGACTAAGCTTTAAGTTCAATCCCCCCTTGCCTCATCCTCTAGTGAAAATCTCAGACTCAGGCCCTGAAGTTATAAAACGAGCAGAATCGCTACGGATGTACCAGGACAACTGTCACTGCGGCACTTCAAAAGGATCAGCCATAGCACAGTGAGAACACGACGCGGAGGCGCACAGAGTACACCCTGTCCCAAAATGAGATGGCAAGCGAAGAGTCCAAAGAAGCAGCGCTCCTTCCTGCGTCTCTTGACACTCTTGGATTACGGTGTAAGATGTCGCGTACGCAAATCAAGCAGCATGTCTTACCGTAATCCAAAAACAGAATTGAACGAGTTTTTCTACGTTCTCACGTTAAGCTGCAACTTTTTACCTGCCACGTAAAGAAGAGTGTCTGCATCGAGAGTGGAGTACCACAAGCATTTTGGAGCGAAAAGAACGCAAAAGAGTAATGAAGTATGAGAAAAAAAAGAAATGAGAACGTGAAAAACTCGCCAAACTCTGTTTTGGATTACGGTAGGGACATGCTGCGTGACTTTGGGTACGCAGCGTCTTACCGCAATCCAAAAGCTGATCAGTGGACGCAAAGGGAGCGCTGCTTCTTTGGCCTCTTCGCTTGCCTCTCGTTTGGTACATGGTATAGTTATCCATGCCGCAGCATTGCGTACTTACGTCGCTACGGGACCTATCCGTTTGGAAATACGTCAAGTTCCACACCAGTTGATTTCTTTTTAGAATTGAACTTGTTGAAGCATTACAAAAATGATATAAACAACACTCATAAATAGAGGTGGATAAGAATGATAGAAGATGCTTGCAATGATTTTGCGACAGAAGAGCAAGATATCAGCATATAGCAAATAAAATGATCAAGAATCCTCGATCTGCAAAACTGCGTCGAGTTCCTAATCTACACGATTTGCAAGGTCATCGCGGATTTTTTTATTCCACCAATCTATAGATAGAGTCCTAGTCTTCGCGCCTTGATTATTCCTAATTAAATTGACGATAAAAATATTCTCCCGAAAGCGCCATGCACCTGGTTCGCAATTCCAAAATGATTCGAAACGTCAGATAAATCTTCTTCAGGAGGCTAATGCATAGATTTTTCCAGAAGGGAAAAGGTATAAATTATCTGAAATTCTGGAAACATTAAAAAAGGGAAATCTGTTTTTTTGGATAAAAATCGCTCAGGAACAAGTTATTGCCTCGGTGTCCCTCCCGCACCCAATTACTGAGATTTCACAAAAACCCTATTTTGTAAACTTTTATTTAGTTTTAAAGCAATCTCTAAGCCCATCTGAAGGCTACTGGACTACTTTAACACAGCAAAATAAAAGGCGGATGAACAAACATTAACGAAAATCTGGTTAACTAGGAGCCGGCCTGACACCTGTAATTAGCCGTTATACCTCGTTTTGGAGCGCTTCTCCAGCAAATTCCCGGTTTTCCACATTTTTGATGATCAAATCTACACTCTCATGGAGAGAGCTCCAGAAATCTTCTCATCGCATGCCACTCCTGCCTATAAGTCGATCCTTCCATTTGCTTATTTTTTTATGAAACTTTGGGTAAAAGTGCGAGACTTTCAGAACTGCTAACCCACCGTAAGCAAGCTCCAAACAGTTTCACTTTTTGACAGACAGCTTAGTCGCTCAGATAGGCCAACAGATAGCGTTTTCAGGGTAAAGTTCTCGAAAAGGGACTGCAGTCAAAAATCAACCTGCTGGGAAGCGGCGGCAACAGAACAGCAGGTGCCACAGTCGAAGGCGAAGGTTGAACTGGCGGCTGAACCGCACGTGGTGCAGAAACCTGAAACGAATCCTCTCTGCAACGCAATTATAGATTCACGCAATAATGACCGCTGGGAGACTCGATGCCATACCTCCGACAGGCAACCTTGGCCTGCATGGATTGTGGCGCGAGTCGGATGATCACCGGCTGAGTGGGATCATCTTGGAAGCTTGTCCATGGGCACTCAACAAGTCCCCACAAGGGCAACGACGAACACAGCTGCTGGCATCTATGAAGTGCGCGACTGATGCAGATGCAGCTGCTGCTCGTGTGATGATGATGGTCTGTCAATAGCAGCAATGTGAATCCCCACCGAAACCAGATGAGGGTAGGGATCGGGACGAGGCGAACGACGCGACACACAACTGGGCGGGTCAAGGCCCACCGCCCCGAACCCGATCCGAACTGGCCTCTGACCTACTTCGCTCGCCCTTCCGGAAATAGCACCCCACACTAACATCTGACGACGATATTCAGGTCACAGACGGCATCCGATGATGCAACGGCGCTGGCTTATCCCGACATGCATCTCCGGGACGATATTGTCGGCTGTCGATGGGTATCGCGCTTTCGGCATCGTTGCACCCAAAGTCTCAGTGCCGGGACTTGTCATGTTTAATGAAACCTTTGGAAGGTTCGTACCATCACAGTACTGACAAGGGAAGTGATCATTACACGACGTGGCTCTTTCCAAATGGAACAAGTCTTTGTAGGAACGATTTTCGACGTGAAATTCAAATCTTTACACTGCGGCTGCGTAACTGCTTCTCTGAATAGAGTTATATGCGTTTATAGCGATCCACCTCATAGACGCAGTCACACGCTAGATCCATGAGTCTTCGTCGCCTCCTAAAGATACACTTATGTGATTCCTACACTCAGAGATGATGATTCTACACCAGAAGACTATGGGTGATTCCTGTAGTAGAAATCAAATAGGTGAATCTCAGGAGGCGACAAAGACTAATGGATTACAAATATGATGCGCCTACGAGTGAAGCGCTAAAGACGCATATAACTCCCATTCAGAGAAACGTCTTGCAGCTTGCAAATGTGTGAAAATTCGGATTCTACGTCGAAAAATTAAGCCTACAAAGACCTACTTCATTTGGAATGGCCACCGCGTGTAATGGTCCTTCCCTTGTGAGCACACCGTCCACAATCTGCGCCAAAAGATCAACTAAATAGGAAAGCGCTACCAGCAAAAAGTGTCCACTGCAAACGAAATGCAAGCTTATGATGATCAATCTTTCACGAAAAATTCTATTTTGGCCTTTCAGCTGCGGCTGCGTTTCTCTGAACGGGAATTATACCCGTTTTTAGCGCTTGACTAACAGTCGCGTCGCAACGTTTAACTTATGGAGCCCTAAGACAACTAGTAATGCGACGATACTCTAAATCTTACTGTAAGGAAATGACCAGACCTGGTCGCCAGAACTATCCATGAAAACCAGGTTTTTCTTATCGACTACTTCCTCGGTAGTCATAAAAACCCTATCCTAGCTGCCCGAGGGCAATAGGAAAAGAAAAAGTTGCGAGAGCGTAAGAGTTGCGAGCTCTGTAGGTAAAATAAAATTTATCTGCAGTAAAGTGTCTTTATCGTTCGGAATTATCAAAACGTGTCTCATATTAGTGTTCAGAGCCTCAAGTAACCCCCTTGAGGGGGAAGTTTGGGCCAAAAATTTTTCTCGAATTTTTTTATAGGAAAATAATTATTTCTGATAATACTCGGGCAGCTAAAATAGGGTTTTTACGAGAACTCCGGAAGGTGGTCGATCAGAAAAACATGGCTACATGCGTAGTTCTGACAAACAGGTCTGCCCGTCACCTCCTGGTTAGATTAGAAATCGTCCCCTCCAGGGTGATCAAACACGAAAATATGTTGCGATGATTGAACAAAAAGGGGCGCCAAGATGAGACGTTACGATGCCGCCCTGAACATGACCAATTGGCGCATTGAAGTAAGCGCTGCTGATGAAGAAAATGCGTCAACGAATTCAAATCCTTAACGCGGTCGGTAATTTTGCACTTCCGCAAAATAACTCATACATTCATCATTCAATGTGTTGGTGAGCACAGATTAACCGCGGAAGCTTTTGCACTGAGAAATGACGTGTCTGATCTGACGAGTTTGATCTCCGCTTTGAAATTTCCCCGTGGCGATTCCGAAAACCATGTTGTCGTTGCTTAGGTCTGTGACATGTGCGGCAATAACCCCTTGCTTGAAATTTCGTGTATATCTGCGGGGATTCAAAATTGGCATTTTCATTGCTTCCACAAACAGGCAAGGGAACAAGTCGGGGTGTTCAGAATTTTTTTTTTCCGGATTCGGCTCGACTTTCAAACTGGGGTTATTTACGGCGCTGAATCCAAATCTTGGGTCTATTGCTCTGCCAGGACTCAGGGTTACTGTAGGTTACGGTAGGCATAATGTCTTTTGAGTGGCGTTACTTACCTTAGAATTTCCTGAGAAATCGCAAAACGGACCTCAAAATCGTGCTAAGCGCCCCTAATAACACTCACAGAAAAAAATTTTAAGCCAGATCTACAGAGACTCTCGAGCAAGCTACTGTATAGCAACCGTAACCTACCGTAATCTATCAGAAATCGATAAACGGGTCGCAGAATCGTGTTAGGCTGCTCCGAATATCCCCTGTGTTACACAGGTTTTGAGGCGATTTCATCCTAGCTTAATCTCGGAAATCGTCAGGAAGACGCGTTTCTTAAAGGCAGTGTTCACGATAAAAGTCGTTTTTCTGTTTTTCCGCCTATCTTCGGGAAAACGGTCCCATGCTGATTTCAATGATGTCCCTGGAATCATGTACAAGACTCTCTGGAAACGGAGTTAGGCCCCTCGCTAAAAATTCAGCGCTAGGGAAGCATTAGCTGGACGAGTTGTCCGAGGCTTGTAACTCCACCGTTTTTTTGCAGCCGATGTAAGCGAGCTGACCTTGGAGTAAAGAGAGACGTTGAGAATAAAGGAAAAACGGGGCTTTTGATCGGAAACCATCGCTCATCTAACCTACGAATTCAGGAGAACTGTTACAGAACGTTGGGCGGAGTGGCCCAAAGGGCTGGTGGCTGGCCCAACGAGATTTTCACCCACTTACTGGCCGTTTTTCGTCTCTACTTCCGTTCTTAATCTTCTTGGAGGTACCCAAAGCTTACGTTTTAGCCAAAAAACGTGCAACTTTTTCTTTGTAAACACTGCCTTTAAGCCAAAATTTCCCCCATTTTGAAGCTATGGACCAAATCAGAAGGAATTTTTCAAATATTGAGAAATGGGCCTCAGATTCGTAATCAGCACCAAAAACAACCCCTAGAAACTAGTTTTAAGCTTCTGATCGCCGAGACAAAATTTTCGAACATACTGAAAATCGCCATTCGTGTACCTCTTTTCTATTGGCAAAGCTATGGAAATGCCCACTTTCGGAAATCTCCTGTGAATGTCTGGAGGCGTGCAGCCATGATTCTGGGTATCTGGATTTATTGGAGCACTGTTCTCCTCCTAGAACATATTAAAGTTGCATCTCGAAACTCCATCTTATATGTGCAACTCTCCCTTGTTAGTGACCTTCCCTTGTCAGAAGCGCCTCAGACGCCTTAAAATCCCCGTGAATGGCAAATTTACGCGATTGTTAATACGGAATTTGCAACGACTGAATCAGTTTTACGCTACAGTCTCTCCACATACATAAATAGGTGGATTTCCACGGTAGCTTTTTTTCTTTCAAAAACGGTCCAAACGTAAGAGGCTCCTAAGTACGGCATGTCTGAAGGTCAAGAGCCCTCGAGCCTGAAAAGTATTCGGCCATACATTGTTTGCGCCTACCCTGGCACTTTTCTTCCCAAAGCTATACCTGTATTTCCGTTTCCGAAGGATTCCGCCTTTTAGACCACGGCTAATTGATCATGAAGTCTCTCATCCACACAAGATAACATGTTTGCCTCACCTCCCGGAGCCAATGTTGCTCCTGCAGCCAAAAAACCGTGTGTGCTCTCTGCATATTGGTCGTGGCAGCTTCTTTGCTGGTGATATCAGAGTGCGGGCCCATTAGGCGAAGTAGCTCTACTTCTCTTGCTTTCTGAACGCATTTATCTACCATCTGGTACACATCAGAGCCAAAAAACGTACACAATGTCGAGCAGAGCTACGGCTGAAAAAAAGTGGAAATCAAAACAGACTCCTGGAAACAGACAAAAGATGGAAAGACGTAACGGAAATTAGATAATCACCTATATTCTGAGTTCGTTTTTTCCTTAACAGCTTACTATAAAACCAGCCTCCATCTTTTCCAGAGAGTAAGCCGGGTGGTTGGAACGCGTCGTGGGGTTGAAGCAGATCACAAGTGAGTTTGATAGCCTCGCCAACGGCTTTTCTTTTTATTGTTCAAAAATCTTTCGTGCAGAATTCAGTTCGGTAGGCTATACAATACCAAAAGAAAATCCAAAAAGTCGTCCGCGAAACTAGGAAAATTCAGTTTACAGGGTGCGTATCCTAAACACCCCTACACTTTTGACGCGCGCACCGATGAAAGTGAGGTTTTCATTTTCCTGACTCGCTTAGCTGAATTGTGTTCTGCAAAGGCTAAACCCTTTCCAATACTTCTGCACAAATTTTGAGAATCCCACATCAGCTTTTTAGAGCATGGTAGCTCCGAATACGAAAAGGGCAGCAATTCTTCAGATCAGAAGTGCCGGACATTTAGCTTCGAGGATCCCTCGTCTCCTCAAAGTTCCTTCGCCAAAACCACCTACGGTGCAGTCAATTGAAGTACAGCTTGATGACAGTGATTCGTTCAGTACGGATGGTGAGAATTGTATGGCGACAAGACGTCTAAGAAAAATTCCTGGAAGAGACGCATCAAACACAAAACCACGAGGTGGAGTATGAGAAATGGCTCGACACTTGAAAGTGTCGGAGGGGAACCGTGAGGGAAGGTGGTCGGAGAAGCGGAAGTCCATATGCGTCTCCTTGCCAAGCTGCAAAAAGAACGGCTTGAGCGATGCAGAAAAAGGGAGAGTAAAAGAAATGTATAGGGCTACTGCACGGCGGACCGAAAAAATCAGCACTTGAGGATGCAACGCGTCCGTAGTGGTTCGCACCGCTTCTCACTTTTGTTGAAAAAGGTGTGAAAATCGATGCTGACGCGCACCTATCTGTAGGGCCATTCTTTCTGGCAGTGCATATGTTACTGTGGTGTGATACGCAACATTAAAAGGGAGGATAATGGATGTTCCAACAAGATTAGGGCTCCAGCTCACGGGTCTAAGATGGTCCAGCATTGGTGTCGTGAGAAACTACCGGATTTCATCGCCGCGATTTTGAATGGCCAGCAAACTCCGATCCCAGCGTTATGGATTACTGCAACTGGAGCATTTTGGAGGAGAAAAGCCTGCGCTACAGAACACACCAGCATCAGCGCACTGCAAATCTTTCATTGATGAAGAAAGCAGGGAGTGAGAATTCTCAGGACGTGTTGCCAGGGCCGCCGCAGATGCCTACACGAATCGTCTTCGAGGCAAGGCGTCATCGAAGCTAAAGGCGGCTACATCGGATGATATCTGATTGATTTTGAATGATTACGTTGTCAGTAGAATATAGTTTATATAGCTTCCAATTCGGCTTGCTTCTTTGACGAGTTATGCGGTCCGGGACCATGTACGGGTATTTAATACGCACCCTGTAAATCTGCTCGCGCGCGATGCGGTACGGCCCAGGTGGAAGATAGGCTGCCAACGTAGATATTTCACTTTTATCTGAAGTTAGTTTTCGAGTCTCACAACAACTTTTCAGCGCTCGTCCCAGCCTCCTAACGGCGGGAAGTCAAAAATCAGTTTGTCATGAGGTGAGTTGACTGTTTAAAGGCAGTGTTCATGATGAATATGGCTGGCTCTTGAGTTCGGCCCAAAATGGGATCGCTTCTGCGTCGTGAGGTAGTAATAATAGTAAAGAAGAGAAAAAGTGAAGAAAAACGTTCAGAATAAGCTAAAATATCGGTTTCTACAACGTCAAAGCGGCGTGGACGAGAATCATGGGCCCTGCTGATGTTCACAAGCGAGCGCTAATGGCGAAATTCGCGCCCGAATCGGGATCGAGGCTGGACGCGGCAGAGTTGCTTGGCAATTCGCCATTGAAAACGTGTTACGGCGCCACAAGATGGTCCGAATGGGGAGCGGACCGGGTTAGGTATGTAGGCGCACTGGGATAACTCTTCAAAGCCATTTTTACCGATGTCCGGCCCGTTTTCGCTGCTTTCTTCGACCCTACCATCTCCAGCACTCCTGCCAACTTAGTGACCCTTCAGTCCCAACGGGTTCCCCAGATATGAAGTTCCATGTCTGCTGCTCCTCGTCATGGTCCGCCAAAGAGGCGGACTGAGTCGACCTTTTTCGTCCATAGTGCTCGGTTGTATGCTACAATTGATTGGGCGAGGCGCACTAGAAGCGTATAGCGAACGGGCTTCCAGTATGGCCACAACAGGAGAGGTTTCCGTCTCAGTAAGCAATGCAGTGCATACGTATCGACCCGGAACGGCCATGGACGGCATAGGCGCGCTCAGTCCGGCCACAACGGGCGATATTTTTTCGACCTGAGTGAGCAATGCTTGTTACACGCACATCGACCGGCCCGGCACCAGCCGATCGGCCGACACTATGACGGGGAGCTGGAGCAGTCATCTCAGCACAGATTTCAAAATTTATAACCCTGTGCCGGAAATATCCCGATTGCCACGGGGAGAGTTAAGGGAGGCCAACTGTAAAGAGACAAATTCTACAGAACAGAAAGGATATCCCAGTTCTCAACGGTGAACAATTGAATAACAGGGCTACTCTGGAACATGACGATTCTCCCGTATGAAAATATATTCCGTCCCATGATCTAGGTTCACCTCATCTCTTTTTCTGGTATACACCCAACACAATTAAGTCAATTTTTAATGAAAAAATTTTCCCAGTGTATCCCTCACTGTTCAACGTGAAAATCTATCTATTCAAAATTTTGGGTCCAAATAAGAATTAGCATATTACTCTCTCTGAATTACCTTTTTATTGGAGGTACTAAAGTTAAGCAACACACGTGAGCAGTTTCCAACATTAAGAAATGTCTCGTCAAAAAAGGCCGTGCATCCGGGAGTTTCGAATTCTTGAAACTCTTCATTCTAAAGAGGAGCTACTATGAGTCATACCAACCAGTTCAAATGAACTGAACCATTTTCGGACGCAAAAGTCAAAAAATGCCCATCACAACCACCTACACGCGCTCTAAAACAATTTATATGAGCGTTTTTAAAGCTTCGTAACTACCGTAAAATTCCACCACTTACCACTTTAGAGACGAAAAAAAAAAATCGGATTCAGTTTTAGACTTGGTAGTAGAAATCTGGAATGCTGAACGCGAATCTGGGATTTGGCTTGTCCGAAATTTTAAGGTTTACTGTAGGTTACGGAAGGTAACACATGCCATTGTGGAGGCGAAACCTAAATCATTTAGTCGAAAATCAACAAATGAACATGTGGTGTATTCAGCCCACCGAATAACCCCACACTTAGAAACTTTGAGACCAGATTTGAGACTTTGACCAAACTAATGTATACCCACACCATAATAATCACCTAAGCCGACAAAAATCGATAAACTGACATCACATTCGATGATGAGCACTCCAAACATAACGCCACCAGAAGAACTATTTGAGTCACATCTGTTCGTCACATTCCGGAATCAGTCAAAAGTTGATTTGCCTTCAAATTTTTCTCCCAGGTGGGGAAGCGAAGGATGTGCGGAATTTTCTGTTTTCTGCCCATTTTTGGCAATTTTTTCTGTTTTCTGTAAAAATATGGGCCACAAAAATTGGACAGGAAACAGAAAAAACGATATATTACGATTGGCAGCAGGACTGTTTTTGGGTTTTCAGAGAGAAGCTAAGCCGATAGGGTGAGGGCGTACTTCACCCAGGCTCTCTGCGAGGTTGTACCACGATAGACACTTTTTATCTCGCTGTAGTGAAAGTTTATCCATTGGGGGCACGTGGCGTGGTGGAAGGAAACGGTGCTGTTCGCTGTACCTGGTCGGGTTCGATCCTCGCCGAGGTGAAGACCAAACCAGCCAACCCTCCCGGGATCCTTCAGTTGGTAACAGATTCATGTAGGAGATGAAGGCGCACTCATTGGGAAGTAGGCTGGCCCCGTCAATCCACTAAACAAGCGGAAACCCATTCCTCTAAGAAAAAAGTGCCGCGTTAGTGCCGGCAAAGTACCGAGATCACGACTTGTGCCGCCATAGTTCCGCGATAGGTGCCGCCAGCGGCTCCGTGATCAGAACGATTCCGCTGCCGTGCGCCCAGAACTCCGATATCGCGCCCGCGACAGTAGCGCAGCCGCTCCGCGTTAGAACCGCGTCGGCTCCGCGAGGATGCAGCGGCGAAGCCGCGCGTGGAGTACGATGTACTGTCCTGTGTGAGTAAAACGAAATCTTCCGCCGATTTGGTGACTTGCTTGACTTAATCGGTTGGCTTTCAACCTGACGCGGTCATTCCGCACGGCATCTTCACCGAGGTGTGCCGTCCCTGAAGTAGTCAGCCGTGTCCATTTTTCACGGTCTTCAGCCTGGTGAGACACATTCCATCCAGCTGTCACTATTCCATTTCACCTGCGAAACGAGCATCGCGCCTGAACTGTCTTTCGATGCCGAGTGACTTTAAATCCTCTTTAACCACGTCAGGAGGAACTTTCGCCTACTGCTGGGTAGTACCGATCTTCCGGACAGGAATTGGAGAGCATTTTTAAAAGCGTGTGATGTACGAGACGATCCGTGCGTTCACTTCTTAGTATATGCCCGAGCAGTCGAAGTCGACTTTCCATTTGCTGCTTGAGGATGGCGTTAGGAGATACTGGCACCTCCCTCGTGTCGAAGCGTTGATGTACCTGCGTCGATTTCCTTGTAAAGGTCTTCATTATATGGCATACACGCGGCCAGAAATATCAAGCAAACGCCTAAAAAGCTTCCTCTCCGTGCAATCCAACCTTTCCATCTGCGTTTTCCGGTGCTGCCCACGTCTCCGATCCGTACATCATGATAGGGCAGAATTAGCGGATGGAGTAGACGCGCGCAACCTTGACTTCGCTTCGCGATGGTGGTGAACCACAAAGACTTGGTTAGAGAGGTGGATACCCGAGACGTAGCTTTCGCACATCGTTGTCGAATATCACGCGCTGCATAACTACCATCGTTCTTCAGCAAACAGCCCAAATAACAGAAATCGTCCACCAGTTCGATACGTTGTCCGTCACACAAACTCCAGTTGAAGGCCTCTGAGAGACCCACATCTGCTTGCATTTGTCAGGACGAAGACGAGAGTCCATAGGCTGCGGCATGTACTTCGAAACGAGGTTCACAATCCTTTGCAGTTTTTGCGTTGTTTTCAGCGAAAATAACTGTATCGTCGGCGGCTCCAGGTCGACAAGGAGCGTCCTGGTGGTGTTGGGATCACATCCGCAGGGAAACTGTTCTACGCTCTGCGCATATGATGTCATCAGCGGCGAGGATTGAAAAGAAAAGGTCCTGCAACGGCTCCTTGCCTTACTCCTGTTTTCACCTCGAAAGCGGACGTAAATCCGACGGGTGTACGAACTGCTGCTGTTGTTCCTTTGTTCATGTCCTCGATTAACCGAACATACTTTTCCGGGACTCCATCTCTGCTCGCCAGAGCGTTGAGCAATCGATCACGATGAGGAGAGTCGAACGCGGCTTCAAAGATCAAAAAAGCAAGCTGCTAATGGCTTCGAAAACCGCTGCCACGATTCAATTACTCTTCTCACGACGAACGCACTTGGTCGATGGTCGATCCTTCCAGGTCGAAAACCGGCACTCATCTCTGGTCGTTCCTTCACGATGTTTGATAAGTCGCTCGAGAATGATGCACGTTCTAAAACCTTGTACATATGACACGAAGTAAGAGAGATTCCTCTGTAGTTCTTAGGATCCGTGACGGATAGCTTCTTGTGAAGAAGGTACGATGATCGCATGTCCTCCACGAATCAGGTATCCTTTTCCAAAGCTCATCCATATGGCACGGATGGTGTTGGTCATTTCACGAATCCCAGACGGAGGAAGAGCTTTCACAGCATTTCAGCAGTGATGTTGTCATCTCCACCTGCCTTTCCATTCTTCATTTTCCGGACACAATCCAAAACTTCCAGACTCAGTCGGCGGTTCTCACTGACATCATGTGTGCTCTCCCTGTCCATGCGGGAGCTCGGGTACTGATGGCGCTGGACGATTCAGTAGTGGTGAACTGAGTAATCGCTTCCATATTGGCAGCGTCGCATCACCAACTGCAACTCCATTGGTAGTGTTCAGAGACAGGAGAACATCTCTTCATCTTCCCCGCTATACTGTCGCAGCAACGTGTAGGCTTTCCTCGGATTCACTTCTCCTCCCAAACCTTCTCGAACTCCCTTGGCTCTTACGTCCACTCTCGTTCGCGGTCACTTTGAAGCTATAAACGCCCAACTTCCTCCTCGAAGACGCTTCTCCTCCACAGAAGTTTCCTGCAGTTCGAGCACATACTCTGTTAGCCAGGTAGATGTTGTTTCTTGGCCTTCCCAGCTAGAGACGTAGGCGAACTTCTTCTTAAGGCTGTGCAACCGGGAGTGCCTCTTTCGAAGCGTCCTGGATGCATTTGACAAGAATCCGCGTCGCAAAGTTTCTTCTTAGTCCGTACTCCGATGTGAATAGAAAACGTTGTGTCGGAAATTCCTACAGCTACTCTTCATCTGTGAGACTTTGTCATGTCAATCCCCTCTGGAGAGAAGCTACGAGCCCCTCGCTTCCTCTGCCGAATCCCCTCGCAGTGAAGTTCAACAGAACGGGACGGTGATCCGAATCGAATGCGACATCCACACACAGCTCTAGATCTTCGAAGTGTCCGATACTGGAATATTTTCCTCGTTCAGGACATAGTCAAGCTGTGCCAGATTTCAAAGTTGTCATCTTCCGCTTCCGCTGCTCTTCTGGAGATAGCCGGGTTGGTCCCTGCCACGTAAGCTGATGGCGACGGCATTGATTCCTCTTTGAATGTCGATGCAATAATCAGACCACTGCGTTCTAAGGAGTCGACAAGGCGGTAGCCATTTGTCCGATGTTTGCTCCACTACTGGAGTAGAACCATTTACCGAGTACTTCAGATTCTGATCAAGTCCCATATTCGCATTTGCGTCAATCCCGACGACAACAGCATGTTGACAAGGTATCTAGCCAGCAGCAGTATTGAGTTCCTCATAAAAGGCTTTGCATCCTTCGAATTGTCTTCGGCGGTTTCAGTGGGCGCCATGAGGCACTCACTATCGCACAGATTGAATCCTCTGTGATCCCGCAGTCGTACAGATGCATTCCGACACGACATGAATTTGGGCGAACTCCTTGCGACCATACCATTGAAATCGCTTCGCGCCCACAGCTATTGCGCACCTTCCCACTCTCCTATCGTCAGCGTTACCGCAGTAAGATGGTGTACTCTCCGACGCTGATGACGGGTCCATCCTTGAAGGGGGCCTGGGTTTCCTGCAAAGCAGCAAGCGGTGCATGGAAAGCTGGCTCAGAAGTCTGGATAGCGCAGTTTTTGGATATCGCACTCGACAGCGATCGACAGTTCAGGGTGGCGAAAATTGTGGCTTTTTGTGGCCAAAGACTCCTCTTTGAAGCTCCCTAGGTACGGATCCCTGGGTGTTATGGACCAGAGGCCTTGGTGTGTGCGGACGGCGGCACACCCCTTTATGCAATGTTGCGGGATACTTTTCGCGATATAATAGTTGTGCACGCTTTATATCGCTCGAACGCGTTCCTACTATTGTACACTCGAAACGTCTGCGCTGGGTTCTACCGGTAGAAGCAGGGGGCACCAACGAGCAGGTACCAACAGACTTGTATATACACACCCCCAGATCGATTTTTTCGCCGATTTAGTATACCCAAGTTTGAGGTACATTCCGTGTTTCCTTGTGCGCAGAGCAGCAGTACCCTCTGTACTTATCGGGCAAAGGACCAACAACCGCAGGTGTGAATGTTTGTTTTACAGTGGAGCCCCTCTGGTTGTCGTATAATTCTTAGATAACTTCATATCAGACACTCTCCACACGAAACCGCTTTGTGGCGTTATCACGAAGTCCGAGGAAGCGGCCTGTCGAGGTCCCCGCTATGAATCCGCGGTAGTGCCACCGCCGCGGCTCACGACGTAGTGCCGCTTCGGTGCCTGTACGCGCCAAAAGCGGCACTATCACTTATCTGAAACCACAACAAAGCTTCTCTCAGAGTCAAGCCTCTGAATACCCGCTCCCCAGCGGACCCGCTGGTAAGAGCGGGAGATTGCACGCAGAACTCTAAATACGTGTTTTAATTCACTACAGAGCACGCAGATGGCACAGAATTCAGTTAAGATGAAGAGCTAAAGAAATTTGATGGTGAGCCTATGAGGCAGATGCCACAGAGGTACGAGAGGCTGAAGCTCTCAACGCGGTGGAGCGAACGGCGCGTCTGGTCATTTATACTCTAACGGCACAGGCGCGCGGCACGGAGCAGACTTTCAGCTCTGAGGGGGTAGTACGGTGTTCAAACCGGATTATCCCGCAATAAGTGTCAAAATATGTACCTCTCTCCAGGAACGGAAAGCTGGCTCCGACTTCAATACGTATCTCATTTGCACTGAACTTATGTATTGAGCTTCTAATAGACTAATCGAGATGATTATTGCGTATTGGGAAAAGGAAGGTTCGATGGACATTTATCTTCTCATCGCACTCATAATCTACCTGCAATTCTTGAGCATCCTATACTTTTTGCTCTGTAGCCAGCTGTAAGGTTTTGAGATTCAATGATAGATGCATAGATCAATCGAAAATGTATGAAAAAGTTCAATGTTTTGAAAAATTTCGTTTAGTGTACGCTGAGCACCCTCTATTGATTTTGAAAATTTTCATTTTTCTGCCCATTTTTGGAGATTTTCTACTGTTTCTGTTTCCAAAATTTTTTTTTTTCGCACATCCCTGGTGAGAAGCTTTGAACAGCGAATTTAGTCGAGGCCTTCGGAAAAACGACGAATGAACCTCAGATTCGTGATCAGCACCCCCAAATAACCCCCACGTAGCGATTTTTGGGTAAACCTGAAACTTTTTTCTGAAGGACAGCTTTTAGAGGCCCCCCTGACTGGTGTAGGAGTAAACGCAACCGAAAATCTGTAGAAGTCGAAACGCTTTGTCAGTCTGCCCAAAGTTCGGAAAATGCGCTTTCACCTAACTTCGCCTAGAAAGGGTTGTTTCGGGCCCTGAACACGATTATGAGGTCCGTTTACCGATTTCTGTAGATTAATGCTTGCGCTTTTGGAGAGGTACAATAGGTACGAAAATTAGGGAGAAAATGCCTATAACTTTTTCCACAGTGATTCTAAGCAGCTGCAAGAACATATCAGAATTCTACGTCGAAAAATGAGTCTAGAAAAGTTTATTTCTGATTGGAATGGCCAGTTTGGCCAATAGTAGATTACCTTGTCAGCAGGTTGCTGTCTATGAAATTCGAAGATTCGCTCTTTTTCGATTATCACCTTAACACGTGTGTTTCCCTAGCAGCTCATCCTATCGGAAGAAGCCACAAACATCTATAGGAATCACAATAGAGTGGATATCTTGAAGAGAAGGCAATTCTTCTGAGAAATGCATCGAAAACAACAATTTCGAAAGAAAACGGCGACTCAATATCGGAAAGCCCCTAACGAGTCGGCTGATTGGGTGATCGGCAGGATTGTATGCACAAAAGATCACGATATGCGCACACATCAAAACTCTTCTAGGAGAAAACGATAGGAAATCCGTGTTCTAGAGTAAAACTCATGAAAAGTTTGATGAAATCTTACTCATGGAGACTACTCTGGGAGTTGATATCAAATATTGTCACGAATGAGATACCATATGAGAAAATTTATTTTTTGCGATAACCACCTCACCCCTTGACTATTTATTCATTCCGCTGAATGGTGTGCTTCCTCAGGCAACAGGTGGCCGGACAGCTGGCAAAAAATTAGCAGTTGCTACCAACAGCTGGGTGACAGCTGGCATTTAGCCGGCCAATGGCAATCACGAGGCTGACGGTCGGCATACACTCGTCACTGTCATTTAATGCACCAGCTGCGGACGGCTGGCGAATATGTGCCAACCGCCTCACCTGTGAAGTGATAACTGGCATTTAGTAACGGCAATTGGCAATTGCGGGTGAGGCCGACAGCCGGCTTTCATCGCCCTTGGCGTCTCAATTGGTGCGAGCGGCGGACCGCTGGCGAAAATAAGCCACGTTGCCTGAAAGCTGCCGTGATAATTTTGCGATTTAGCTGGCAAATGGCAACGTCACACCTCAACTTACCGAGCGCATAAAAACGCAGCTATTGCGCCAATTGGCACTCGGATGGCGCCTAACCTGCCCACTGGCATTCGCTTGGCGCCGAGAATCGTCACATATTTGGCACTGGGAAGAGTTGACGACTACTCATATCTTAACATATTATGGTTTGAGTCAATCCTTTGATTTCATTGATAAGAAGCCAAACCTCACGCAGCCAGTTGCGTAGACGATCTCCGACGCAACGATTTGCACGATAGGGGCCCATCCTCAGTTCATAGGCCTGCCAAGAAGCTGGCGGAACGCTGGCAAAGGAAGAAGGTTTCGGCCACTGCGCAGAGACCGCCGGCTAATGACTGTCCGACATCAGGAGACGGCTTTTTGCTCGCCAGGCAAATACCGGCGCTCCGCCAATCTCAATGTCTGGGTAACGACGTAATTTCCTGAGGTGAAATCGGAGAATATCCCCACCTATGTCCAAAAGAGGCCCTCACCCCGGGGTTCCATTCTCCTGAAAAGAAATCCGAAAAAATTTTGCACCGCGAATTCAGATATGCCCCACCTCAAGGTCTCAACCCCAGCAGAAAAAGTCCGAGAATATTTTGCACTGCGTGACGAGGACTAATCAGCTCCTAAGGGGCTGAGCAGAGTGTATCGCGGCGCGACCTATTGGCGGCTGGCCTGCCCTATGGCCAGGCCTCTGGGGATTAACTCTAGCGAGCGTGTTGCATAATTAGCCTGCGTATTGATCAAGCGGCGTCGCGCGTCATCGTCGTACTGGGTGTTCACAGTGAAGGAGGCGCGATGCGATAGTCTTAAATTTCACGCGCAAATCCTCGCTTGGCGTCGATCGCGATCGCGTCGCGTTGCATTGCAACGCGATGCGATGATCGCGAACCGACTGTTATAAAATTTTCTTGCCTCATCCAGGGACTCCAGAGGCGTCTGGATTCTTTTCAAGCCTTTTCACTTCTATGTCAACCACTTTTTTTCTTCGATAAGTTTTCATCATTATATTTCTTGTAGTTTTAGACTGTGTCTGGCAGAAATCGATTTAGGTAAAGTTTCGAAGTTTTTCGTTTTTGAGGTTTTTCATGTTGTTAAAACGACAAGCCCGCGCGAATTTAGTCTCATTTCACCCGGAGAGTACACTATTCTGTAAACTCGATTTCTGCAAAAAAATTTAGCTTCACTTTGCTCCCAATGTCCTTTTAGTTGCTTCGTCATTTATATAACAAATTGTCATAACGAAAGCAAAAAGAAACACGATAAAGATAAAAAGAGTGCATTACACTGGGAATAAAAACCAGAATAGTATCACTTATTGATTAATTTTGCTTGTAACTACGGAAAATTGCGGACGATGCGCAGTTGCGCGCGTAGTCGCCCAGCGTTCGCGCGCCAGTTTTTACACGCTTGATTTCTGCGAGAAGCGAGAGTTTCGCGTCGCGCCTGACGTCTGCTGCATCGCGTCGCGCCGCGAAAACTCTGAACGCCGCCTATTGATGGAAAGCGCCGCGATGCATATCATTACGCCTGCCGGCCAGAGAGTCGCGCCGCAATGCGAAACTCTTCTCAGTCCATGAGCAAAATTTTCCAGCCCCTGTGGTCAGTCTGAGTTGATTTCTCCGGCGGATGTGCAACTCAGCTTGGCTAAGTGACTTGTTTTCAACGCTCCTCGACGACTATAACTCACGAAGATTCGTCTTCCAGAACGCGTTCCGCCGAACCACCGTCGTATACCATTCGTTTTCGGGAAAAAGGCAGGATTGTTTCGGGTTGAAGGAAAGGTACTTCGGAAAAGAACAGAGACGATTCAAACAGCAGCGAATGAGGCAATGTTCTACAATAATATAAAATGGGAAGTTTTCAGACCAGAGGAAATGGTAGCTGTACGCCGGAACGCAGCTAAGAGCGTGTGAGTCCTTCTCAGCGGCGAGCTATCAGAAACGGCAAACTTTCCCGGAGTAGCTACACAACCGGCTACAGCTGAGTGGCGCATTTAGACCTCTCTCTTATTCTGGGAAGGGGAATTTTGTGTATACAGAGTCTGTTGGTACCTGCTCGTTGGTGCCCCTGCTTCTACTAATGAACCCAGCAGACGTTTTGAGTGTACACAGGGAATGTTCGAGCGATATAGCGTGCACAAACTTCACGCATCGCGAAAGTACCCCATACATTGCATAAAGGAATTGTCGCCGTCCGGCACACTAGGGCGGCGTCTGATCCATAACAACTTAGGATCCGTACCTAAGTCGCCCAGGAGTCTTTGGCCACAAGCCACAATTTCGCCACCCTGAACTGTCGATCGCTGTCGAGTGATAATATCCAAAAACTGCGCTATCCAAACTTCTGAGCTATTTCCGTGCACCGTTTGCTGCTTTGCGGGAAACCCGCCTCAGGATAGACCCGTCATCAGCGTCGGAGAGTACACCATCTACTGCGGTGGTAACATGACGATGTGGAGAGATGGGAGGCTGTGCGGTAGCTGTAAGGAAGGATTTCAATGGGTATGGTCAAGGAATTTGACTTAACGTTGTGCCGGCCAAATACATTCGTACGACTGCGGGATCACAGAGGATTCAATCTGTGTGGATGGTGAGTGCTCATGCGCCCACTGAAACCGCCGAAGTGAATTCGAAGGATGCGTTTTATGAGAACTCGTTACGTTGCTGGCCAGGATACCTTGTCAACATGCTGTTGTCGTGGGGATTAGACGCAAATGCGAAGATGGGACTTGATCAGGAATCCGAAGTACTCGGTAAATGGTTCTGCAGTGTAGACAAGCATCGGACAATGGCTACCGCCACTTGCAATCTGCAAACTTTTGTGAGACACAGTGAGATCTGATTATTGCATCGACATTGCAAGAGGAATCATCGCCGCCATCAGCTTTCGTGGCAGGGACCAGCCTTGGCAGCTATCTCCAGAAGAGCAGCGGAAGCGGAAGAGATGACAACTTTGAAACTACAGCTCGACTATGTTCTGACGAGGAATATCCCAGTATCGGACATTCGGGGATCTAGAGCTGTGTGGGATGTCGCATTCGATTCCGGATCACCGTCTGTTCTGTTGAACTTCACTGCGAGGATTCATAAGAGGAAGCGGGGGCTCAGCCTCTCCAGAGGATTGACATGACAAGTCTGCCCAGAGATGAAAGAGTGCAGAAGGAATTTTCGACAACGCGTTTCTATTCCTACCATTGGAGTACGGACTAACAAGGGAAGTACTTATAAAAAGCGTAGGTCGGATCTGCGAGAAGCGACTAGTATGAGCCATGCCATCGATCGTAGAAATCCGGAAAGCATAAGTCGCCTTTTGCCCTCAAAATTTTCGCCCGCTGCGAAGCTTGGGACCAGGATAGAGCGGGGCATTTTTCAGAACTTCAGAAAAATGGGGAAATCGGAAATACGTTTAGCAAAATTCTTAACCCTGCCCTGGTGACTGGGCCTACCAAAAAACTTGGGCTTATCCTTTACTTTATTGAATAATTCTCACGTAAAGACGCACCGCAATCAACCGTTGGGATGGTAGTGAAGTGGATTACACGAGAGCGCTAGTAAACTAGCGGGAAGTTCTCTGTAAACTGCAGCTTAAGCGCGAGCTATTCATTCCACGATTTTTCAGGCAGAGGAAGTCAAAAAAATCGTCGGAAAACCGAACTCGCATTCAAGTTATGGGCCCACTAGATAAACATAGTGTAAAATTGCCCGAAAAATGGTTCATTCCGAAAATCACTTTTTCTGGAAAAATGGTAACTCAGAGAGAAAAATTTTCTAAGGTTTTTCTGACTATCTTCTTCAGCTCACGTATAAAATTTGCGCCAAAACTGCAGCTTAAAGGCAGCGAATTCACGATGATCATCCTCGTTGATGACTTTCCACACGGTGAAATGATGAGCGAGACGGATCCTGGAAACCAGTGTCGAAGAAGAACGGTAGAAAACTAGCCAGGCGCGGCAAAATAACGGCTGCAAACAAGCGTTTTTGAGCCTAGACACACCCGCGCCCCAGATCCGCCCCTCAGAGATTAACAAATGAGGCTCAGATTACAGGAATGATCAAGAGTGAAGGAAGTGCTGATCAGTGAGCTGATCGCTTCATTGCACCTGATAAAGAGTGTATCATCCCTTCCTGGCGGTCAATTCCTCCACGCTCAAAAATCCCAACGTCGGCGAGGAGGGCCTGTTTTGGCTCAAAAAGCGCGTCTTCCGTGTCTTTTTAAGCATGCCCAACATATATAGAGCCACCAGACCTTTCTAAGTAAACCGTGAAGGATATCGGAAGTGAAATTTTATCGTGATCACTGCCTTTAGCGCAAGCCCGCATATTCTCGCTATATTTCTGTAGCCGAGAATCTGCGGATTTAGCGACGGCTTGTGTTGGAAAATGCAATCTCAAACCCGCGCGCTGGGGGCAGGGATGCCGTTCGAACACAGTGTTCCGTGCCCTGCACAGTCTACTCACTACGGGGGTGTTGTTTACTTGGCACTCTGTGGCTGGCTCAGTCGTGGAGGAGGACCAGGGTGATAAGCTCTCCTGGAAGACTTTGCTAAAAGGGAGACACTAATAATTTTTGATCTTTATGGAGATGCTGCAGACCATGGAGAAGAAGAAACAGTGGTGATGAAGGTCGTCAATCGCAGCTGGGATCGCCTTTCAACTGCTAGTATGGATCAGGACTACGTGGGTCGATCAATCGAGTGCTGTAACGAGGATTTGCACTAGAATACATGCGAGCACTGTACTTGGCCAAAACTTCACCAACTGATACAAGACTTTCCGTAATTTACGTAAATTCTCAGGTCAAGAATTAGACTAGATGCCTCGGAAGCCCTGGGCATCTCCGGTTTCCGTGCGAGGCATCTGCGCTGCGGTGTGGCAGAGAACCCCTTCATCACAATACGGTCGCATGCTTTTATATGTTTTTGACCGTGCAAAATATAAATACGGCTGACAAAAAGATTACACTGATGACGCGCACCGCTTTGTCTGTGTCCAACTCCCCTCATTGAATAACGCAATTTAAAAGTGGCAAGTATACCTCCTGAGGATGACTAGTCGAACAAACTGGAGACGAATCAGGTGTAAGATAATGCCAATTCTCGCGGATTGGCATTGGGGTTGTTGATCGACTGGACGACCCGGGCGCCAAGTCCGAGGTAAGTCACAACTCTCCGCGCTCGAACCTGAGTATATAAATGACTGAGAACCGAAAAATCGCGAGGAAACTACTACAACCGTCCAAAATAAAATAGCCTTTTTCTCGATTCACTCAAAACCATAATACACGTACCAAGACTACGGGAAATTCAATGTTCTGCTATGCTCCTAAAGTGGGTAGACCGCTTTGGAGGCACGGTCAGAGACCGAATTGTGATTTTGAGATTTCCGCCTAATCGAAGCGTATGCTGGGTGGTCCCAACAGATATGTGGGAGAACTTTGCAAAAAAACTGTCTTCTTTCAGTTATTCCAGCCATTTCCGTCAACCGCTGTTATTGTGTCAGAGAAAAGTGCGTCCATCGTCCATATTTTTATCCGTCGTCCACGTATTCCTCAAAACAGCAGTGTAATTATCTGGCCAGTAAGAGCCATGATTCCTCGTACTGTGAATACCGTAATCCCCTTACTTTGAGGAGCTGTTTCCTTCAAAAGGACTCAGAGAAAATGTGAAAATTCTGGGCAGTATCCCAGCTAGGTCGGCCCAATCTATCCCAACCCCAAATTTCGGTGGTGTATCCCGAAAGTGGACTGAACCTTGCCTTTAATGGACTGGAGTAGTGAAAAAAACCAACTCGTGAAGATAGTCCAGAGCTAAAGGCGGGTTCCAAATTAACCACACAGATTTACTTTTCAAATTTACTATTTCTCGCGCGCTTATGAGCAGCGAGGGATCTAATTCAACGAGAAAATGTGGGAAAAGGAGAAGCAGCATTAAAGCGCGCAGATGCACGCGACGAACGGAAGTAGTTTTACACGAAAACAGAGGATACATCAATACGAGTGGTACGGCTCGTAGTAGAACGCTCACGACATTACTAGCACCGAAAGTGAAATCAGATAAACGTAATTGAGCCGTATTGAATCACAAAATACTTTTCTCCGCCCATCCGATATTGAAAATCGCCCCCTCAATACAAACATCTTCTCATATTTATTCCTCAGGAAAATACGGTCATTTAGGCTCGTTTTCGATACGTTAGCGTCCAGTAAAGAGGTCGTGTTGGGTATATTCAAAGGCAGTGATCACGATGTCTTCAATTCTGGGATTAATAAGCTAAATCGAATGTTTGGCCGCCGGGTGGAACCAAAATGACGAAGAAATTCATTAGAATATGATAAATAAAATAAATAATAAAATTGAAGAAAAACGCCCCAGGAGGGCACCGAAATCCTTTACTCTCACCCACACTGCTTTACTCTCACTGGGACTGTTCCTTGTGACGAAATGAAATCTTTTCTGAACCCGTCTTTTTGGAATTCGCTACTCTCTGTTTGCTCTCTGTTGTTCTTTCCTTCGGACCCAAACTAATACTGTTTTGCCAAAAATATTCTTCCATTTTTGATTAAACCCATTTTTAAAGGTGACAACCATCATGAACATGTTCATCCGATCGGACAACTAGTCCAGGCCTACAAAGACTGATGTCACTGAAATATGACGTTTTAGTGCGTTCTAAGAAGCCATTTCTTCAGAATTTCGGTAACACTCGTTAGCCAGCACGCATTGTTTTGAGTGGAAACCCGGGGAATGAAAATCATCGCGAACACTGCCTTTAAAGGGCCTGATCAACCTCAGAATCGGTTCTCTATTTTTCTGTCTATCTTGCAGAAACGGTCCCACGCTGATTTCAGCTGATGTCTCTGGAATCGTTTCAAGACCCCCTGGGAACAGAGTTATGGGCCCTCGAAACTTTAGCTGCAGAAGAATGGTGGAGCGGGTTGTCGGAGGCTTTTTTGTGACTCCCATCAATTGCAACCGCTGTATGCGAGGCTGACCTGAGTAAGGAGAAAGACCGATACTGAAGGGAAGAACAGGGCTACTGATTGGAAAGCGTCGCCTATCTCGCCGCTGTTGAGCTCGAAAGATCGTAAAGGGCGTGCCAAAGTAACTTCCAGGGGTGGGCGCCCCAGAATTACGGCTTCCTCCTATATCTCGCTTACGCTAGGAGGAATTAAGAGCTCGCACTTGGCAGATAATTTTTGCACGGGGTGGGTCCCACTCCACAATTATCAAGGAAGTCCTAGATTTCGTCCGTGAGCTCTGGACTGTGCCTTCAAGAGGTCTTACGTGCGCCCAACCTTTCGACAAAGCCAGTATGGCTTTTGACTACCCTGGCATGCTCCGGGAGTTATACAAAGTTTTCAATGAGGGTTTTCTTCGAACAAAGTATGCAGATTCGGCAGCGGTCCTGAAAATTCCACTCGCAACGCGACGTCTCTTCGCGGCGCCAATCTTACCATGAAATGAACGCCCAGTAAGACCAACTAAACTTGAACAGACACGAATTAAATTGTTGCTAATGTTACTAATAAGATTGCTGTTGCTTAATCACGCGAGATTGCGTACATACGCTATCGCTCTTAGTCACGCAACGCTCACGCCCCAAATTGCTGCGCGACTTCGATTTCGCGTCGTACTTCCATGTGCTATTGCGTTGCGAGAACTTCCTGCGATTTCGATTCCGCGCAAGACCACTTTGAATGGAATTAGCCAGATATTCTGGATTGCGACAGAACGATCTGGCGCTTCTATTCCTGTGTACGGCAGCCATAAACTATGGTTGGGTCCGTGGCTTAATGCCTCAAGAAAAAAGCTTTGAATCTCGCACGCGGCTGGCGCGGCGGTCGCGTCAGCTGACCCGCTAATCGATTCAGGCAGAGAGAAAAGCGCAGCTGATCAGCCTACACTTACCACTGGTGAGGTTTAAATGTTTTTTCTTGGGGAATCAAGGCACGGACCTAACTGTATGTATAATGCTTCACTGTGCCGCGTAAATGTTGATCTGTGCGCAGGTCGTCTCAGAGAGTCTGCAGGCCTCAGTGGGAGCATCTAATTTGTTGCAGAGGATTCACTAAAGGGTAGGCAGAACATCTTAAAAAGTGAGCACAACTCCAATTTGATTGAGCAGGACGTCCTAGAAAAATTGCTGGTCCCTAGTGCGAGTCTGCGGTAGGTCATAGAAGGTGTGCCGGGACAATTTCAACGAAGGTTTGCGGGTCTCCGGTGGGATTGTGCAGGACGTGACAGAAAGTGCGTGCGCATGACCGGTAGGGTGTACAGGAAGTCATCGAAAGCGTGCAGGACTCAATTGCGAAAGTGTAGGACGTCAGAGAAGCTGTGCAGGACCTCAGGGGGATTGCTGGAGACTATGAAAAGAAAGCGTGTAGGAACTCGAAGGAGTTGCGCAGGACGTCAGCGAACGTCACCCAGGACCTCAGGAGAAGTATGCAGGTCATTCTGGAAAATGCACGCGGGGCTTGGAAAGGCGGAGAAGCCTGTCGCCGACATGGGACGGCATGCAGCGTCTCTACTTCCGCTACCTCTCCTACCTGTCGACTGTTCATTTCAACCGCTCAATTGTTTCTATTTACTAAATTCACTGATTCGAAGTTGTGAATTCGTGCGAAGCTCAGTGCTCTTTCGGAATAGACGACCCACTGAAAAATACGATAAAATAGCAATTGCTTGCGCTTGACCAAACCAACTTGATTTACGGTCAAGATCAAACCAGTTCAGTGTGTTTGAAAAGAGACTAAATCATTCGACGGCTCTGGTGGGATGAACAGTTCTCATGAATTTTCTCTGGTGGGTCGTCTATTCCGAAAGAGTACCCGAAAACCGCAATTAATTCGATTTTTACCATTGGAAAACTATTCAAATTTTGGAAATTCTGAACTTAATTCTGATTTTAGGGTTCCGGTGATTTTTCCTTTTTCCCAGATTTTTTCAAATTTATTTTTAACATCGAAATCCAAGGGTATTTACGATTTGAAAACTCTCTCTATTTTTAAAGCCGTTTCTTCCAGGCTTTGAATTACATCTTTTTTTAAACAAAACTCTACTACTAAAATTGAAAAAAACAGCTAATTCCCTCGCATACTAAAAAAAAACTTATATTGACCATATTATAGAGAGTCATAAACGAAAATCAAGTAGGAACAGAGCTAAAAACAAGCAAAACTAGTAACTCCCCAGAAGATCAAAATCTGTCCTGGCACCAGATTTTCCATACTGTAGTTTTAGTGGGTCGACCATAACTGCACCATAGTCTTTTCACACTGCGATAAACTATACATTTCATTTTTCAACGCGTGTCACGTACTGAGCTTATCTGGGTCGAATTCCGGTCCTGGTGCGTCTCTACGACACGCTTTACTGCCGCACGCTTTCGAGTCGGAAGAGTTTCCAGCGGAAAAGCTGCCTATCTGTTGAATCATAGGTGAGTTCTAGAAACTGGAAACTAAGCAAAGTTGAGGGGCTTGTTTAAAAAAAGCCATATCGAGTCGGCTTTGGAGCTGGAAACTCGACTGAATCAAGCGCGTGCGGCCGCAAAGCTTGTCGAGACGCAATTACAGACCAAAATTTGACAGATATAAACACAGAGTGCTACACCACGGATTTTCTTCATGTGACACGCACCATAGGATGGGATTTTAGCTTGTTCAAAAATCGAATTTCCAAAAATAAAAACACTTTTAGAAAATCACCAGTTCACTACCAAAACTTGTTTATAGTAAACCTACACAAATCTGCGTGGAGCGATCACGGTCCTCGCCAGCACCACTTGAACCACATGGCCGCACTGCCGGAATCTTCTCTGCGGACGCCATCTTCAGTTTCGCAACGCAATAGACATGAACTGGATTTCTGAAAAAAACACAAAATAAGACGATTATCGATTCCTGGTTCACAAAATTCAATTGGAATAACATTGCGGCCCGAACAGGGTTCAGCGGCTGAACGGGCCGACACATGAGAAGTATCGATCGCTCATGCCTGCATATGATCGATTCCCCTACATTGCCTGCTGCCGCACCTTTTAGCGTCAGCACACTATTCGGGCCTTTGAAAGAGAGAGCAATTGGTCACATGATGAACAAGATCCCTGTATGTGTGAGGTATTCATCCTCATTTCAGATATGAAAACCTTGAAATGGGTCACTAAGACGAAAATTTCGGGACTTTCAAGAGAGAAAACGGGGATAGTCAGGATAGAGGCTTTCTACATACAAATCGAGAAAGGAGCTGTCTCGCCTTTCGCGGCTCTAATTCCGTTCGGGACCTATTCACTTGAATCGATTAGCGCGACGTTTCAAGCAGGACTCCCACTGTGTGTAGAAAGCCTCTATCCCGAGATAGCCCGCCGACACACGAGCTCTGAAGGAATAATGCTAACCAGACACCCACTTGGCGCGACGTGATTACGGACCCCTCCCACAATCTCACGCCTAGTGGTATTTTTGGCTCCGACACTGGCAGCGGACTCCTACAGGAGTCGGCTGGGAGTCCTAGTCTCCCCTGCAACAGGAGTCCTGGTTTTCTCCTGTAGGAGTCCTATTATTCTCCTGTAGGAGACCGGAACTTGTACGGTAGCTTGGAGGGAATTTCAAAAAACGTTTGCTGGAATCAAGCCAAAACCACCTTGTTTTCGAATTTCTTTTAAATCGAAGCATGATTTTCACACTTCTTCGTTGACAAGTTTGTCAACGGCAAAAATTAGTGTAGGGCATTACGCCCCATTACATTCCTCCCTCACTTATCATCAAGGAGGAATTTCTGCTCCTAAGCACCCCTAATCAATCAATGAGAGGGGCGCATCTGTCAACCTGCATGGGCGAATCAGCTCTCCACCCCATGCACACGCGTATCGTACACCGCGCGGGTTCCATCAATGGTTCAACGTGCGCGTTCCAGGACAACTACCGGAGCTGTTTTGTCCTGTAGGAGACCCAGTGGAAGCGATGCGGCAGCGTGTCCTGTAGGAGACCGCTTCACTTTAGTTCGGTCTCCTACAGGACAAAACAGCTCCTGTGGGAGACCGCGATCGTCGTTTTCTCCTGTAGGAGTCCGCCGCCAGTGTCGGAGGGCACTGGGCGAGGTAATAATGCAGTTTTAGTCGTTGCGAAAGATTTTAGGGTTATTCTTCTCAATCTGGGAAGAGGATTTTCGAATATAAGAATTGGAAACACTCGAATTGACAAAAACATTCACGTTTATATGATTTTTCTTTGTCTACTATTGTAAATTTATTGATGATTTCTCAACGAGCTCGGCGAATAGTAGCACACTACATTAACAGTTTATGAAAATAAGCCAAATGAACAATGGATTACGTTTCCCACGTAAGACAGGAAAGAACTGACAAAGGAAGTGCTTAGAGTGGTAAACGCATCCGCTAAAACGACTAGTATTGTTAGTATCTCTTCTTTCTCAATAGTAAAATGTGCAGTATCTCGCCCCGAGCTGCAGGTTCGAAAAAGTTATAAGTATTTTTAGACTTTATGAAAAGGCAAGGGTATCAGGCATTTTTTGCGAGTTTCTGAAAATTTTCTCGGATTCAGCTCAAAACTTGTATGTAGGGGTAATCTAGGGTGACAACACGAATCTGGAGACCATATGTCTGCTTCGAGGTTTGTTTCAGGTCATGCGGTGGGTAACATGTCTTTTAGGAAGCGAAACCCACCTTAGTATTTTGAAGATCGACAAACGGACGCTAAATTCGTATTCACTATTCCTGAATAACTCCTGTATACAAATTTAGAGCAAAATCTGATATTTTGACCATGCTATCATGTACCTATTGTGCAATCTACCGTAATTTGCGAAAAATCGACAAGTGGACTCCAGATTTCGGTGGTTCAAAGCACTCAAAAATAAGCTTCAGAGGAACAAATTGAGCACTCAACTACCGTAGCACTCCGAAAATCTCGAAAGTGTCGTTTTTCCTCGAAATTTTCCCCGGTTGGGAAGCCTGGAAAACGAACTTAGCCGAGCAAATCTGGGAAAAGCGAATAGTAAATCATGGATTCGTGCATCAGCGCCCCAAAAACCCCTGGGAGAGTTTCTTTAAGTCAACTCTGATACATTTTTCTAAAACGCTTCCAGAGCCTTCTAATCGGTATAAATATACGCCCAACCGAAAATCCATACAATTCCAAAACGCTTTCAGTCTGAATAAAGTATGGAAAATGCGCTTTCACCCAAATTTAGGGGGTAGTTTTAAGCGCTGAACACGTTTATGAGGTCTGTTTCCAAACCTGAAAAAGAATAATGCCCTTAAAGGTACAAAAAGCACAAAAACTTGAGCCTCAACAAAAAAGATTTCTGAAAAAAAGAATAAAAACAACCACGTTTCAGTATTTAGATCATATGCACTGTTTATAGACCATACCTTACTGAAAAAGAGGTGAAACAAAATAATACTGCAATAGTGGAAATAGCAAAAAACGTGCATAAGCGTGAATGTTTTTTGTCATTTTCGAGTGTTTGACCAATTTTTATATTTTAAAATCTTCTTCCCTGATTGGGAAGAACAGTCTTAAACTTCTTCGCAACGACGAAAACTGCATTACCATTCCGCCTGGTGCGCTGGAAAATGTATTTCATCAGGCGTGCGATTGTATGCGGGGTCCGTAATCACGTTTCCGTGCCGGGCGGGAAGTCTGGTTTAGCATTATTCGCTCGGAAGCCCCAAAAAGCATTACTCGTACTTCAAATCTCGGGAAGGCCGTGCACTCGGAAAATTCTGGCACCGGCGCGCGCTGGGGGCCATGTTTTGAGGGCGGCGACTCATTGAGCGCGAGGCGGGGGCGCATCCAAATCCCGCCTGCTTGGTCCTACAGGGAAAACTTGAAAGAAAGGAAAACATGTCTGCTTGGGCAAAACGCATGGCAATGCTGGAGCGCCAGGATCGAACCCGTGCCTTGTAATATGAACACAATTTTATGACGACTTCACCGCAGGCCCAGTCACTAAGTTTCATAACGTCGGCATGGATCCTATCGAGACTTTTGCGTTCACTGTTGAAGGTTGGCGCTGAAGTCGGTGTCGTGTTTTGCTAATATTTAGGTGCACTGAGTTTGCGCCAACCCTCCAATGGGGAACGCAGTGTCATTGAAACTCTTGCCGATGTTATATCATCGCGCACTTCTGCCAGGTGGAAACAGGATAGGATTCCCGGTCTACTGATTAGTAGACTTAAATGAAATAGTGCGGAAGTATCCCTACCTCAACTTTAGTCTGGCAGAGGACCTACTAGGAAATGAAAACTGGTCAAAATCGCTGTGTTTGAAATGGAACTCTTACCAATTAATGTACTCCCAATGACATTTTGAAATCTGAATTTGTAGCTGCTGTAGAGCTCTCTTCGAACCGAGTTACATGAGTTGGAACTGGTACTGTGAGGACTGTAGCCTCTCGGAATTTTTCACAAAATTGAAAACGGATCTCATGGGTTCGTGTTCAGCGAAAACTAAACAATAATTTGACCTCTCTGCGCCAAAAATGGCAAGGGTTTTACTTTCGGGGCGCTGGAGGTCAAAAAAATTATATCCGATTTTGGCCCAGGTGGGCTTTTTGTGGTGCTGAACACGAGTATGAGGTCCGCTTCCAGCTTACTGGACAAATATATTAGGTTACGGTGGTCTTTAATCCATTTGTTGCTCCCCAAGCAGTACTGATTTCTCCCAGACATTGTAAGGACTTGCGATATCCAGGTTGTGATGAGCTGATGTTCATTCGTTGTTTACACTGTGAACAGATCCTCATGTTTCCAGCATTTCGTTCTCGAGTACCACATCTGTTCATGGAAGAATGCTCATGAGCAATTTAATGTAGCCTCATAAATATTCTCCCGGTGCTCTTCCCATTGTTCAATACAAAAAGCTGAGCCGAAATGAGTTACACTCAATTAGAAATGACTCCAAATTTCAAGAACAAAATTCTTGAGACAATTCTGAAAAAACTGCACCAAAAGGGATCGAACCTCCCGTCTACTAAGTGAGAAGCAAGACTTTTGCCTCTAGGCCACGACGCTTTCCTTCCTCACGAGTCAGATGACTGCTACAAGTTTCACTTTGACAGGAGCTTTCGACCGCTTCGCCGATCCCTAGTCAGCATACTCATTACGTGACTCCTAATAACTCACCACCACGGAACTCAAAAGCAATTTTGAGCTTTGACCACTCAATCGGTCATCGGACCAGACTAAATCGCCGATTGTATATGGCGCGGGCTTGATTCGGTTACGGTAACAGCCTCGGTAGCCCTGGATTTTTCTCCCCTGGCTGTTCCACCAGATAGTACTGCGCTCATGCAATTTTACGGGTGGATCTCACGCGCAGGCGTATTTCGCACCAGCAATGCACCTGCAAAGCAGCTAGGAGATCCGAATATGCTGACTGACTAGTCGCTGCAGCGAACGATCTGAGGGCAAAAATCAGAGATGAGCGAAATTGCGGATCTATGATTCTTTCTGACCTTCCGATTTTGGAGAAAAACGCTCCCAAATGCGTAAGAAAATCCAAATAACTGAAGCGATTTTTTCTGACCTCTTCCTCCCGAGGTCGGAAGAGGATCCGTTTGGAGTTAATTCCACGTCCATTTTATCCTCTTGCTGTCTATTTTGCAAAACCGGAAACAACAGAAGTGAGCCGAATATGAACACAAACTCGCTGAAAAGCGTTGTTCAAAAATCTGTATAGAGTCTTACAGCTGGCCAGGATTTTACCCTCCCCCTCAATTCTTCTCGTTAGGCGGCAACGCTCTGATGCTATTCATTGCAGGTCGATTAACAACAGCGGGTAGCGTCAGCCGGCCAAAATTAGGTGTGTAAGTACTGGTCACCTAATACTCACACAATCGCCGCATTGAATGCGTGTTGAATTATGCACTCAAATCGAAGACAAGGCGGTTTCGAGCACAGTCAGAGAACATGCTCCTAGTGGAGCTGACGTGGACTCCCATTGTGTTTTCAAATTACGGGAAAGCACGTGCTTCCAACAACTAAGACGTTCAATGAGGGCATGATACGCATTCAACTCAATGCTGAAATGATTTTTTCAAGAATGGAAGGCATACGAGTCACTCTGGAGGGCAGGACTCAGGCCTATTTTACAATTTCATCGTTGATCGCCGCGATGGTATTGTTTTGAATACGGATCGACGTGCGACGCGATCTCGACTTCAATGCCTGCGGTCATCATCCCGTCGCGTCGCGCAGCGATTGAACTCTGAAAGAGGCCTCAGGGGCGGCACGCGTGAACGCTGCGGAGAAGGTCAGAAAGCCGCTGCGCGTGCCATGCGCGTAGCGTCGGATTACTGACGGCGCGACTTGCATGGCGTATATTATTGTATCTACTTTCCCTACCGCAGTATCGAGGCGCGCCTTTTTCGTCACCCCAGTCGCGTTTGCTTCAGATTAGTTAGATGCACGGGATGACAAAAAGTGCCGTGAAAGCGACTGGGGAGACAAAAATGCCGCTTGACGTAGGGTTTGCTGTGGGTGCATTTACGTCCGCGACACACAAATCTACGCCATGCACTTCAGGCCGTCTCGTGGCTCGATGCTGCGCGCATAGGACGCGGAGCGGCTCTGACCCTCCTCGCAGCGTTCTGGTATTGTCGCACCAGATGGCGGGCAGCTTGCCGGTCCACTTACTCAAGATTGCAGTACCAGCGCTAGTAGGTCTCGATCCAAAACGGCGTGGGCGGCTTAAGTAGATGATGCTCGGCGAGCTGACCTTTCGGCGGGGCCGACAGCGGAAGCGTGTTTGGCGGTGTTGGCTGCTTACGATAGTGCTGCATTACCTTTGCAGCACGTGCTCCTGCGGGTTGTCTTGGCAGCACGTGCTGCAGTTTGGAGCACATGCCCCGGACACCCATTGAGTGCGGCGATTTTCTGAGTGGAAAAAATGCTGAGCAACTGCTGTTCCCTGACCCAGACATTTCGGGGCCCCATTCAACCACTTGCGACTCTGAGCACTGCCGGGCTAAAAGGTTTTTTTCTGTGCAGTATGTACTGCCGTTGGGAGAACGTGACTGACTTCAACATGGGCACGTGCTGCGAATGCGCAAACTTTTGGCAACACCCATGTTGTCACCCCTGTGCAGCACGGTCCTCCCCTTGTCCCGATTTGGGCGGAGGTTCTCGCAGTACTAAAATCGCTCCAGCGTACGACTCGGCCTCCCGGAAGCAGCCCCAAAACACCCATACGCTCTAAGAAAGGATGCGCTTCACGTATCTGTGTGTGCTTCAGTTTCATGTGATTATTTAGATACCACTAGACTCAGGGGTGTGCGGAAGTTTGCTTTCATTCATTTTAGGTTATTCTTTCTATTTTCAGAAAAATAGGCAAAATTTGGCAGAAAAACAGTAGGAAAATGCGAACTCAAGTGATTTGAGGAAAGTAGAATCAGCCTAGGAGAAAAGAGGTTGACCATCAAAAACTAAACCAATAGGGTAATGGGGAATTTTACCTGGGATCTCTCAAGTTTCCCACGCCAATCCACGCTAGTCTCGGGCTATACTGGCTGGTTATACGTCCTCGAAGCGCGCGGCGTGGTGGCAGGAGGCGCCGCTGTTCGCTGTACACGATCGTTCTCGATCCTCGCTGAGGTAAAATATTTTTACTACCCCTCCTTGAATTCATCAGATGGTACGCCAAGTAGTCAAATGACGCAAAACTGGCTAACAATATTGTTGTATACCAACAATATTGAGCCATTACTACTACTGAACGCCCATCATCCATACCCGCACTGGCGTGTCGCTCGAGTATGACCACGGACACACGGGCGGAGATTAAGAATATCTTCGCGCCACCGCTTGGGTAGAGTGGATGCAAAGTTGGGCTCCAAATATGTTAAAAATATAAAGTCTAAACCGAGCGAGCGGCGCGCCAGGTCATTTATACTTGAGTTGCCCTGCCGCTCGGTACGCGCGTGAGAAGTAGCACAGTGCTGTTTACAAAAATGGTGCTTGAGATCAGGACTAGTTTCAAATAACAATTCACACTAGGAAAGGGAAAGTTTATTACATCTGTACTTTTGGTACTGCTTGAGCATACATATTCAGCTGCCGACCGAATAATCCAGCTTGGGGCGTCTATACTTCTTGCTCTAGCTAACTGTTGGTTTCTTGAAAATTAAGCAAAATTATTTACTGGAAATTATAAAAAGCTATTGATTTTTGATTTACTGTTTCCCTTGTTTGGTTTTCGGAGATTTTTTCTTGTTTTCCCCGCTCTCTCCATGTCAAACTGGGTTTTTCTTGTTTTCTAGTGAATTCTATACATTATCCTTGGATTTGGAAATGACGCTCGCTATCGGTAGCGCTACGGTATCCCTTATCAAACAACCAGCCAACATCGTAGATGGGTGAAGTTAGCAAATTTTTGATGATAAATAACGAAACACTGTGTACCAATTAAACAATCGAGGCCATTACGCAACCAGGTGTGCTCTCAATAGGGAAGATAATGCGAACTCGCGCTGCTGGAGGAGTCGTGACCGTACTGCCTTCCAAACTGCTTATTAGTCGAGTGGAAAGCATACTGTGGCCGATTTGGGTCCGCAGTGAGTACATTGTCCACGGGTAGAAAGAAGTTCGCTCTTTTTCATCAGAAGTCGAAAGTTCCGGGGCGCATTGCAGCACAAAGTTTGAAAAAAAGTCAAAACAGTCCTATACGGCCTAAAACTTCAATGTGGTATGCTCTGTTTCGCCCACACCACACCGGTTAACGATGCGGCGTGGCGGGCATGCGGTATGTACGTATAAAAGCTTATCCGTGTTTGGCACTTCCTAGCCGTTTTTCTGACGTAATGCTACAATGGGCTCCGGCCCTTCTGATTTTTGATGAAATCTCGAATACTCTCCTTAAACACCGTCCTTGCACGCATTTTGTCATTAAGAACGTTGCGGAATGAGCGGTTTACTATTTGGTTCTAGCGTCCATATACGGCGCGGACTTTTTTGCAGCCAGACGGCATCTTTACCGGAAATTGACCGAGCACTTATTCGTTTCTTGAAAAGGGAGGAGAATGTATATCAGGAAATCCGGAAAGTGCTGATGTGCAATTATTCATGGATTACGCGTACGTACCCTGATTTTTTGGAACATTTTACGCCTTCAGTACAGTATGAGAAACATCACAGGTTGCAACCAGGGCCCTGACTTGTACGCAGAAGTGTAGGGCTCAGGAAGAACATGCAGTTACACATTACGCCTCCTTCAGAGTTCAATCGCCGCGCGACGCGATGGAGTGATAATCATGAGCATCGATCGAGATCGCGTCGCACGTCGATCTGCATTCGAAACATGCCATCGCGGGTGGTATCGTACTCTGAGAGGCCTCCTAACGTATCCCTCTGGCTTCCGAGCAAGATTAACTCTGTTCCCTCGCGCGCTTGCAGCGGTGCGTGAGGGAGTAGAGACAGCGAGAAATTGTGTTGAGAAGGAGACGCAGCGTACGCACGCAGACGCACGCGACGAAAGGAAATGAATCACACTCCGAAAACAGAGGATACTGAGCTAAGCTGGTTGGGTGATTGTTTTCTGCAGTTGCCGAAACACAAAGTGCTGACAGATAGCTTGGTGGTCTCTATTTTCTTATGGATTATTCTGACTCTCTTCAGCAGAATTCCAGAGAACTCCATATTACAGTGCATACCTACCTTATAAAAATTAAGCAAGCAGTGTGATTCGAAAAGAGGAAAAAAACGAGTTTGAAAAAAAAAGGGAAGAAGAAAAGGAGAAACTCAGTAAACCACTTTCATCACATGATGCGAGAGATTTTGCCAGCATCTGCTGCAAGAATCGTATTGGGATTCTCCTGCAAAAATGTTGTGACTGTCAGCCCATCCGGGCAATCATGTGCATTTCGACACACGTCTTTCCTCCATTCCACGGCGTGGCTGCCTCTTCCACTGCTCCAATTTGGAAATTTGAACTCATTTCAATGGTTCCATTTTTGTATATATATCGTTATTTCCGCACGTTCGCTTGAACATATTGGGCAATCGAAAACTTTTCGTGAAATTCCAAGAATCAATTCAATCTTTTCTCGCAGCAAGTTGGGGCTATTGCTCTTGATAACGCTGAATAAATCATAGCTTTTGTTTGTTATCGGAAGGCTTTAAAAACCGTTTTATATTATTGATTGAAAATAGGTTACCATGGCTTCTGTTTCTAGAAACGAAGCCAGGTAAATCGAATTATTTACTGGTGAGTTCATTCCCTGCATGCCTGTGCAATTATGCGCTGCAGAGACGTTCCAAAGAATTGACTGTGAAATCATCTAGGATTTTTCAAGCAATCTTGGTGTCGTTCCATGTAGGCCGGGTTCATACTTCTCGCGACCGTAACGCCCAGGTTCATCGATTTTCCGGAAGGCATACATAAGTGGTTAACACTCGCCCCGCGTCACCTGTCGTGCAGAAAGTACGTATAGGCTGTCAAAATGAAATTCTCGTGGTTTCAACGCGCGGTGGTGCGGAGCGGAGGTTAGAGTGCACGCGGAAGAGCGCAGGACACACGGAGGCTGCACCACCGAAGCGCCGCGCCGCACGTGCTAAGAGAGTAACGAGAATTCGGAAATTTCCCCACAGAGGGAATGCATATAATAAGCCGGTTGTACGGAAACCGCGACGCAGCCATATACGGCGTACGGGCGGGATCCTGATTATTAAGTTGTAGCAAAATTCCCGTTCGGACTCTGTGCATTGTTGAATTTTTGGTTTTTTTGTTGTGACCAAGTGTGATAGCGATCGAAAGCGTTCTATCGTCTTCATTCAGTTTTCCTTCTGCCTCCAGTAGATCCTGGGGATACACAACCAATGCAGAATTTTGAAGGAGTCTTCTCTGTACTGCGTGAGTTCGTGTTCTCTCAGTGGGGCGTGATTCCTGTGATATTGAATTTTCTGACTTTGAAACATGTCTTTTCTGTTTGAATTGAACTAGCGTACAGTTGCAGGAAATTCTGTGGAGTCCGCACAAAGCCTCTTTTGGGGATTTTTTTTTGTCAGTTGTGGCATTTTTGTGCGCGCAGAAAAATCATTTATTATGGTTCCATGTTTTTGTATAGTGTTTGGTTTTCTGGGAACCATTGGGTTGGAACGCAGGGAGAGCATTGGCGGGTCATGTATACTTCAATATGCTCAAACAGTCGGGGGTAGTACGTCGGCGCAATAGGATTAAGTACTCCAGGGCAAACATCGGATGGCCAACCCCTTGTTGTGAGCAGGAGCTGGTGCTAACGGCAGCGTATGCTACCAACGGCAGCGCGTATGCCGGCCAACGTATGCTGGAGTACAACCGCTAGTTATCGACAGCCTGTTCTGCAAACGGAGAAAAAGAATTTGGACTAGCCACCGTCTTCACCGGTGTTAGCATGAACCCGGTGTCACGGTCAGCAGCAAGGAGGCCAACCTCGCAACGCTTCTCGCAACAAGCGACATCATCTTCGCCACGGTCCACAAACGAGAGGCTTCCTTCGCGATGGGCCATGGGGACGATTCCTGAGAGTTCAAAATTGACGTCCGGAAAGTTAGGGTAAAGATACATTCTCGGACTGGCCTCAAACGGCCAACTGTCCCTCAGTGCGAGACTGGCCGCCCCCTTATATACCCTGTCGCCGTAGTACAGGAGGGTGCTAGAATCGTTCATTCGTAACAGACAAATCAAAAAAGGAGATTGTAAAGCAGACATTAGGGAGAGAGGGGCTGGCGATTATCACTGCGTGTTAGGAGTAAATGAAGGGATTTGTGGATGCCATATCACACGCAGCAGGAGCTCCTGCAATGGTGCTGCTAATCCCTTTGTGCCGAAGTACTAACCCTATTGTGCCGACGTACTACTCCCGCCACTGTCTGAGCGAATATGGGGGGTCGAATGTGCAAAATCTCGTCAAAAGAGAGGCTGACCCTCTCAGTCATCTAGCTTAATTTAGCACGAGAGAAACAGAAGGCACCATCACGGGACGATCTAGTTCTGAATTTTATCATTCTCGTCAAATCCTAGTTTCTAAATTTATGCGCAATGTGCTACATCTTCATTTTATTTTTAATAAGCGTTAAAAGGACAAGAAACTTTCTCATAATTATTTGAAGCGGGAACACACTCCTGAAGTGAAAAAGCTTCTGGTTTCTCACACCTGACACACCAAAATTGAAGCGTTGGGGTTCCGAAAGTGCTGAGGCTCCCTGTGGGACCACAATGTTCAGTATTATAATATACCTCAAAGGATCACTTTCTGTGCAAAAACTTTGGAAACATGATAATACATGGTTCTCTGAGTGCAGTAAACTACGATGCCTTTAAATTCAGAGTTCCTGCTTATGGAACTGTTCCCCTGGTTACGGCAAAAAACATAGAAGGTGCAATGTAGCGGACATTCCTGAAAGGCCCGAATCAGAGTGCTCTCTGCTGACGGTGCTGTTGTATAATAGTTGGGAAAAAACTTTGGTAGAAGACGAGTTGTGCTCTCGGAACATTGAGGTAGCAATGTGCTTGTCTGGGCCTAAATTCCGGTCCGCAATTGCTTCGACACGCTTTGCGGCTGCACGCTCCCCGAGTCAGAAAAGCTTTCTAGCGCCGCGGCCGCCGATCTGCTGACTGTAGTTGGGTTTTGGAAACTGGAAACCAAGAAAAATTGAGTTGTATAAAAGCCACATCGAGGTCGGCTGGCGCTGGAAACCCGACTTACTCGAGCGCGTGCGGACGCAAAGCGTGTCGAGACGCACCAGGACCGAATTCGGGCCCCAGATAAGCGTTGCAGTATGTATTCAGTATGTGATTCAGTGAGGCAAATCACCAAAGCAGCCGAAATTGCTAGAGACATTCGAACCCGTTGAGTGCCAAGTGATTGTCAACAAAGTCCTGCACCAAATGTCGGTCAACGATTTTACTCCTTTGTCCATCTGTGATCCTTCAATCAAATGTAAATTCCATTCAATATATCTACTTTTCCTTAATCTATTGGCGTTTTTCTTTTCTCTGAATATTAGACCTGCTTCGAGTTTAACATTTTAAATGATAAGAAAGATTTCCTCGGGCACTCCTGCGTTCTATTCATGTAGTGGCTACACCCTCAGGTTCCTAGTGAACATTTTGAAAATGTAAGTGTTGCATCATATGTAGCATCAGAACGGGTTCGCGAATTTTGTTTTTTTATTGTGAGAATGAATACATAGTTTCGGATTTTTTCTTTTTAAAATGGCAGTCTTACTCAGAGTAGCGTTAGGTCCCGCTATGGAAGCTTCGTATCTAAAGCATCGCCTGATCCTAATGAGACTTTGCGTTCCCCATTGGAGGAGGTTGGCGCAAACTCGAGCACCTATAGCTTTGAAGCATATTGCACCAAGTTTGCGCTTCAACCTTCCATAGTGAACGCAAAGTCTCATCAGGATGTATTTTCGACAGTATTGCTTCAATTGGAATGATGCATAGGTATAGGGAACAATTCGAATTCGCGTTTTCTTTTGCATCAAGCATCTTTTTGATAAAGTGTAATTGTGGTTGGTTTTTGAATTGGCCATGCGCGCGACTCCGTTTTTGTAGAAATCTCAATTCCAGAGTGAACGAAGAAATTAGCTCTAAATTGCGCGTCGGAAAAGAGCGCAAAAAGTTGGCATAGTAACCCAAAAATGGTTTTGAATGGTTCACTGGTTTTCGAGTAAAAAGTGAAAGACCGCCCGTTTTTGTTGTTAATCTCCTTTTTTTCAGACGGCGTTCTCACGATCTTGCGGGTACACTTAGGAATTGAGCTAGAGAGCTCATTTTTTGGACAGAAGGCTGAAAATGGGATGCAAGGGGTCGCTCCCTATTCCATTTTGAACTTGATACCTTCAACTTTGGAAGGGTACCTCCAAAATCGTTGGGTTTACATACTTAAATTAGCCGTGGAGCACGAAAACTGCTTCTTTCTGGCTACGACTGTGGAGACCGTGGTGGGTGGGGTGAATCTGCAGCCAATCAACACAGGTCGTCGGAGGTAAGTACCGAACATGTCAGGAATTCGTACTCATGATGCGTCATCGATCGATAATCAATATTATCGATTTTGGCGCTTTCTGCACCAAATGCGCCAGTAGTAGTGATTGCTGCTGAAGGGAATGGTTTTCTTGGTTGGGATATTTTGGTTAATCAGTCATTATCGATAAATACCAATCAATAATATTGATTTTTTCGCCCGTTGCACAAAAATGCCGCAATGATTTTTTATTGTTCTACTTTTTGGGAAATTTTCTCATCATGCAAGATCTAAATATTAATGATCGGCGTAATAATATCGAGCTTCCTCACTTGATGTTGGCACAAAAATGCAGGGAATGAGTGGTATTTTTTATGGTTTTGGGTCATAGGTTTTAAAATTGTACTCATACGGCAATATCGTCTGTTAGATGTTTCATCATTCCAAAATGGAAATTTCTGAGCAATATTGAAGTCAGAAAGGGAACCTTCGGGAAAATATGTGAAATTTCTGAAAAAATTTAGCTTCCTGGCAAAAGTAACGATTTGGTAATGATGAAAAAAAAGTTTCAAAATATACCTTGAAATATCTGTAAAGTGATTTGGCGTAAAATAGCCTGAGTAATAAAAAGCTAGGAAATGGCCGAATGAAATAACCAAAAATGCGATTTGGTGGTTGATCATTTCACAAGCTTCTCCCGTTAAACTTATCAAAAACGAAATCAAGCGCGCAACGGAAACATCAAGCTCATTTTTTAAAGCTGTAAGAAGAAGAAAAATCAGCATAGGTCAAGTTAGGTGCACTCCAGATTCCATATCGTGCTTGATTTCGTTTTGATAAGTTTAACGGAGAAGCTTGTGAAATGATCAACCACCAAATCGCATTTTTGGTTATTTCATTTCATTTCCTAGCTTTTTGCCATTATCTACAGGCGTCATTTTACGCCAAATCATTTTTTAAAGGCAGTGTTCACGAGATGATCATCCTTAAGTTGACTTTTCACAGTAAAATGATTAGGGTAGAAAGATCCCAGGCTCCCAGGGCCAAAGGAACGGTAGAAAACGAGCCAGGAGCGGCAAAATAACGGCTACAAACAAGCGTTTTGGTGCCCCAGACACGCCCTGGGCCTCAGTGATCCGCCCTCGAAAGGAACATCAAATGAAGACTCGGAATTATAGGAATGATCAAGTGAAGGAAGTGCTGATAAGTGAGCTGGTTTGCTTCATTGCACTGATAGGTATCATCCTTCTAGCGGTCAATTCCTCCTACGCTCAAAATCAACGTAAACAAGGAGGGCCTATTTTGACCAAAAACGCATCTTTTCGTGTCCTTAAGGCATGCTTTGTTAGTATGAGTAAGCACCAGACCTCTTCCGGCAAACCGGCAGGGAGATATCGGAAGTGAATTTATCGTGAACACTGCCTTTACCAAGATATTTCAAGGTATTTTTGAAACTTTTTTTCATCATTACCAAATCGTCACTTTTGCCAGGAAGCTAAATTTTCAGAAATATATTATTTTGAAAGCTTATTATTTTCCATATCGGACGCTTCTTATGCAAATTTTTCTGGTGAAACCCAATCGTAATCAAATTCAACATCTCAAATTCGGAAGTGTGGGCCTCAAAGACTGACAAGGGACGACTATCGGGGGAGGAGACGTCCTTGAAAAAAGTCTCTTCCTTGAGAGTTGTGGGGGTGGATAGAGTAACAATAATCTGTGTTCGGTTTTTCCTACGGGCCATGTCCAATATTCCCAGAAAAAGAAAAACCATTTGAAACTGACTCTATAACCTCCTTACTCGGAGCAGCGCTGGAGTGAGTTCATATGCTCGGCGCACATAATAGGCTACAAATAAAATTGGCCCTCCTATACAAGCGGTTGACAGTTTGATTCTGGCCCATTCGGTGAGATATGAACCGTTTCCGAGCCTGTACTGTTTTACCAGTTCCATTCACTTGATTGAAGCGTTGCAGCAGCTACTGTTTTCAGCAGGGTTGGTCGAGAGGATAAATCCATGGAGAATGCTAAACCATCTATCTACATACGAAGGGATGCTGGGTTGCGGGTTCTGATTCCCGGCAATGGAATCTTCCAAAAAACAATTGTTTTGCATTTATTCGATTGTTTATCCAATGAGGTTTCTCATTCACATTTTAACTTGCTTTTTCCCCAATCTTATTGATTTATACAATCTTCTTTCTGCAATAGAATCTCTGTAGTATATGAGCACTTCCTCAGCTTATTCAGAAAGATTGTTCTTTTCCTACCTTCTTGGTGCTAGCATTTCAGGTTCTTTTCAGAAATATTGTAATGTGAGTATCTTGTAACTTTGTATTACTTTGTTTAGAGTGAAGGAGGAACACCTTTCTAGAACACATCAAAGTCGTTTGCGATATCTATCGGAGAAAATAGCATTGCTGCATTGTGTTGGGAAGAAGCAAAAGCGACTTTTGAACCTTTCAGAAATTATCTTATTGCCGCTGTTTTCATTTTCAAAAGGCGACAATCGGTTGCCAAATACAACTGCATTTCCCTCATCGAAAACCATTAAACTGAGCTCGATAACTCAGATTTTTTTTCATTATCTGGAGTTCGAGGTTGAGTGAGTGGGTATATTGCGAAAAAAAGTCGAAGAAAAATGTTCTCCATATTGATTCAAATAAAGCAGATTGAGGCGGATGGGTGTTAGATATAGTAGCCAGCCAATTTTCGATTCTGAAAAATCGAAAGCACAGCCATGGTGGACGGTTGAAGATAATGCGCTAATTTTTCATGTTTTTCCATTTTTTTTGCTCTACCGGATGGTCCATAGGTAAAACCCAACATACAGTAATGTTATTCTATCCATCCCCCACAACTTTCAAAAGAACTTTTTTTCATGACGACTCCTACCCCCGGGGGGGTCGTCCCTTGTGAGTACACGATCTATCAACTTCTTTTTCCAAATATTTATGGTCCAAAAATGGGCCTGGCAGACGTTCGATTTCACGGGTAAAGAACAAGCAATCTTCCCACGCTCTCACAACGGTCACGGAGTCATCCAAATGGCTTGTTGATCGAATCCACAGCTTGCGACGGCATGGATCCCCGATGTAAGGCGCGCCGCAGTACTGAGGGGGCAGCCACGCATTTTGAGCTGTGGATTCGATCAACAAGCCGATCCAAATAGTTGTAAATCTTGTTGGTTTGCCATTTATTCCACTGGCGATTGAGCCGTCAGTCTGTGAGATCTTCGGTCTGTGAATATGGCGGATGTTTGGACTGTCAGAAAAAGATGGACAATTGGCAAAGTAAATGTCATGAGATATGACACTCCATCTTACTTAACGTCGGCATGGATCCCACGAGCCTTTGCGTTCACTATTGAAGATTGGCGCAAACTCGGTGCCATATGCTCGAACATACGCGCACCGAGTTTGCGCTAAACCCCAATGGGGAACGCGAAGTCTCACTAAGATCCATGCCGTTGTTAATCAGAAGTTGGGTGCCCCAGCCATCTTTGGAGATTTTCCTAAAATTGCGAACAGCAGCGTGCATATTAACATTTTTTAAAGGCAGTGTTCACGATGATAATCGTTTTTCTGCTTTTCCGCCTCTTAAAGACGGTCGCAAGCTGATTCCAATTATGTTTTGGAATCGTACAAGACCTTCTAGAAACGGAGTTATGGTCCCTCGAAAATTGAGTTAGGAAGGCATGGTGGACAAGTTGTCCGAGGCTTGTAACTTCCGTCTTTTGCAGCCGATGTATGCGAGCTGACCTGAGTAAAGAGAGAAGTTGAGAATGAAGGGAAGAACGGGGCTATTGATCGGAAATCATCGGTCATCTCACAATCTCGAGCATTCATTTGTTCACGTCGGTGGGCTTGGAAAGTGCATCTGGGGTGTGACGAGCTGACGGGTGTTCAACTTTGGGGCCGTAGGGGACCGTTCCGAGCTCGTTTCTCTCAGCTTCTTCAACGTTGGGGTTGAGCTATGCCCCGCAGCTGTCGATCTCCACCGAAAAATCAGACATGGTTTTTATCGTGGACACTGCCTTTATATTCTACGGCTCCGTTTCGATGTATAAAAACGAGATAACAAGGGACATTTCAACATGCCAAAGGCTTCCTCTTCATTTTGATCAAAACTTAGAGCAAGTAGTTTCTTTTCAGCTGCGTAGAACATCTTTAGCCAGAAGAAGAGTTGAGCCTTTGAACGGTAAATTACAGATGATCAGATATAGTTAGGCCCGTGGCTTGATTCCTCAAGAAAAACATTCAAATGCAGACCGCGGCTGGCGCGGCGGTACAAACCTCACCAGCGGCTGGCTGACGATCACCAGCCAGCCGCCGCTGAGATTTAAACCGCCGCGCCAGCCGTGGTTTGAATTTGAATGTTTTTTTCTTGAGGAAACAAGCCACGGACCTAACTATACATATTTTACACAGACGAGGGGAGAGGGAGCTGGTCGTTCTCCCTGAATTTAAATACATATTATAAAAATGATATAAACATTTCCTAGGCTAAACGAAATCCAAGCGACAAATTTTCCTGCAAAATGCTGCCATTTTTGTTCAGAGCTGAGCAACTAAACATGTTTCACCCCTCGCAGCCCAAAAATCGAACGGATTCACGATTGATGAAACATTTTCAATTGCTATTCAATTGGAGGCGGAAAGTTGAATCAAACCACAGAAAATCCCGGCTTTTCGTTGAACCGTAATTTCGACATCCTATCCCATTGCAGAAATACAGTTCAATTGCGCATTGCCGTTCAGTCCGCAAATTGTACGGTGACTGTGAAAGAGTGCTGCGGCGCTGTTGCGAGTATTCTCAGACAGGGATTTGGGGTCACCCGAGCAGTTTTCGCCTTTGGTGCCCGGTGATCCCACCGCCCGGGTGATCCGTGATCCCAGTCTAAAGATACTCGCAACCGCGCCGCAGCACGCTTTCGCAATCCGCGTGCATTTTGCGGACTGAACGGCAATGCGCAGTTGAACTGTATGCATAGGAAAGCGACCTACCTATACATAGAACTCCAAAATAAATCAAGATCGTAGGAAGGCAAGATTTCAGAAATTTCTGAAGGCATACAGTACAGAGGTGCGTCCGATAATATAGATTGGAGCCAAAATTATTAGTTTACAGAAAAACGGATATTCAATGACTAAAACGTGTTCAGATTCAGTTACTGAAACGAGTGCAGATTAACTTTACGCGCGAATCCTGAGCTTGTAATCCAGCCTTCAGTCAAAACGCTTCAACATTGAGTACAGGTTTTTTTAGGACTTGAGAACTGAGTCGGTATTATGGTTCTCCTCTACGATGTGAATAGATATGGGGATGCTACTTTGCACACAAGCAAACAACCGCGGCATTTAATGGAGCCTACAAGATTTCATCGCTCATTGGAGGAAACAATGAAGGAGTGGAGGATACGGAGAATACCGGCGGCATGGGCGTACATAGATTTGCAGGTGAACCATCCTATTTATCATTCTTTGAAAAATGGTGGAGAACCCTTTCTTGGGCTCATCTATTGTGGCCTAAATTTGCCTCAGATTAGTGGTCGGCACTGATTCTCGTTTTAAGGATTCCGATGTGACTGGTGTTTTTGCGAGGTTCGGTTTCACGTTTGATCACTCCGGCCCGACTGAGTTGCGAATGATTTGCTGGCTTGATGGTGGGCACCCAGAGTTGAGGACGTGAGTTTCGTGTTTACCAGTAGATGCTTTCTTGCAGTAGATCGGTTGGGGCGTCTTCATCATTTTTCATGAGACGGTCTGGTTCATCTCACAGAAGGTTGGGATTTCTCGAAATGATTCTCTAGTCAGACGGTCTCTGGTTTTCAGGAGCTTGGTCAACAGCCACTCAGTCAATGGATTCGTCATCAGTAAGAGAGGACTCATTCTCATGGTGAGGGAGAATATGGGTCGCGAGTACGTTTCTCAATCCTTGATTCTAGCTTTCTAACCTTCATTTAAATGATGGAACAACACGTTATTCTGTTTTACCGCTTGCGATTTTATTGTAAGTATGTAGATAGGCTTCGATATTGTGTTCTGGTATCTTTTGCTTCGATATCTTAGAACTTCGTCAGGTTTGGATAACAGAAACGTTTAGGGGTATTAAATGGAGGTTCCCCAGTGGTCTGCCGAACCCGATGGAGACTGTCTTGCAAACCGCTGAAAGAAAGGTGCTTGAGGAAACTGGCGTAGTGGCTGTGGCGGAAGGAATTATCTCTCTGAGGAATGCTCTACTTTTTAAGCCATATTACGGTAGTCTCAACATGATAAATTCCAGACATCGCCTGGAGGCGTCATGTCGTGATGTTGGCTGCTTCTTCTTCACCTGCATTTTGAAGACCGGTGAGGAAGATGATGGCATACCGCTGCAAGTACAGGACGGCATCGTGGATGCTAAGTGGCTTACCAGGTCAGCTAATTTTTTCCACGAGAGTTTCGCGTAATGTTGATTAGGGTGACTATCGTCAGAACACTAGACGAATATTCGTGTTAAAAATAGAAATTCCTCGTGACTAGCATAACGCCGGTAGCATACTTCCTGTCTCCGCAGTTCGTCGCTATTACGGTTCGAGCCGAGAGGGCCGCGCACGATGAGCGAGCGCAGACGAAACGCTTCGCGCGAATCCAAAAGGGGGATCTGCTAAGCGCTACGCCGTCGCCGATCAGTCGCGATCGTGTCACACTTACATTCGTCTTTCGGACCTTTTAGTGTCATCATGAAATAACGTATGTAGTTTTGATTTTTTGCTTTGCTATTCAGCCGCGCGACTTCTATATCATAATCACGTCGCCATACATTTATAGTTGGCACGATTCGATCGCGGCGACAGAACTAATGATTTTGGTCATGGTTCTCGTGGAAGCTACTGTGCTTCTCTGGGCCAAATTCCGGTCCCCAATTGCGTCTCGACACGCTTTGCGGCCGCACACGCTCGAGTCAGTCGAGTTTCCAGCGCCAAAGCCGACTCGGTGTGGCTGTTTTATTCAGTTTTCTCCAATTTTGTTTAGTTTCCAGTTTTCAAAACCCACCTAGAGTCAACAGATCGGCGGCTGCGGCGCAGGAAGCTCTTCCGACTCGAATGCGCGCGGCCGCAAAGCGTGTCGAGACGCAATTGCGGACCGGAATTTGGCCCAGAGAAGCACAGTATGCATTGCAGACTGATTCGGGGCGGTATCCATAGACATGCTTGGGAAGATTTCTGTAGTTCCGCTCACAGAACTTTTCAGGTTGGTCGCTCCGCGTCAGAGCGCGAGCGGTTCCTAAACCCCTCCCGAGCGCGTTCATGTATACTGCATCAAAAATGCCGCGCGTGGTCACGAAGTAGGTGAGAAACGCGCCGCTCGTGGCAAACTATTGCGGATGTATGCGAGACGCCGCCGCTGGTCTGTAAGGGGTCGTTTATACTTCCGCCGCCGAGCAGCGCGGCGAAGTGCAATTGTATGATATCTATCGTGCCGCGCCGCGTGATCGATATCACAGAAATGCACTCCGCGCTGCTCGGCGGCGGGAGTATAAACGACCCCTAGCTGGCATGTGATACTCATCGCTGTCACGCTTGCCGTATAGCGTCTTGCTTGTGAGAAGAACTCCACGCAGTACTATCATCATTCTGAGGCCTGGCAAGCCTAAATAGGCCGTTTTTGAATAGGTACAGATTTCTACTGTGTATAACTATTTTTCGTATACCTTCTCTGCATTCTGGATCTTCGTCCACTCCACGTAACAGGTATGATCGCACGTCACGTCTGAAAGTATGGGAACAAAATGGTTGTAAGATATGCAGAGCTTTTGCAGGTCTCTGCTTTTTTCTTTAGCGTCTTCTGAAACGTCGCTCGACCGTACATACTTTCGAAACCTCGCTAGCTCTGCTCCAGAAAATTCATAGGGTGGCTCTAAATTACATGAAACAGTCACACAACCTTACCTGGATGTGCTAGTTTCAACTTGCTTCAGTGCATAGCAGAGCTCGCTGGGAAGAAGTAATGTTTTTGTGGATATTCACTTAATCGGACTTCAGAGGTCGAGAAAAGATCGCTCGAATGTCATCCAGTGTGATGTGCCATCCTAGTTGAGGGGTGGGAACAATGCGGATTTACGAGCATTCTATCTCGAATGTACTCGAATTCCATTTTTTTAGACTTATCAATTTTTATGTTCTGAAATTGCCATTTTTGATTTTTCGGCTCACAAAAATGTTTGAAATTTATCTTCTTCGAATATTCGATTTCCGATGGGAGAAGTCGCTTGTGAAATTTTGGGTCTCAGCTGTAGTGGGCAAAAGCTACAATACTCGCGCTAAATTCTGTAAAAAAAACGGGGGGGGAGGGCGTTTGCGAAACATGGCAAAAAAACATCCGATGCATGTAACTTTTTTGAATGAAGATTTCTTGGTTTATGAAAACGGTACCATATTCACAGATCGAATTGCTACCTAATTATATGACTTGTGGGCTGAAATTGCCTAAAATCGCTTTGTTTTCGAAGGAAATTGTTTTTGCGATCGTTTTTCCTAACAAAACCCCGACTTTTCAGCTAGTTCTCAAGCGTCTTTAATGGAGGATTTCGAAAGTTCAACCGAAACAAACCTTGCGATTCTCTCACCTGAACCTGATTCATTAAGAAAGCATATAGATTGCTCTTCCATTGCTTGTTCAAATACCGCTCAAAGTTTCGCCGCAGTTCGCCACGCGCGACGGTTTTTGAAAAAACGATTGCAAAAATTATTTCCTTCGAAAACAAGGCGATATTTGGGAATTTCGGCCCACAAGTCATTTAGTTAGGTAGTCTGTGAATATGATTGCGTTTTCAGAATTCAAAAAAGTTTTATGCATCGGACGCTTTTTTGCCAAGCTTACCAGATGCTCCTCTTTTTTACAAAACTCAGCGCGGGTATTCATGCAAGTCAAATTTTTGGTGGTGGTATAACGCACGTCGACATGTTTATATATCGAAAAACCCCTTTAGATGAGATTTCAGTTAAAAGTGAGACCATAATCAGATTATGGTCTGTGTGCCATAAATCTACTAAAATCGGAGCGAATTAGTAGTTGCCATCATGCAAGATAAACCCTTTGCAATGTTCAGTAAAGAAAAAATTCCCACCTCTGAATGATGAGAAGTGAGGTAGAGCTGAGTGACTGGAATGAGCGCATATGTGCAAGGAAAACTTCAATTGCATGATGCATTAAATGAAGAAAGAAAGCTTCTGTTCGCAGGATGGCGCTGCGGCCTTCATAGGAGTCGGCCCCATTTTTGGCCATTTTTTGTTCCTGTTTTCTGCAAAAATAGGCGAAATTTGGCAGAAAACAGAAAAAAACCTGAATCGTTGCGTTTGTTGCAAATTTATTCTAGAGACAAGGAGCCGGACTTACAGAGGGTGAACCGACGGGTTTAGAAAATTTCAACCGTATTTTCCGCAGTTCCCTATGGTTAACTCGTCTATCTCGCTATGGTGGTTACCCGAGCTGGGGTGGTGTAGTGGTATGATGCGCTGCTGTTCGCTCGACACGCCACAGTTCGATCCTCGCACAGAGTCAATCAGATCCACTAACCCTACGGAGTTGGGATATTTAGGGGCCGAATACAGTCCCGCCGGTGAAAGGCGCGGCAGCATGGAATCGAGGAGAATCGATCGTGCCGCAATATCGATATTCCTTCATCGCATACTGCCGCGCCTTTCAGCGGCTGGACTCTATTCGCCATCTTATACTCACACCGCACACCCGCACAGAACGCGCGTGACTTTGGGGCGTTGAGGAGTAGTACAGCGTTCAACCCAGCAGTTACCTCGGAATTAAAATAAATCAAAATAGGTATACTCGGGCAGGGGAAGTTTGCTCCGACTGAATCTATGTTCTCTTTGCATAAAATAAGATTCTGATCAAGGAATCGAGTGTTATTGCCTCAGGAAAAAAGAGGTTAGGGGGACATTTTGCACTTATAATCTGCTTCGCTCGGATGTCTACAATCCTTCATCTGGTCAACTCTTGGCTTTCAGATGTAAGCAGAGGAGTCATTTATAACAAAAATGTGTAAAAAGTTTAATGCCGTAAAAAATCTCAAATACTGTACGCTGAACACTATGTATTGGTTTTTTAAAATTTTTTATGTTTTCTGCTCATTTTTTAAGTTTTTTTCCTGTTTTCTGTCGAACTAAATTTTCTGTTTTCTGTTTCCAAAAAAATTTGTATACATGCGTGATGGCAAGCTAGTATGAGCTCAATTCGTAGCAGAAAGTCTCAATGAGCCCCGGCTCAGTTCCGTGGTCTGAAATTGCCTCGGCTGTCCACCTACAAGTGTCCGAGAAGTACAGGGTTTCACACCCTGTAACTGCACTTTTTCTCGGCTCAGAGAGGGGCACTTTTTCAAATTATTCGACGGGATTGAAGAACGAGTGTGTAGAACGTAGAACTTTCCTTTCTTTGACGGCTTTCTGCATGTTTAAGCAAGTGTGTAGAAGCTTTCTTCGTACATATCTGCCTCTTGATATATCGTGTCAACTTGTCGAAGCAGTTAGTCTGTCCACAACTAATTTTGGCGTCGAGTTCGAACTTTCACTCCATAGGTGCGCTAGGTTGCTCTAAAGGCAGTTTTGCCTATATTCTTGCGTTTTCCTTTACATTAGTCACGTGGTTCAAAAAAGCGTTCACTAGGAACAATTTAGACCTGGGGTGGTAGTAAATGGTGTGTTAACCGCGAATAAACCGCCACCTCCAAGCCGCCAACATACCGCGAATTAAATGCAGTGGAGCCGCCAAATTAACACGTATTAACCGCCATTTCCTGGCCGGCTACGAACCGCGAAATAGGTGCCACGGTTTGTTGCCGGTTTAACGAAAGCTGCCCTCTGCTTACACATACATTATTCGTGACCTTCGTCCGCATAAGTATTTTCTACACTTGGACACGAACGACGTTTACGGTGGAAGGACGAGGGATCGGAAAGATTATACAAGTGATGCTGTTTATTTTATTCATTAGGAAGAGCTTCCAAAAGGAACTTCGTAATATTTTGCTTGTTCGAAACACGATCAAAATGCAATTTTTTAAATTTTCCTTGTAAATCCTAATTCTCGTAATTTTTTGTGAGCTCCGTGAGTTTTCAGGACCACTCTCGAAAAGACATGTTAGACTAATCATTAGCGTTAATCAATCAATTGCCTGTGATCTGACAAAAGTTTGCATTTGTAGTAACTTTGTTAACTTTTTTTCTGATATTTTCAAAAAAAAGTTTTTTTGAAAAACAAAAAGTTTATCGGAAGGAGATTTCAAGTGAACGAAAATTTGAGAATTTCTTGATGAATTATATACAAGGTGTTCTTGAAAAGGTAACGCTAGGTGCGAAAAAGACATTCCGCCACTGGTCGAGTAATGACCAAATTCAAAAAATGTGCTGCATTCAACTGAAATGGATAGTTAAAAACCTAAAAGAATGATGATAAACTAGATAGTCTGTTTTCGTTCTTGAAAAAGAATTCTATTGTTTTTTTTGGAAGTGTGCAACTCAAGTCTGGCGTCCGAGATTGGGGTAATGGTGTAGTTTCGGTCATTGATGCAGTTGAATTTGTCAAGTGTTTGCCGTCTTCTCAAAATGAAACTAATCCACCGCCCGCAGTTAGTGCTGAAAATATATAGAAACACTGTTACACACTCATATGCGCATCGTTCAAGGAAAAGATTTTGTACACATATTCCAAGGTAAGAATTTGAAACACTTCGAGTGGCTCTACCAATGCACCAAAGCAACTGCGTCGCGGACCCTAAAAAAAAATAAGAGGCCACGATGGCACTGATCTGGCAATGAAAGAGGAGTATTAGAATCTTGCAGAAAAAGGAGAACAAATTTAGTTGGTTCAGATACAAGTTAGCATTTCTTTCCCACAAAACTCGCCCGATACGCCCCGACTAACGCTGATTAATCATTACTAAAGCATCAAATCACTTGAAAATCAGTGGCTTGCAAAATTTTCACTTTTTTGCACTAAAAAAGTTGTGGAAACCCCTTCGAAACGCGAGCAAACAAATAATTTACTACATACTCCTCATAGCCTGTGCTATGCAATGAATTATGAAAATGAAACTAACCTGATAATAGCAAAGCGAATGAATTCCGGAAGAAAATAAACAAAAGCGGGAGAAGTGTCGGCGCTCGAAAAAAAAATTAACAGCTGATTAGGAGGGATTGATTAGTGCCACCAAAGAAGACGGCCAACGTGTTTGAGCAATGATCCTTGCTTTGTTTTTGATCCCTCATCGCCCGTTTCCCTGGCGGAAGCCGTTAAAAGACTCTCCCTTGGAACACCTTTCAGTTTTAAAGATAGGGTGACGTCCTGGATCAAAATCGCTAACAGTGCTATCAAACTTCCTTAACCCTCTGCATTAATTGAACTTGTACTTGCCCTCAGTATAGATGGTCAAAACTGTTCCTACTGTATCTTGCTAACCGCATCCAAAAACTCCTCGGGAGGAGTTTTTCGTTAACCGCCAGTTCCTCTCGCATTTCAGCACTATTTCCGTGCTGTCTGCGAGAGTATGTTAAACGCGAACTTACCACGAGGATGCCACATGGCGGAATTTTAGAGAAAAAACAGACCTGAAAACGTTTTGAAAAGGCTATTTTTCGTAACAAAGGTTACAATTGTCGCTTTTTCGAGGCGTTTTCATTGGAAGTGTAGAAGAGGCCTACCACTGGGGGATGTTAGAGTGAAACTAGAGCGAGTTCTCTCTAAACTATCAAGAGTTACCATTACAATCTGGTGTGTTTAAACTCGCGTTTAACGCGAATTTAACTCCTGTTAACTCGCGTTTAACACACCCAATTACTACCACCCCTGACCTTCTCTATGGAGATTATCTATGGTATCGATCGCGAATCTGAAAATCACGAGACGATTTTTGGAAGTTCTCAATATATTCTGTCCTAAGCTTCCCAATCAACGAAACCTACGATTTTTGAAATTCTGAAATAATTTCGAAGTGGCGAGCAGTAGGCTTCGGCGATTTTTATTTTGCATATTTGTTCATGAATTTTTTTTGCGGTTCGGCTGAAATTTCACATGATTTTTCCATTGTGATTGGTTCACGAAGGCATTTCTCTCGACTTTTTGATGGCAGTAGGTTCGCTGGCTGAAGTTAGACCAAAAGCTAATAAGATTTCAAAATATAGTTGTGGGAATGCAATTAGAATGGGAAAACTACGCAAGCGAATCGCGATGACCATCAAAGAGCAAGGCTGTTATAAAAAATAACTAGTGTGGAATCGCAGAATTTGTGGGATAAAAGCTAGAAAGTCTTGGAATAGAGAAGCCCATTGATTTCTCAATGGCTTTCGATAGAGTTTCGCATTCAAAACTCATGTCTATGGTCACAAGCCCAATGCGGGCCTATCTCTGGCAAATGGGGCAGCAGGAAGGAGGGCGCAGGGCAGGTTCACGTTTCGGGCCCCACCCTTGATAGTCGAAAAAGGGCGTGTTTGGGGCGGAGCCTCCGTCCGTGCTCCGTCCGTTCAAAGCAGTACACTTCAGGGAAAACCAGCCACTTCAGTCCGAGAGGAAAGGCAGGTGGCTAGCCTTGCACGGGCGGTGACCGGCCTTACTAGGGCCGCTAGTCCATCCTGACACTACGCCCTTACTGCCGCAAATTTTCACATTCACCCTTCATCCTACCCTAATACGCCCTTGCAAGCGATTACTCCAACACCCGTACTGCTCAAAAAAATTTTTTTAGAGGGCCCACCCAAGACCAGGTTGTATTAGAGCGGCCTTTTGAATTTGCCGTAAATCCAAAATCGTTCCATTACAACGTGGCTCTTGAGTGAGCCCGCTAAAGAATTCTGGAGCAACACATAATAAAAACTTTAAGTATTAACAAATGCAAGTTTATTTCTCGGAATTCCTTATACAATGAAGGTTTAACGTGTACCCAAAAAGCCTTTGAAGGCTTTTCAAGATGATGTAATGTTTGAGATGCGAAAAGAAAACCGTGCTGCGGCAAAAGCAATAAAGACTATAGACTAAGTCAGAACACTACAACAGAATACATGCATGACGACCACAAGGTTCACAAAGTCTAAAAGAGTTAGCTTCAATATCCATGAGATTGGTTTAGAGGTAACCGGGTTCGGAATGATGAGCAGATAAAGAGATATGAGACTACGGATTGACACTGGAATAAAAGTGAGATAAATTTAATTTAAAGCATCTTCATCGAATTGTAGGCAGAGTAACGGTGGCAGAACAAGAAAAACAAAGGTCAACAGCATATGAAACGCAAAAAAATACAGAAAAACCTCTCAGGAAATTTCGGGAAAACTACATGTGGTAAGACGTAAGTAAGTTGATCGTCTTAAGTTACTTACTCATAGCATAAAAGTCACATACACAATGTGGTAAGCAAGTTACTCGAGGCGACCCTGTGAAAGTTTCCCTCGGGTAAGTTACTCACCACATTGTGTAAGTATGTGACTTGTCTGCTGAGTAAGTAACTTGAGACATTCAAATTACTCACTGAATATCACAACTCTCATTCCCAAAACGGTCTGAGCTCGACTGTCGATCGACAGGACTCTAAGCCGGGTTTCCGATGACTCCCCCGACGACAAGGCAAGATGGCGGCGCGTCCACATCGTTGATCACACGTTTCTAAAAAAAACCATCACATAGAACAGTCTAAAAACAATTACTTGGGAAATTATTTGAGATAAAACTCACTTTCATTGGGACAGGCGCTCCATCTCTTTCCACGTACAAACGGACATCAGATCTGAAAAGCAGTAATTAACTTTGTTTGACTTCTTACCTAAAACATTCTCTGTACCTAAAACCACTTATGATGCTCATGTGAGAGTCTGGCTTGCATGTAACAACTGACCTCCAATTTTTGTAGCTCCACAAGTAACGGAGAACTTGTGCAGCACGTGGCCAATCCTCCACGAACTCAACATCCAACACCTCTCCAGCCGGCATCAGTCTGCAGGAAAGTATTCTGGAAATAGTCGACGACAAGCTCGCAAACATGGCAGTTTGTAGACAGAAACGGGAATGCGGTGTAATAAGATAAAACTCCAGAAGTTACGAAAACGGAGTTTAACATTTAACAACATATCTGAACAGTACATGAGAGGTCTGCCCGAATGATAATGTCCGCCCAAGCGGTCGGCGTGCGTGTTGAACGGTCGTCACGTAGCCTTTTTTGGAAGAGTCTTGTAGGGGCTACAGGAATATTACTCCTTCTTCGTGTAATATTCGTGTTAGTCGATTCACATGTCCAGCAAATGCCCTCTCGACTCCCGTTCTACACGAACGCCAACCGCCTGGGCGGACACTCTTATTCAGACATACTTTAATTCACAACATTTTCGGAATTCCCTCATTCAGACATTCACAAAATTTTTGAAATTTCGAAATAATTGGCAAAAGATTATGAAAATTTCGATGAGTGGAAAATATTTTGAGTAGATCTACGAATCGCACATGACTGATTTGATTTCCTCTCATTTCTTATCCAATTTCTTATGTATATTTTTCGCATTGATCCATTTCCACTCCATAAGACCCTATTTACGCAACATCAAACATTTCAAGCTCATGTAAACCCGTATGAATAGATCAACGAGCAGAAAACAGCAAATCAGGAGTGAGACTTCAATTTTTTAGCGGCGAAATATCTTCAAAATGTTCACAAGCTGGGAAAACGAATTCAAAGATGTGAAAAATATTCCATGCTGCAAATGGATTTTTGAGGAAAGACTTCTGAAAATCGTAAACCGTAAATCGTGTGCACGAAATGAATGCAACTGATGTCTTTAGTGTGTACACAAGAAAAAATTCAAAATACACTAAAAAAAGCAGGAAACCGTAAGATAAGTACCGTGAGAGTCAAAAATGGCGTAGCCCTGACGTTTTCATAGAGCTTGACTACGGAGGAGATGAAGAGAGGCACATATAGTTAGAAATCCAGCGAAAACTCAAGAAAAATGAAAAAATAATGAAAAAAAAGCGGCCTGAAGTCGTCTGGTTGAATTCTGACCTTTCGATGCTGTCGACAGGTCGATTGCGCGTAGCGGCATTTGAATTCGACCAATAGCAGACGAGGAGGGTGGAGCGTTTGCGTCGATTCTCGCGCTGCAGGTCAAAGGGCGGACATCTCCAAGCTCGCTCGCTCGCAGCACCAAGGGCGGATATCTGCCCCCGCCCAGTCTCCGCCCACTTCCGCAGCTGACCAATCAGAATTTTCACGGCAGCAAGCCCGCCGCTCTAGACTTGCTGCTGAACCTTCGGAGGGGTGGGATTAGAGGCGGACCTACCGCCCTTTGCTGCTACCCCGTTTGCCAGAGATTGCGAAACGTTTTACTCCTTCACTCTCGCCCCTCTCGGAGCGAGAGAGCGTTCCGAAGGGGGCGGCGCGGTGTACGACGCAGCCACACATGGCCCGTCTCATCGGCTGATAGGAAGGCATTATGAATAAAGTAGGCCATTGGTGCCCTAACTGGTTTGTACTCAAAGAGAGGGGACATGAGCGGGAAAACGCACTTCCTCAGCGTCGGGGCACTGGGCGCGTGTGGCCGCACATAAAGGGCGTGCTGGAAATCTGTGTCTGGAAAGCCATTTTGGGGTTTTCCGAGGAGGCGAAAACACCCGTGTAGGGCCTTTCAGAGTGGCGTCGCTGCAAAATTTGCTGTCGTGGTGAGTGTGAGCAGGGCTGTGCGGAAATGTTTTGAAGATTTTCGGAAGCGGAGGGGACCAGGAAATTATGGGTTTGTCCCGTTCTCGCGCATCGCCACTGCTCATTGCAACTCTCGATCGACAACTCAGAAATTATACAAATTTCTCAAAATAACTACGAGGCGGTCCACGATATCAAATCCTCGCTTCTGAAAGATTCGAAAAGGCAGTTTCAGAAACTAATCAATAATTGTTGCTGCCCCTCCGAAGCAGTCTACAGCCCGTCCACCAGAATGGAGTCCAGGCTGCACCAGGTGTTTGTAGAGGAATGTGGGCGGCCGCGTTGCGTGTTCAAGGCTGATCAGAAATTAGTCTCCAGATTCTCACCGACTTTTTAGATTTATCCTGAACCTTAATTGTCTACCGGAGCGATTATCGCCATACTGAATTCAAAAAATAAAATATATAAAATTCAGCAGGGTCAGAAGTTGCAGGTTTTTCATTCAAAAATCCTGTAACGTTCCCAGATTCGAACTCTGAAGCTCAGTTTTGAGCTGGCACTTACCGTTGAACAGGTGCAAGCGGCGACTTCCTCTTTTTTCGCGAAGATTTCCGGCTCAGGGATTCCTATGAAATCTATAATGTTAAGAAAAGTTCCTTTATTCTCCGAAAATGGGTAAAACCACGAGTTTGACAACATTTTGACATCAGCGCCAATTTTTTCCTAGAATTTTTGATCGAAAACGGTCTTTACATGTTTTCTTCTTACTTTTATGGTGAGCACTATCTTCATCTTAGCAAAATTTTGGGGTCTTTGATGGATTTTAGAGCAAGGGGAGTCGCTTTCATGAGGTTCCCGATTGTGAGCGCCTAAATGCGTAGTACAGTCTTTATTTACTAATACTTATATGTTTAAGCAGATCATAAAAATTTCATTAATCTGATTTCAATTTTTCTACAGAATTGTTTGCAAGTCCCTCATTTCCATTCCGTCAGCTCAGATAATAACACCGGCTGAGCGGGCGGAGAAGTAGGCTCGCCGGCTGAGCGGGCAGGCTTATTTTGGGGGCGGAGCGTCTTACCGGCTGAGCGGGCGAGCATGCCTTTTACCGGCTGAGGGGCATGGCTTTACCGGCTGAGCGGGCAGACATAAATCCACGGCTGAGCATGTCACCGGCTGATCGGGCAGACATAGCATTACCGGCTGAGGGGCATGGCTTTACCGGCTGAGCGGGCAGACACTAAAGCAAACCAGGCTCATGTACGTGAGCGGGCGAAATGGACTTCGAGCTGATTCGGGTGTTGGCATTCGAACGGATGGTCATCCACATGATTTGGATCATTGACCCTCACCCCTTACGGTTCGTTGTGACCGTGGGGACGTGACAGCGGGTCAATTCATGATTTTTGAAGCAAGGTAAGGCTTGCCGCTTCAGGAAAATGAAACGCAAGCCTCGAACTTGCTGGGGAATAGGAGAGCCTACTAGGGGCTTCATCTAGTCTTGCAGATCGATATCATCTCACGTGGTAAGCAACTAATACCGGCAGAGCGGACCTCCATTTACCGGCTGAGGGGGCAGTGAATGCGGGCTGAGGGGGCAGCCATTTACCGGCTGAGGGGACACTGGATGCGGGCTGAGGGGGCAGCCATTTACCGGCTGAGGGGACAGTGAATGCGGGCTGAGGGGGCAGCCATTTACCGGCTGAGGGGACAGTGGATGCGGGCTGAGGGGGCCACCACTTGCCGGCTGAGCGCTCCACCATTTGCCGGCTGAGGGGGCAGTGAATACCGGGGCATGCCCGGGTACAATGTTTAGTCAGCCGGTATTGCCTGCCCCCTCAGCCGGAGTTACTGCCTGAGAGTGTTTTTCTCGATACCACCCAGCCAGGCCGAGCAAGTTCGATTAGAGGTGATCAAACTTGATCGGAAAGACCAATGATATTTTTGACCGCATTTTATAAAAGAGGGGTGAAACTGAAATAGGGCAGGGCTTGAGAGTAGAAATATTTTCTATCCGATTCAAACAGGACGGTGAGACATGTCTAGAGGTCCTCAGAGGAAGGCGTGGGCGGAAACTGGGTGAGGCTTACAAGGGAACCACAATAAGTCATAGTGACCATTCCGAATGAAATGTACTTTTCTAGAGCCATTTTTTGGACGAAAAGTCCGAATATGTCCATCGCAGCTGCCTAGACCCAGCCTGAAAAAGTTGTGAGCGTTTTTTAAAGCTTCGCGGCAAAGTAGGGGTACCCCCCATGGAATTTTTGAGGCGTTTTAAAATTTTTCTTCGGGTTTTGCTAAAAACATGTGTGTAGAAGTAATCTAGGATGCTGAACACGAATCTGGGGTTCGCTTGTGGAAATTTTAAGATCTACTGTAGGTTACGGTCGGTAACATGCCATTTAGGAGGCAAAACCTACCTCAATATTCCGATAATCGACAAATGGACATCGAATTCGTAATCAGCACCGTGCACCAAATAACCCCACATAGAAACCTTGAGACAAATCTGAGACTTTCACCAAACTACCGTATACCCACCGTAATCTAGCGTAAGGTGTCAAAAATCGATAAACTGGCATCAGATTCATGCTCAGCGCTCCACATAACCCCCAGAGAAATAATTTGATCATGATCTAAATCAGCACTCCGGAAATCGTCAAAAGTCGTGATTTCCATAAAATTCTCCCCCGATGGGAATCTGTGAACGAATACAGTCGAAAACTTCGGAAAATCGAACCTCAGATTCGTGATCAGCACCCCCAAAATAACCCCCCACAGCGAATTTTTAGTCAAATCTGGAATATTTTGGCTTAAACGCTTCGAGAGCTCTCTAACTGGTATAGGTAACCGCCCAACCGAAAATCCGTACAACTCCAAAACGCTGTTTGTCTGCGCAAAGTTTGGAAAATGTTCCTTCAAGCAACCTTCACTTAGTGGGGTAGTTTTGGGCGCTGAGCACAATTACGAGGTCCGTTTCCGGATTTTCGTAAAAATAATGCGCTTTTTGAAGGGTACAATAGGTACGAAAATCAGAGAAAAAATGCCTATAACTTTTTTTAGAATGGGTCTAGGCAGCTGCGATGGGCATATTCGGACTCTTCGTCCGAAAATAGTTTTAGAAAAGTACATTTCATTTGGAATGGTCGCTATGACTTATTGTGGTTCCCTTGTTAGGTACCGGCGCACGGAACGTTTTGGAAATGGGCGGGGCTTGGCGACAGATGCGTGAAACGTTGAGGAAAATGTCTGGGACTCTTAGTTCGACGCGTGGATGGTTAAGGAAAGTGGACGGGTTGGTGTTTTATGTATCGGAGAAGGTGGTAGCGCTTCACGAGCAGCATGTGCCGTGTCGTTGCGTGTTAGTAGTGGCCTATGCATAGTGAAGCGACAGAAGTCGCGCAGCAATGATGTGGAATCAAGGGCAGACACGAAGCTGTGTAGCCGCCCTCTAACCTTCATCGTGGCTGCGCGACTTTTGCGGCTCGACTATGCAGAGGTCCTAGCGCTCAGTGGGGGAATGTGCGCCGCGTCGTATAAAGGCAGATGTGCTGCATATAAAGCAGGCGTCGTGTTATAGGCTCGGTGTAGTATACTCGGACCAGTCACGTTTTTTGAGGGGTACGCTTTATATTTTTCTATTAGAATATTCCCGAAAAATTTATCTACATAGTCGAATTCCTGAAAGTTTAGGTTCCTGGCAAAAGTAAAGATTTGGCATGGTCACAAAAATATACTCAGTTAAAAAGGGAAGATAAAGAAAAATGAAAAAAAGGTTTCGAAATATTCCTGAGAACGATTTGGCGTAGAATAATTTGTTTTTCGGGAAATGAAGTGAAATAGTTGAAAGTATGATTTGGCAGTCGAGTTTGAACCAACTATTGATAAGAGTTGTGCAGAACGAGAGATCGCCTTGTCTGTGCTTATCCGTAGAACATATCAAAGCGAAATCACGCGTGTTGATTTTGCTTCACCTAATACGTGAAGACCGCCGCAATACAGCTCCCGAAAAGTTTCGATGCTTCCCATTTCACGCGTGATTTCGCTTTGATATGTTCTACGGATAAGCACAGACAAGGCGATCTCTCGTTCTGCACAACTCTTATCAATAGTTGGTTCAAACTCGACTGCCAAATCATACTTTCAACTATTTCACTTCATTTCCCGAAAAACAAATTATTCTACGCCAAATCGTTCTCAGGAATATTTCAAAACCTTTTTTTCATTTTTCTTTATCTTCCCTTTTTAACTGAGTATATTTTTGTGACCATGCCAAATCTTTACTTTTGCCAGGAACCTAAACTTTCAGGAATTTCATTTATTTTTCCTAAAGGTTTCCTTTCTAACATGATTTATGCCTAGTGGTGTTAGATGAAAGTAAACCCACTGATGTCTTGCCCCCCCCCTTCTATGACGTCCTGCACACGCCCACTGATGTCCTACACACTTTCTATAAGGTGCTGCACACGCCCACTATAGTCCTGCACACTCTCACTGATGTCCTGCACACCTTCTATGACATCCTGCACACTCCCACTAATGTCCTGCACATTTTCTAGGGCGTTCTGCGCACACCCATTTGGGTCCCGCACACTTTCTACGGCGTTCTGCGCCCACCCATTTGGGTCCCGCACACTTTCTACGGCGTCCGGCTCACTCTCATTCGGGTCCCACACACTTTCTAGGGCGTTCTGCGCACCCGTTTGGGTCCCGCACGTTTTCTACGGCGTTCCTCGCACACCCATTTGGGTCCCGCACACTTTCTACGGCGTTCTGTGCCCACCCATTTGGGTCCCGCACACTTTCTACGGCGTCCGGCGCATTCCCACGTGGGTCCCGCACACTTTCTACGACGTCCGGCTCACTCTCATTTGGGTCCCACACACTTTCTACGGCGTTCTGTGCCCACCCATTTGGGTCCCGCACACTTTCTACGGCGTCCGGCTCACTCTCATTTGGGTCCCACACACTTTCTAAGGCGTTCTGCGCACCCATTTGGGTCCCGCACGTTTTCTACGGCGTTCCTCGCACACCCATTTGGGTCCCGCACACTTTCTACGGCGTTCTGTGCCCACCCATTTGGGTCCCGCACACTTTCTACGGCGTCCGGCGCATTCCCACGTGGGTCCCGCACACTTTCTACGACGTCCGGCTCACTCTCATTTGGGTCCCACACACTTTCTAGGGCGTTCTGCGCACACCCATTTGGGTCCCGCATACTTTCTACGGCGTTCTGCGCACACCCATTTGGGTCCCGCATACTTTCTACGGCGTTCTGCGCACACCCATTTGGGTCCCGCACACTCTCTACGGCGTCCAGCGCACTCCCTCTTGGGTCCCGCACACTTTCTACGGCGTCCGGCGCACTCTCATTTGGGTCCTGCACACTTTATACGGCGTCCGGCGCACTCTTATTCTTGGTCCCGCACACTTTCTACGGCGTCCGGCGCACTCTCATTTGGGTCCTACACACTTTCTAGGGCGTTCTGCGCACACCCATTTGAGTCCCGCACACTTTCTACGGCGTCCGGCGCACTCTCATTTGGGTCCTGCACACTTTCTACGGCGTCCGGCGCACTCTCATTCGGGTCCCGCACACTTTCTACGGCGTCCGGCGCACTCTCATTTGGGTCCCACACACTTTCTAGGGCGTTCTGCGCACACCCATTTGGGTCCCGCACACTTTCTACGGCGTCCGGCGCACTCTCATTTGGGTCCCACACACCTTCTAGGGCGTTCTGCGCACACCCATTTGGGTCCCGCACACTTTCTATGGCGTCCGGCGCACTCTCATTTGGGTCCTGCACACTTTATACGGCGTCCGGCGCACTCTTATTCTTGGTCCCGCACACTTTCTACGGCGTCCGGCGCACTCTCATTTGGGTCCTACACACTTTCTAGGGCGTTCTGCGCACACCCATTTGGGTCCCGCATACTTTCTACGGCGTTCTGCGCACACCCATTTGGGTCCCACACATTTACTACGGCGTTCTGCGCACACCCATTTGAGTCCCGCACACTTTCTACGGCGTCCGGCGCATTCCCACGTGGGTCCCGCACACTTTCTACGGCGTCCGGCGCACTCTCATTTGGGTCCCGCACACTTTCTACGGCGTCCGGCGCACTCTCATTTGGGTCCCACACACTTTCTAGGGCGTTCTGCGCACACCCATTTGGGTCCCGCACACTTTCTACGGCGTCCGGCGCATTCCCACGTGGGTCCCGCACACTTTCTACGGCGTCCGGCGCACTCTCATTTGGGTCCCGCACACTTTCTACGGCGTCCGGCGCACTCTCATTTGGGGCCTACACACTTTCTAGGGCGTTCTGCGCACACCCACTTGGGTCCCGCATACTTTCTACGGCGTTCTGCGCACACCCATTTGGGTCCCACACATTTACTACGGCGTTCTGCGCACACCCATTTGAGTCCCGCACGCTTTCTACGGCGTCCGGCGCATTCCCACGTGGGTCCCGCACACTTTCTACGGCGTCCGGCGCACTCTCATTTGGGTCCCACACACTTTCTAGGGCGTTCTGCACACACCCATTTGGGTCCCGCACACTTTTTACGGCGTCCGGCGCACTCCCGCTTGGGTCCCGCACACTTTCTACGGCGTCCGGCGCACTCTCATTTGGGTCCCACACACTTTCTAGGGCGTTCTGCGCACACCCATTTGGGTCCCGCACACTTTTTACGGCGTCCGGCGCATACTCCCGCTTGGGTCCCGCACACTTTCTACGGCGTCCGGCATACTCTCATTTGGGTCCTACACACACTTTCTAGGGCGTTCTGCGCACACCCATTTGGGTCCCGCACACTTTCTACGGCGTTCTGCGCACACCCATTTGGGTCCCTAGCATTTACTACGGCGTTCTGCGCACACCTATTTGAGTCCCGCACACTTTCTACGGCGTCCGGCGCATTCCCACGTGGGTCCCGCACACTTTCTACGGCGTCCGGCGCACTCTCATTTGGGTCCCGCACACTTTCTACGGCGTCCGGCGCACTCTCATTTGGGTCCCACACACTTTCTAGGGCGTTCTGCGCACACCCACTTGGGTCCCGCACACTTTCTACGGCGTTCTGCGCACACCCATTTGGGTCCCGCACACTTTATACGGCGTCCGGCGCACTCCTAATTTGGTCACACAGATGTTCTACGACGTCTTTCGCACTCCTGCTGGGGTCCCGCACAGTATCTACGGCGTTCTGTGGCGCACTTCTGAGTCACACCGTGCGGCGTTTCAAAAAGTACTTCCGAGATCCCGCCGTATTGATTGAAGCGTTGCCCCGTCAAATCCTGAGCAAAAGCCTATCAGTAACGGTGTTTATTTCACTAGTTCATTTTTACGAATAAGCAAACGTCGGTTGGTTTTTAATAACATGTTTACGTGTTTTTGTCTTTCTTTACCCTCAATTTTGAGGTTCCGCAAAAATTGAGCTACCAACTTCAAAATTTGACAGGAGCTAGGTGCAAACAAGACCAGCTCCCTGGCCAAAAATGAGCTCTCTGGCTCAACTATAAGTGTTCCAACAAGATCATGAACGCCAACTGAAAAAAGAAAAGGAGATGAACATTTTTTCGACCAAAATGACGTGGTTTTGACAGTTTTTCTCGAATCTCAGGTAACCATTCCGGACCATTTTTTGAACAGTTATTCACCTTTCTAAAGTGTATTAAATGCAAAAAGAACGGTCTTCCTACGTTTACTCTGGACCCTGATACTGAGATCAGGGGGTTGCGCGATGGCGAATCAAAGCCAAATCTGGTGAGCGCTTCGCGCTCACCACAATTTATCTACAACTTTTTGAACTGCCCCTGCATGCAGCAGCAACGGATGTCCGCAGCTGCGTGTGTAAAGCAAACTCCGACATGGTGTATATTTATTCATGTAACCTGAGTATACATATTGACATCACACTCCCAGTAGAGTAAATTATAGCCTTATATGACAGCCATTCGTCCTTTTGCAGCTATCAGCGCCTTCACCGCGGCGTTGCAAAGGCGTTCACCCGTATGCGCACGCGCTTCTCGCGCACGCTGCTCCCTTGGTTTTCACACCCTCCCTCGCCGTCTCATCCCCTCGCTCGGCATACGCGCGTCAAAAAGGACCATGGAATCTCGTTTAGACACAACCTAACATACAATACCGCCGCTATTCAAGGGAAAAAATGGGCAAAGTGGGCAATTAAAGCGTCTATCGGCCGCAACTCTCCTCAACGTGCTCCGTTTTCAATTCGAAAACGCCGAAATGTACAGCATGTCGTGATCTAGTCAACCATGCAAAAATATTCTGCGAAATTCGGGAGCAATATGATTTTTTGAGGCGAAATACATTTTCATTTTTACCATGCTAGAGATCGCGTACAGTTGTTTTTGATCGAGTGGGCTCGTTATCTTGTGATAACATTATCAAGTCCATAACTAGCTCCATCTTAAAAAAGAATATAATATTTCCGACTTTATCTCATATAGATAGATTGTGCCACGGTGGACATTTTGGTCTTGTCGAAATTGAAAACGGAGCACTTTGGGGTGGTCGAAAGACGCTTTAGTTGCCCACTTTGCCCATTTCGCCCATTTTTCCCTTGGATAGCGGCGGTATTGTACCTAGTTGGTCGAAAGCGAGGGTGTCTGTCGTTTTTGTGCTTTTAGGACCAATTTGACAAACAGCAGTTAGTATAAATCAATCGGGAAAACACGCTTCAGGGACGAGATCAAGGAATTGGGAGAGGCTGGGCTTCTCTATGCGCACTATCAGATCTTCATGGCATACGAAGAATGGAAGAGAGACTCTGGCGAGGATTGCTTCCCATGTGAAGTTGTTGAAATCTTCAACAAGGACAGACAGACCGCACGATCGAAATTGTTCCTCTATGCTGACTTCGAATAATTGCATTATGTTCACGCGTCTCATGTTTCGCTTCTGATGAAGTTTTTTTGTGTTTAACCTAGCTTAACTTTTACTTTCTTAAGCCTTTTGTTTCTCGCTATGAATCTCCAACGAATGTGCATGCCATGTGCATATGCCTTCAGAAGATCACTTATTAACCTTGAATGCCTTAGATATGTAACCCTGTATGCCTCTTGACCCTCGTCTCACTTTTTTACCTTGGGTATATATGCGCAAGCAGAAGTAAATCATTTTATGATTCTCTTTGCGCATTTAAATTTTTAGCGAAAGTATTCACTTATTGTTCATACTCGTCGAAGAGCGGTATACTGTTAAGCGCTCAGAACCGCTCTTTACACTGTTCCCGCACTTCTGTTTAGCTCCCGGGAACTGCGTGCACACGCCGTGAACTCGAATTTTCACATAATGTCAGGGAGGAAAGTTCTCCATTGTTATTTCTGGAATTCGTACTAACACAGCCTACAACACTGGTGTGCAGACAATAAGCACCTTACAACTCTCACGCTGACTCATTTCAACGAAAATTCCAGTTTTAAAACCCACTGAATTGATTATCCACGTGGCGCGCAGGTCCATTGCACTGCGGAGCTTGTTCTCTTAGCAGGCGTCCAGAGTTGATCCGCAACGCGATGTTATGATTAGGGTGCGTATAGGTCAAGCGACGCCTCTTCGAGTCACAAATCTAACAATGAAACGAACAAGTGTTGCGCATGTTACTAATAAGATTGCTGTTGACTAATCACGCGAAATTGCGTATGTACGCTATCGCGCTTAGTCGCGCAGCGATCGCGTAACGATCACGCCTAAATTACTGCGCGACACGTATTCGTGTCGTACTGCCATGTGCTATTGCGTTGCGAGAACTTCTGCGATTGCAATTCCACGCAAGATCACTTTGAATGGATTAGCCAGATATTCTGGATTGCGATAGACCGCTCAGCGCTTCTATTCCTGTGTACGGCAACCATAAATTATAGTTAGGTCCGTGACTTAATTCTACAAGAAAAAACATTCGAATCTCACCTGCGGCTGGCGCGGCGGTTGCATGCGCTGGCCCGCAAATCGATTCTGGCCGAGAGAAAAGCGCAGCTGATCAGCCTACCTTACCGACGGTCGCCGGTGAGATTCAAATGTTTTTTTTTTCTTGAGGACTCAAGGCACTGACCTAACTGTATGTATATGTAATGCTTCACTGTGCCGCGTAGATGTAGATGTGCAGGTCGTCTCAGAGAGTGTGGAGGTCCCAGGGGGAGTGTGCAGGACTTCATCGAATTTGTGCAGGATCCAGTTGGAGTGTGCAAAGCGTCTTAAAATGTGTGTTCAACCACGATGTGATTTTGCTGGACGTCCTAGAAAATTTGCTGGTTCCTAGTCGGAGTCCTGGTCCCTAGACGTCATAGAAGGTGTGCGGTACTCCAGTGGGATTGTGCAAAATTTCATGGAAAGTTTGCAGGTCTCTAGTGGGAGGGTACAGGACGTCATCGAAGGCGTTCAGGACTTGATTGCGACAGAGTATGACCTCATAGAAACTGTGCAGGATCTCAGGGGAGTGCTCAGAACTATGAAGAAAGCGTGTAGGACCTCGAAAGAGGAGCGCAGGACGTCAGCGAACGTCCGCAAGACCTCAGGAGGAGCATGCAGGTCATTCTGGAATGCACGCGGGGCTTGGAGAGGTGGGGAACCCTCTCGCCAAAATAGGAGAGTATGCAGCGTCTCTACTTCCGCTACCTCCCCTACCTGTTGACTATTCATTCCAACCGCTCAATTCTTTCTACTTACTAAATTCATTGATTCGAAGTTGAACATATTGGATATTTGAGTTCATAAAAATCTGTTTCACAAGAAAACTGACTTCTACATATTTTCCTCATTGAGAAAGATAGCATGGTGTTGGTCTATGGGGCAATAGTAAGCTACGAAGCGAGTGTGCGGTTGCTCCAATAATAAAAGAGATGAATATGCGAAGCGTGGGTTATCGTATAAGTTATAGTTTGTCAGAATGAGGCTGTCCGCCCACGCGGTCGTGGTGCGTGTCTAGCAGCCTTCGCGAAGACATTTTTCGAGCGAGTCTTCCCCCGGCTGCAAACAGCTGACTAGGACATCATTCATTATTCTTCTGATGTTCCCGCTCATTGATTGAAAACCGGAAAAGTACCTTAGCGACGGTCGCTCAAGACGCACGCCGACCGCGTTGGCGGACATTCTCATTCGGACCGACTTGAGGACTTCAACCCCGGCGAAAAAGACCACCACGGCTGAAGTGGGCGGCAGCATGGTATGTTTTCTTCTGTTTTGCGGCATACAGTGCAATTTTCACGATTTCCGCTGAATGTGCCTGCTTTGTTCAGAGAGAAAAAAATTCATTGAAACTTTGTAGCAACTCCCGGAGCATGCCAGGGGGTAGTCAAAAGCCAAACTGGCTTCGCCGAGAGGTTGGCGCCCACGTAAGACCTCTTAAGCGGAAATATATTGAGATATGTTTAAAAAAATAGAAAAAATAAAATATGATCAATAAGCATCAGGACCGTTTCCAAAGAGTTAGTAGACTGTTCCGAATTAGGTTTTCTAATTCGTTAGATATAGTTGTCGATGACTCTATCGAAGGCTCAGCGCTGAAATGCCGATTAGAGAAACAATAACCGACGACGTATAAACATAACATCGGTACATAACTACACACTCCATCTGAGCTCTAAATAACTCATCTTTTAGAATGTAATCGTCATTCCCCTCTAAAACCTTTTTATTTGAAGTTTTTCTGCGAGCTAATTTATAAGCGCACGAATATTCCGAAAATTACAGTATGTAGGTAGAACCGAAAATTTTCTCTCTTTAGATGTGCTCCAGCTTTTCGTACCAAATCTTTCACAAACCCTGTGCGAGTGAAGCTGTCATGGGATGAGCGGGGAATCGCGAATCTTCCGCTTTCCGATTTTCGAAGGTCCTTCAAAACGCTCAGAATCGGAAACGCCTATATGATTTCTTTCCCTCTGACCATCATTTTCCCTGACCGTCACAGAAAATCGAGAAAATTCGGCTGATTTTTGGGCTATGTACATATGTAAAGCTCTAGTGTACATATTTTCAGAAGTGAGATCAAAGAGTTGGGAGAAGACTTCCTTCATCACCATAAGTTAATCTTTAATGAATACGATAAATGGCCGATCACTTCGTGTAAGGATGGCTCTTCATATGAATTTGTTGAAATATCCATCGCGAAACCGTTAAGGCGTGACGATGTCACAACGTTGATTTGTTTGTGATCACCTTCTCATGTTGCTTTTGTGTTGCTTTCGTTCTCAGCTCTTTGTTCTTGATTAATCAACAAATGACCTTCGCTTGTGCTTTGCATCACCATTATGTTGTGAATCAATGTTTTGAAGGTTGGTGCAAACTCGGTGCACCTATGTTATAACATATGGCACCAAGTTTGCGTCAACCTTCAATTGGGAAGGCAAAGTATCACTGGATCTATGCCGACTGTACATACCCACCGGAAGCTCCTCTCTGGCTAATTGTTAGCGGGAGTGGGGGGGGGGGTGATCATTCCTGTTCACAGGCGACATTTTCACTGCGACGTTTCCCGCTACGTACGTATGTGTAAAGAGCAGGTCTAAGAATGTGGATGAGCAGGGGCGCCATGCATGAACGCTGCGGAGAAGGTCACGGAGCCGCTCCGCGTCCTATGCGCGCAGCGTCGAGCCACGGGATGGCCCCGAAGGGCATGGCGTATATCAGCGTATCGCGGAAGTAAATGCACTTTCCACTTAGGCTCTGCGCTCGCATTTTCTGTCATCCCAGTCATTTTCTGTCATCCCAGTTGTCTTCCAATTATTGAGATGCACGGGACTACAAAAAATGCCCGAAAGCGACTGGGATGACCAAAAAGGCCACTAGGCGTAGAGCTTGCTGTAGAAGGTGTTTTTACCTCCGCGACACGCCAATATACGTCATGCACCTGGGGCCGTCCCATGGCTCGACGCTGCGCGCATAGGATGCGGAGCGGCTCCCTGACCTTCTTCGCAGTGTTCATGCATGCCGCCCCAGGGAAACCAAGAAAATTCTACATGATAGGCTCAGGCGAGGAAGCCCGTGCAAACCCGATGCGTAGCGCGCTGTGCGCTTGTGTGCGCATTAGAGCACACAATCTTTTGTTCAGAGAAAGAGGTTATTTTTGGGAAATGAATGGGATTACAGTTCGGTCGGTTGGCGAGTGCACATTGCCGCCGGTGGGCGCCGGCGACCGCCGGCCGCCGGCGGTTTCGAGCGTCTTTTTTTGCAAATACCGTTTCCGGCGAAAAGTTTATACTCTTACCAAAATTGGAATTCACTGTTTATTCTCATGATCATTAACACTAATTGATAAGAGAAGATAAGTTTCGAAAACACAACTTCAAAAGTCTTTTTTTCAGATTCTTCATTTTCATCAGACTTTGGCCAGCAAAAAATCTTTCTTATGCAATTGTTTTTGATTTTTCATCACTATATGAATGTAGATTCAAGATACTGCTAAGTGCCTTCATTAGAGGACACTTAACGAAGAAGTCAGTGAGATATTATACATCGAATAGCGATTCCTACGGGATTTGACTTTTCAGCAAAGACTTATGCTATCATATTCCAAGAAAGAAACGATATTCGAGTGTTACTTGTGCTAATATCAGTTTCAGGTTTTCCCAACATTTTTTCAGAGTGGGAAGTTCTATCGTCTTGAAAAAAATACGAATCCGAAATGTTGCGTGGTGTTGTGCCATTTTCGTCCTCCTAGAAAGTAAGAAATCGATTTTCAACGTAAGCAAACTTTGCATAAATAGAGTCCATTTGGATATTTGCTCATTTTCGAGTCATTAACCGAGAGCATAATTACGCCCAAGTCGCTGGCGCTGTTTGTCACCAAAGGCAACACTGGCCGCAGACACTTTAGCGCCCCGATGTTGAGACGATTTACCCAATTACTAGAACTTGCATGTATCCAGCTAAAATGATTTCTCCTCCTAGCATCAATTTAAAGTGGTAGGCAGCATCGGGTTTCCAAAATTTTAAGGATGATTTTTAAGAAGTTTTAGACCCGACGAGGTCCCATTTTCTGTCCCATGTTATGTTAGAATTCGAAAATAGCATTAGCAGCTGTAACCGAAAATAGAAATTTCTTGGGCCATTCACTCATTTCTGAGTTTTTAGATGAGGTTATAACAGAACCAGGGTGGCGCTCTACCCGACGAAAGGCAACCCCTGCCGTCGACATTTTGCATCTCCTGTGTTGGTGCAATTTTCTCGATAACTAGAACCCACTCATTCTAACAGTGAGCCATAGTATTTTCGGAACACCAAACCTCAGAGTACAAAAAGACATCTAGAAGTATATCGCAATTTTAAAAAAAATTTGAAATTTCGAGTTTTTCAGCAGATTTCCTCGAATTGGCGTCCTATTTCTTCCCTTTCTAGGAAAGCTGTGAAAACCAGCTAACATTGACTGGGCAGAGGACGTTTCGTAGACAGATATTCCAATTTTTGGAGGAGCTGAAGAATTTTTCGTTTGTTTTATGTTAGTTAAAACATGACTCTTCGGCCAAAAACAACATTCTTGTTACTTCTCCTATCTCCAGTCGGGCTCATATGGGAAATAGAATCGAGAAATAGTCGCCAATTTAGTATACACCCATACATCGACACTTTAAACAGGAAAGGGATTAAATACGGTCGGTTAGAAATTTGAGCATTTTTGGGCTCAAGAGAAATTGAGAGCGCCCGATGAGGCGCTCTGGGGTGGGCGGAGCAAGTGGGGCGGGCCTGGTCCCACCCCTCGTCGCGGACGAGATTGTCTCTAGACTGGCTCCTTCTCCTTTGTAATTTCCACGTTATTCAGCAGTATTCCACTAAACTCCAAAGTACTAGACGCTGCTCAACAGATCTGTTTCCTTCCGATGACTATCCTGTATAAGAAACACTCATCCCAAATGCATTGATTTGCTAACTCATGAAGGTTTGCATGTTTACATGTTAACATGGAACTTTTCTTGACTCGCAATTTGATGCTATACATTACTCATTTTTCCGCAGAAGTGATTCGATGAAAAGGTGAGTCTCTTTCTCTAATTTCTTTCTCTCTCCATTCCTTTGAAGCACACCAGTGATTTAGAATTCGTGTATAACTCTATTCGCGCAATGTTAAAATCGTCTAATGTTGTTTAACACTCTGAACCTTTTAATTTTCCGTTGCGCGGCCTAACAATTGTTCACAAATCTAAAAAGTCGATTATCAATATTATAATTTTAAGTTGACAATTTACGAAGAGCTCAAAAATAACATCTGAGAAATACGGAAACCTTCCCTATTGATTACCTATATTTTCTACACATTCGAGACTTCCTCGAGGCAAAATATTAATTGGTAATATTTTCGGTTTACATGATTTTCACGCCCTCAAGCGGAGAAGAATATTTTTTTTAAATAATTGTATTGATACATACCATCCGGATTTTTTCTCCATAGCTTGACTCGATTTTATATTTTTCTATTTATCTAACTACATATCATGCCATATTGAGAAAATTTTGGAGCCTCTTGACAACTTTTCATTCTTCGAGTAGCATAACTGAAACTTTAAAACAATCATACATATGTCTTATTTTGCTAATGCCTCCAATGAATTTTCCAGAACATTCGAGTGTTTTCTAGAACATTCTTCATTAGCATTTTATTCGCCAATTTTTAAAAAATCAGGCGGTGTTCAAAAACTCAGGTAAGCGTTGGTTTTGTTAGACCGTAACATTTCTATAGATTTACACATATAATTCGTGGGAAGAAATTTAGTGGGTGTTAATAATGAATATGAGAACTCGGATCTGTTTTCTAAGCCCTCTCTTGATCGGATCAATTCCTAACCTGTCTGAAAAAGCTGTTATAGAAACTGTCTGTGATTTACAAAATCAGATTCTCAGGCAAAAACGTAGAGGAACATTCATATAAGACTGAAAAAAAGGAGTTCGTGTATAATTTTTCGCCCCATATTTCTTCCAAACTTTTCAAAATAGATTTTCGCTATGTTTCATTTATAAATGCTTATGAATGCATCTAATTATCAGGAAAATGTAATCGACTTTTTTTGAAAACTGTTTTTACCTTATTTCATTTACTTTTTACCTTATTTCATTTATTTGCATATATTTTCGCATCGAAAAATGATATTCTTAAATTGGCAGAGGCCCTAAAAATAAAGGAGAAGAACAACGTTCTGGTTGATTCCACTAATTTTTACCCTTATTTCAGTTTTTTTGATAATGAAACGCGCTTTGGTTTTTTCAAAACATGCAGTCTTAATATGGACAGAATTTCTTGCTATTCTAAAGTCGAATCTTTTTTTTTGTAGCCATTCAGCTAGGGCAGACATGCCTATTTTGATCTGTATTCCCAGCCTTTGCATTCAGCGTAATAAAGTTGGCTCATATCGGTCGATATCTCCATCATTGGATGGCTCGTAGCCTCAGCATATCCAATGGACACAAAACATCTCAAGACAAGTAACCCAGGATCGTAAACATGTCCCAATGGCAATTTCCAGTGGAAGTGTGGGTAGCAGGGTCATCCACCACGGACACCAACGAGGATTTAATAGATTGAATACTAAGGCTGAGAACAAGATTTGGAATTGAAAAAATAAACTGTTTTCCTCAGCGAACGACAAAAGCAGGCAAAGGAGGAAAAGGGGTGTTTTTCCAGAAGGAAAAGAGATTGTTTGGAAAATCAAAGAATAAACAAATCATAAAATTTCACATCAACATCACAAAAAAGTCAAGAATTTTGTTGCTGAAAAGTTTCTGTCTTTTTTTCTGATTTTTTTTTAAATTTTCCAGGGTAGAAGAAACATGTAATGTTGAAAAATCCTATCTAGTTATGGGATAAGTTGAAAAATAAAGTTGCATTTTCAATAAAAAATTGATTTTTTGATAAATACAAAAACTTTGGTTTTTTAAAAATTCAGCCCAAAATTTGTTTTATACCTAAAAGAGTTTGTGAACTGATCCTCCAAAAAAAATCTTGCAGCAAAGAAACCTAATGTCATCTTGAAGGTAACATAATATTTTTTTGAAATTGAAATGTTATTTATGATTTTCCGCACTTGCTTCGGGAAGGATTAGCGCTTCCATCTAAGCAATCATTCTTGAATGAAGTACGCACGACTCTTTTTTTTTCTTGTCAACTCAACAGAAACCTTGAAATCAAAGTGAAATCGATTTTCAGAGCATTATAAATATAAATAGATATCAGTTTATTAAATTGAAGGCAGAATACAGAACCAGCAAAATAATATTTATTAGTTTGCAAAAGCGATCGGATGGACGTGAACGTTTTTCCATACTGATTTTCAAGTTGAATAAATTTTCAGTTTGATTTTTTTCTCTTTGCATTAAAAAAACATTTTCTCATTCGGATTACAAAACAGGATTTCTCTGAGAATGTTTAAAAAGAAAAGCAACGAAATTCTTGAATTTTTTGTGATGTTGATGTGAAATTTTATTATTTGTTTTTTCTTTGATCTCCCAAACAATCGCTTTTCCTTCTGGAAAAGCACCCCTTTTCCTCCATTGCCTGTTTTTTGTCGTTCGCTGAGGAAAACAGTTTATTTTTTCAATTCCAAATCTTGTTCTCAGCCTTACTATTCCATCTATTAAATTCTCGTTGATGTCCATGGTGGATGACCCTGCTACCCACACTTCCATTGGAAACTGCCATTGGGACATGTTTATGTACGATCCTGGGTTACTTGTCTTGAGATGTTTTGTGTCCATTGGATATGCTGAGGGTACGAGTAATCCAATAATCGAGATATCGACCGATATGAGCCAACTTTATTAGGCTGAATGCAAAGGCTGGGAATACAGATCAAAATAGGCATGTCTGCCCTAGCTGAATGACTACAAAAAAAGATTCGACTTTAGAATAGAAAGAAATTCAGTCCATATTAAGACTGCATGTTTTTAAGAAACCAAAGCGCGCTTCATTATTAAAAAAACTGAAATAAGGGTAAAAATTAGTGGAATCAACCAGAACGTTGTTCTTCTCCTTTATTTTTAGGGTTTCTGCCAACTTAAGAATATCCTTTTTCGATGCGAAAATATATGCAAATAAATGAAATAAGGTAAAAAGTAAATGAAGTAAGGTAGAAACAGTTTTCAAAAAAAGTCGATTACATTTTCCTGATAATTAGATGCATTCATAAGCATTTATAAATGAAACATAGCGAAAATCTATTTTGAAAAGTTTGGAAGAAATATGGGGCGAAAAATTATACACGAACTCCTTTTTTTCAGTTTCATATGGATGTTGCTCTACGTTTCTGCCCGAAAATCTGATTTTGTAAATCACAGACAGTTTCTATAACAGCTTTTTCAGACAGGTTAGGAATTGATCCGATCAAGAGAGGGCTTAGAAAACAGATCCGAGTTCTCATATTCATTATTAACACCCACTAAATTTCTTCCCACGAATTATATGTGTAAATCTATAGAAATGTTACGGTCTAACAAAACCAACGCTTACCTGAGTTTTTGAACACCGCCTGATTTTTTAAAAATTGGCGAATAAATGCTAATGAAGAATGTTCTAGAAAACACTCGAATGTTCTGGAAAATTCATTGGAGAGGCATTAGCAAAATAAGACATATGTATGATTGTTTTAAAGTTTCAGTTATGCTACTCGAAGAATGAAAAGTTGTCAAGAGGCTCCAAAATTTTCTCAATATGGCATGATATGTAGTTAGATAAATAGAAAAATATAAAATCGAGTCAAGCTATGGAGAAAAAATCCGGATGATATGTATCAATACAATTATTTAAAAAAATATTTTTCTCCGCTTGAGGGCGTGAAAATCATGTAAACCGAAGATACTACAAATTAATATTTCGTTTCGAGGAAGACTCGAATGTGTACTGTGCTTATCTGGGCCAAATTCCGGTCCGCAATTGCGTCTCGACACGCTTTGCGGCCGCACGCGCTCAAGTCAGTCGGGTTTCCAGCGCCAAAGCCGACTCGATGTGGCTTTTTTTATACATTCTTATACAATTTCCTCCAATTTTTCTTAGTTTCCAGTTTACAAAACCCACCTAGAGTCAGCAGATCGGCGGCTGCGGCGCTGGAAGCTCTTCTGACTCGGGAGCGTGCGGCCGCAAAGCGTGTCGAGACACAATTGCGGACCGGAATTTGGCCCAGATAAGCACAGTAGAAAATCTAGGTAATCAATAGGGAAGGTTTCCGTATTTCTCAGATGTTATTTTTGAGCTCTTCGTAAATTTTCAAATTAAAATTATAATATTGATAATCGACTTTTTAGATTTGTGAACAATTGTTAGGCCGCGCAACGGAAAATTAAAAGGTTCAGAGTGTTAAACAACATTAGACGATTTTAACATTGCGCGAATAGAGTTATACACGAATTCTAAATCACTGGTGTGCTTCAAAGGAATGGAGAGAGAAAGAAATTAGAGAAAGAGACTCACCTTTTCATCGAATCACTTCTGCGGAAAAATGAGTAATGTATAGCATCAAATTGCGAGTCAAGAAAAGTTCCATGTTAACATGTAAACATGCAAACCTTCATGAGTTAGCAAATCAATGCATTTGGGATGAGTGTTTCTAATACAGGATAGTCATCGGAAGGAAACAGATCTGTTGAGCAGCGTCTAGTACTTTGGAGTTTAGTGGAATACTGCTGAATAACGTGGAAAATACAAAGGAGAAGGAGCCAGTATAGAGACAATCTCGTCCGCGACGAGGGGTGGGGCCGGGCTCGCCCCACTTGCCCCGCCCACCCCAGAGCGCCTCATCGGGCGCTCTCAATTTCTCTTGAGCCCAAAAATGCTCAAATTTCTAACCGACCGTATTTAATCCCTTTCCTGTTTAAAGTGTCGATGTATGGGTGTATACTAAATTGGCGACTATTTCTCGATTCTATTTCCCATATGAGCCCGACTGGAGATAGGAGAAGTAACAAGAATGTTGTTTTTGGCCGAAGAGTCATGTTTTAACTAACATAAAACAAACGAAAAATTCTTCAGCTCCTCCAAAAATTGGAATATCTGTCTACGAAACGTCCTCTGCCCAGTCAATGTTAGCTGGTTTTCACAGCTTTCCTAGAAAGGGAAGAAATAGGACGCCAATTCGAGGAAATCTGCTGAAAAACTCGAAATTTCAAAATTTTTTTAAAATTGCGATATACTTCTAGATGTCTTTTTGTACTCTGAGGTTTGGTGTTCCGAAAATACTATTGCTCACTGTTAGAATGAGTGGGTTCTAGTTATCGAGAAAATTGCACCAACACAGGAGATGCAAAATGTCGACGGCAGGGGTTGCCTTTCGTCGGGTAGAGCGCCACCCTGGTTCTATTATAACCTCATCTAAAAACTCAGAAATGAGTGAATGGCCCAAGAAATTTCTATTTTCGGTTACAGCTGCTAATGCTATTTTCGAATTCTAACATAACATGGGACAGAAAATGGGACCTCGTCGGGTCTAAAACTTCTTAAAAATCATCCTTAAAATTTTGGAAACCCGATGCTGCCTACCACTTTAAATTGATGCTAGGAGGAGAAATCATTTTAGCTGGATACATGCAAGTTCTAGTAATTGGGTAAATCGTCTCAACATCGGGGCGCTAAAGTGTCTGCGGCCAGTGTTGCCTTTGGTGACAAACAGCGCCAGCGACTTGGGCGTAATTATGCTCTCGGTTAATGACTCGAAAATGAGCAAATATCCAAATGGACTCTATTTATGCAAAGTTTGCTTACGTTGAAAATCGATTTCTTACTTTCTAGGAGGACGAAAATGGCACAACACCACGCAACATTTCGGATTCGTATTTTTTTCAAGACGATAGAACTTCCCACTCTGAAAATGTTGGGAAAACCTGAAACTGATATTAGCACAAGTAACACTCGAATATCGTTTCTTTCTTGGAATATGATAGCATAAGTCTTTGCTGAAAAGTCAAATCCCGTAGGAATCGCTATTCGATGTATAATATCTCACTGACTTCTTCGTTAAGTGTCCTCTAATGAAGGCACTTAGCAGTATCTTGAATCTACATTCATATAGTGATGAAAAATCAAAAACAATTGCATAAGAAAGATTTTTTGCTGGCCAAAGTCTGATGAAAATGAAGAATCTGAAAAAAAGACTTTTGAAGTTGTGTTTTCGAAACTTATCTTCTCTTATCAATTAGTGTTAATGATCATGAGAATAAACAGTGAATTCCAATTTTGGTAAGAGTATAAACTTTTCGCCGGAAACGGTATTTGCAAAAAAGACGCTCGAAACCGCCGGCGGCAATGTGCACTCGCCAACCGACCGAACTGTATATAAAGTTGGCAAACAGCTTGTGAGATGGCTTTGACATTATTTGTGTTGATGTTCGAAGAAAGGGACTAAACTTGCTTTATCACATAAATAACAAGCACATTATTTTCACATGCATGTCTCATGCTTCTAATAAATAAAGAAACAACAAAAGGCCCCAATATTACCATCAGCAAATCAGTAGTAATAACTTGGCGATTTTTCATCAAGATACACGTATTATTTACGTGCACTTGTTCCGGGTTTTAAATAAATAAATAAATAAGTTACAAAGACTGCAGTTCACATCTCCAACCAGTCGGAGTTCCCACCAGAGTATCTCGCGTCGGTTCTCCACACAATAGCTGTCTGGAAAGTCACATTTTGGAAATGGAGGCCAAGAAAATTCAATTTGGCTACTAACACAAAACCACTCACGGTATCGCGAATAGGAACGAGTTCGATTTCAGGAATGAAATCAGTGACAAGATGCAGCCATGCGTCTTGCGAGTGGCCCAAAGGAAGGCAGCTATAGATACTTTCCATCTGTGAGCGAAAAAATTAGAGCAACCTTTTTTATTTGCAATCGTACCAATTTACCGTGCGCAACCCATCTTGGCGGAGATTCCGATCGGTGTACGCAAAATTGCGTATCATTCTCAGGCCGATGATGTCGGATTCGCTCAACATTGCACGACTTGGCTGAGAGGCTACATTCTGAAATAAAACATCGTGCGCGCCATACCTTCAAAAGAAGATCAGTCTAGCACTTTGTGGGTTTACCGATTTTAGAGGCACCGTGCGCAGCGAAACCCGTATCTCTATTCTTTACTGTTTTGCATAGATAGGCCCACGTAGTCGTGGAACATACATATGTACATATGTAGCAACTAGGCTTCACAAAACTCAAATTATAGATGAAAATTTTCTGAACCGCCGGAGCATTCGACTTTCTTTAACCCAATGCCTAAAGTCACAGAGAAATAGCTTACAGAGAAACATAAATACGTAACGAGCAGCGTGACTTCTTTAGCATCTAAAAGAGGCATTTTTTGCTGATTTGGGGGTGCTAGCTCATAATCTGATACGAATTTCGCTATGGACACCTCTGAGCGAAGTTATAATCGTTTCTGAAGACTATCAGACATTCTCGGTCCCGAGCGGCACCTCTCAAGAATTGAAGCCGCCTGACATTTCAGCTCGTTCTCCCAACCTCTGGACCACTGCTTTTGCTGCCCGAATTGCAACAACAGTGGCTCGGACAGCAACAGGAATGGATCCGCAAAACTTGGGTGAAACGAATCAATTAAACAGGCGGCTCCTGGTCGGAAATCGCGTGTAACCCCAAAAAAATCCTTACAACGAAATTTTCAAGCCAAAAAACTCTCATGGACACGAGGAAACTTTTAAGTAATGTAGGCTTCCGATCTCTTTAAGCCTGTGGCTCAATGGCCGACAGTGTTCCAGGCGGAAAAAAAGTGTATATGCATGACTATTGAGAGTCCTGTTGAAATTATTGCCATGAAAGCTAGGATTTCGTCTAACAAGGGCTTTCTGCTTCTTGGGAAAATCAGTGAACCATCCACACATAACATCGGCATGGATCCCAATAAGACTTTGCGTTCCCCATTGGAGGTTGGCGCAAACTCGGTGCACCTATGTTATAGCATATGGCGATGAGTTTGCGCCATCATTCAATAGTGAACGCGAAGTCTCATCAAGATCCATGCCGACGTTATGTCAGAATCTTTAAAATTTCCATGTCTTTATTCCGTGAAGTTCAGAGCGCGCCACACTTCACCACCTTTGCCAACGCGTAGCTAGGTGCCCCCGAGGGTGCGGCCAGTAACGCCGCCCCATTCCATGTTGCGAGAATTTACGGGCTTAAACTACGGTAGCCAAAACCCTGACATTCTTGTGTCGAAGGGACAGGGGTGCAAATTCTACGCGTATTCTACGTAAAAACAAGGGCTAAATTTGATACATTGATCTCTCTGTCGCTAAACCCCCTTATAATTTTGTAGCGAAAATCGACGGATTTAGTGACATCCTGTGTTGGAATGCAATCTCAAACCCGCGCTGGTTACGCGAAACGCAGGGATGCCGTGCGAACAGTGTTCTCTGCCAACGCCTAGATAGATGCCTCCGAGGGCGCGGCCTGAAACGCCGCCCCATTCCATGTAGCTGTAAACTACGGGTTTTGGCTACGATAGCTAAAACCCGCATATTCTTGTGTCAAGGCTACAACGGTGCAAATTCTGCGCGTATTCTACGAAAAACGAAGGCTAAATTCGAAACATTGATCTCTTTGACGCTAAACCCGTATATTCTCGCTATAATTTTGTAGCGAGAATCTACGGATTTAGCGACAGCCTGTGTTGGAATGCAATCTCAACCCGCGTTGGCTACGCGGAACGCTGGGATGCGGTTCGAACAGCGTTGGCACATTCAACCCACAGATAACTTGACACTCTGTGGGTTGTCGTGGAGGGTGACCCCGTGTCGCTCTCTGGAAGACCTTGCTAGGGATAATTTTGGCCGCTGGGATACTGCAGGCCGTGGGGAAGAAACGGCGATGCGCTCGATCGCAGCGGGGATCGCCTTTCTAGTACAGATCAAGACTGGGTGGGTCGATCGACCCAGTGCTGGAACGAGAATAAGCGTAGAATATGCGGGCGCTGTAGCTGAAATTTCACCAACTGAGGCTAAACTTTCCGTAACTTACGTAAATTCTCAGGTCAAAATTAGACTAGATGCCTCCGAAACCCTGGGCATCTCCGGTTTCCGTGTGAGGCATCTAGCTACGCGTTGGCGGAGTTGGCCCAATCAACTCACGGAGTGATCACTTGACACTCTGTGGCTGGTCGTGGAGGGTGACCCCGTGTCGCCCTCTATAAGACTTTGTTAAGGAGTCCTTGCTAAGGATAATTTTGATCTCTGGAATGCTGCAGACCGTGGAGAAGAAATGGCGATGGGGCCAATCGCAGCTGGGATCGTCTTTCTAGTATGGATCAAGACTAGGTGGGTCGATCAATCGAGTGCTGTAACGATGATTTGCCTAGAATATGCGAGCGTTGTAGCTAAAATTTCACCAACTGATGCTAGACTTTCCGCAATTTACGTAAATTCTCAAGTCAAAATTAGACTAGTTGCTTCCAAAACCCTGGGCATCTCTGATTTCCGTGTGAGGCATCTAGCTACGAGCTGGCAGAGACCCCTTGATCGGATACGGTCGCATGTTTCGACTGTGCAAAATGTAATTACGGTTGCCAAAGATTACACTGATAACGCACAACGCGTCTGTGTCAACCCACAATGAATAACGCAAATGAAAAGTGCGGTCCGTGGCGAGTATACCTCCTGAGGATGAGTAGTCGAACAAACTGGAGGCGATTCAGGAGGAATCTGCCAGTTCTCGCGAGTTGGCGACGGGGTTGTTGATCGACTGGATGAACCGAGCGCCCACTCGGGCAACTCACAACTCTCCGCGCACGAACCCTGGAATATAAATGACTATAAACCCGAAAAATCGCGAAGAAAACTGCTACAGCGGTCAAATAAAATTGCCTTTTTTCATTACTCGGAAGAATAATACAAAATTCAATGTTCTATGTTCCTAAGTGGGTATACCCCTTCGATGGACTAGAGTGGTGAAAAAAATAATCGAACTCGTTAAGAAAGCTAAATGCAGCATACCCCTCGCAAAAGTGGTTGAGATAGCTACATTGATTGAGTGGTACGGCTCCTAGTACAACATTCACGATATTGCAAGCGCCCAAAATAGTTGACGTAGTTGAGCAGTACCAAATCATCCTTTCTCCGCCTATCCGATACTGGCTCCTCGCCTCAATACAAACCCCTTTTGATATTTATTGCTCAAATGCGGTAATTTTGGCTCGTTTTCGACGCTTCTAACGGCGTTAGCGTCCAGTAAATGTCGTTCAAGTGTATTACGTTCCTATACCAACGGAGTTGTCGCCAGCTTCTCTATTCCAACCAACGTGGTATAACTGGTCCACTTTCGAACCAATGCAGACGGAATAGTTATTTCTTCATTCCAATAGATTTTTTGAGATTTTTTAGTCATTCTTGATACTAACTTCTCCAGGCCTGCGACTCATGCCATAAAATTAACATCATTCCTGAGCTCTCACAATCCTGCAAGCGATTTTCACGGGCATCACTGTGACCTAACCTGGTTGGTCCTAGCTCTATGACAGTCATCTGCTGTACGCATGTCACGCGCTCTCGGAGACTATGAGTTCTCCAATGGTGACGCTATAGCGGAGCGGACTGTAGGCGCCCTAACTTTGGCGAGCAAGCCAACAGTCAGGGTTCTAGAGGATAGTGCTGGAATTCGTTTGTTATGAAACGAAGTGATAATGCTGCTGGCTCAATAATGGAAGTGATTGGGAAGCGCTTCATTTGCTTAACAGTGAAGTATCTTATTCAAGGGGAAGTCTGTATGCTGATGAAGCGGTAGAAATTGGCTAATGGCGTTATGAAGAGTTTTGTGGGAGAGTTCAAGGTCCCGAAAATTGGGTTTCATAGTTTCCTCAATTGCTGATTATAGGTAAGTTTCCGAGATGGTTGAATATGAGCTCTATAGAGGGCTTGAGCGGAGAAGGGAGCGCGCACCGGGCGCATGCGGCGGCGATCACGGCGTTATCGGCCAGCAAGGAGTCATGGAGCGCTTTGACGCCGCGACGCCCGCGTCAAAGCGCTCAATCGAGCGGCGAGCGACAACGATAAAAAACATGATGGTCGCCAGCGTAGACACGCAGATCGCTGCAAGTCTGCACACACCTCACGGTGTCATACTCAGTGCTGAGGTTTGGCTCAAGCGACACCCGAAGATTCACAGTTCAGTTGACGCCGTCCTAGACAAGGACAGCCCGCCTTGCTAAGGCCGGGTTCACGCTTCCATCGCCGCGCTCCGCAATGGAACTATATGAGCTTGGCCTGAAAAAACTTGTTTTTCTAACAAAGAAGTGACCGGATTAGGACGTCAGTACTACCCATGGAACCGAGCATTTTTTGAAAAAAATACTTATGCAGTCAAGTTGCGCGCTAAATCCGGACTGAAATGAAGATAAATTTTTATTAGATGAAAAACACGTTGTATACAACAAAATGATGTTTATTTTTACTGAATGCGTTGAAAAATCAAATAGCGAAAAAAGTACCTTACACATACATAGTTTTCAGTAGCATGACTGCAGACACTATCCCATTCTACAAATCTACTGTCGGCACGCATCGTACTGATACTTTGCGTTACCTATGTTGGCGCAAACTCGGCGCACCTATATATGTGATATGCATACTGAGTTAACACCAATGCACAATAAGTAAAGCAAAGTGTCAGCGCGATAAGTGCCGGCTGTAATAATGGTCTGACGACTGTTTCTGCATAATGACTGGACCTATTTTAAAGGCAGTCTTCATGATGAGTCTAGTGTTTGAGTTTAAGTGTGAAACACAAAGCTGGCAGATGATGGATGGGATTGGGTTGAAGAATGCATTGAAAACGGACCTAAGTACGATAAAAACGGCCGCGAAATGAAGATTTCGTTAGCCTAGTACGTCTGCCCGCCCCGCCCCTTCTAATGAGCTTGTGGCGCGATCCTAAAGCTTTCACCGGATATTGAATGCACCGAGATCCGTTGCAACAATAATGGCGATAGAACGACCAAAACGAGCCACAGATAGCCTGTACGGCCCTCAAACTTGTATGCGCCATGCCTTGCCCACTCATATGCTTGTTAGCTGTTGAAGAAAAGTAGGCGGGGCGGGCATCGAACAACCAAATCAGAGGGTCGCAAATGGCTATCTATGGCTCGTTTTAGACGTTCTTTCGTCATTCTTTCGTTGGCGATGAACTGCGGTACATGCGACTACCGTAGAAAACTCGAAGGCCGTTTATAACGCCAACAATGACTTTCAGGTGTATTTACCGGAAAAGTCCATTCTTGACGCCCACTTTGAGTGGAGCACTTAACTCTTCACTATTTGCTCTTCAAATTTCAGGAGCGGAAGGAAACTTGAGGCTATCGTGAGCTTTGAGATGGTTGAAACTCCGGGTGGTGACGTCACCGTGACATGACTGGACCACGTCATTCGACAACCTTTGAGAAAAATGAGAACTAAATTTGATCTGCATGCTATTGAGTTGTTGGCTTTTACGCCACACATATACATATTATTAGAAGAAAGGGGCATTTACGAGAGCGATTTTATTGAAATAGACTTCGATTCGTCGTACAACAATAGTTTAAAAGATGAAATCGTAGTTGGAATCTCTGACGTTTACACTTTTCCTTAGCTGTTTGGGTGCTGGAGTTTTCAAATGCTAGGTTCTTGGGCAAAAAAAAACATTGCAGGTTTTTCCGAGCGTGGGATCAGCGGGGTGTTCTAAAAAATTCTCACCTACGCCGCAAATTCGCCCACCCGAATGTCCCAACCTTATAATACACTCAGGGAAACACTCATTCAAGAGTTTATAAAGTCTCCTCTGAGAGTTTTGACCGAGAAGTAACAGCGAAATAGCCGAGAGACAGCCCACCAGGCTCCACAGCGGCTCCTGTTGGGCTATTTCGCGGCTACTTCGCTGCTGTTACTCAGCTTGTCACGAAATGGACAAGAAGTAGCCGGAAAATAGCTGAGAAATATTTGAAAAATAACAGTAAGTAACCAAAACCAACGAAGAAGCAGCCGTCGCCGGCTCGCCGAGAGGGGCTGCCAGCGGTTGGACGGGGCCTTCAGAGGCTTAGCGAGGTCTAAGTACTTCAAACTTGGGTAATTGAACCGAAGGTGGTGTTGACATCTGAATAATGCCCCTGATATGCGCCGTATACCTACCTAGAGAGAATTATTTCTCGGCTAATTCGCGGCTATTTTGCGGCGAGCATTATGTGGCGGCTATTTTGCGGCAGGCATTATTTCGCGGCTATTTCGCTGCAAGCAGGCACTTCGCGGCTTTTTCTCGGCTATTTCTCGGCAGAAACTCTCAGAGTCAGACTTCCAGTCTGGGGCCGCAAATCCAGAGGCGGTGCCCTTTGTACCCCCCCCATTATCGCCTACTGTTCCAAATGTTGAATGAAATAGGAGTGGTGTTCAAAACCCTTTACAAAAGGAAACCTTTTCAACCAATGAAATGGTTCACTGAAGTAAACAGTTGAAAAGATATAGGAAAAACGTGAATTCAGTAAACCTTAGCTAGTCTGAAACCCACTTCAAAGACTGGGGGAGTTGATTTCTGAAGGTTAAAGAACGAGAACAATTCGATGTTTGACATTGTCCTGAGCCAACGATGATTTCATATGTGATTAACTCATAAAAATGTTGGTAGTATGGAAGAATATTGTGATCATACTAGAATGCAAACCCCTAACTTCCCATTGTCGGACTTTTTTCTTATGCCAACGCAGCCCACAGGGTTCGATTATGGGTGGTCAAGATTGATTCGAATGATCATTAATGATATTGAGACCAAATCTCACCAGGTCTCCAGGGATCTTGTTCTAGTTGTTCACCTCCTTTGCTATAGAACTACCCTTTTCTACTTTTTCTTTTATCACTATGGTCGTTTGAAGCGTCCTGCTGCTCCGCGCTCACAAATCCAGCGACGAAAAAATTGAATTTTTTTTTCGCAATCACTGTTCAACTTTTATTTGTAGTTTAATATGGCTCTTTGTTCTTTGGCATTCTGTATGCAATCTTTCCTTTTCTATTTCTTTGAATGAACTGGGTAATGGTCAGGACTATCTAAGAGGATGAATTTTGAGCACGATGAGCTATGTTTAGGTCAAAAGTTTCCAGCTATTATTTAGTGATTCTCTTCTGCAAAGCATATTCTGAGAGCAACATTTCTCGGGTGCTTATGGAATTGAGGTTGTTGGCGCAGCTTTGACTTAGAAAAACTGACGGTGTCGGAATTATTGAACTTTTCGGGGTTATTTTTCGCAAAAGTGAAATTGAATGAACTGCGATGAAAATTTTTTCCATTATTGTCAAGAATATTCATTGGGACCGGAACTATCTAAAGGGGTCGGCAGAGTTGCACCGACCGGCGACTGGTCGCCGCGCGTCGTCAGCCTCGACGCGGAGACAAGAATGCTTCCAAAACTTATCGTCGCCGCGTCGGTTGCCGCTCGCTGGCAGTGACTAGTGGCCGTCGCAGCGACTAAACACTCTGCGGTGCCCCCTCGTCGCCCTACACGCCGCGATGGTCGCCCTGGTCGAGCGCAGAACACTTTTTGCATCACCTTTCACACCAATTTTTATTCAAAAATCCGACTCAAATCATTTTCTAGAGGAGAGATCTGAGTTTTTGTTCAAATGGCATTAATATCATTACAGCATTTCATGGAAAACTTATCAACAGGCGTTGGAATCCATAGGAAAAGGTGACATATCGATGCCCAGCGAGTAATGGGGCTTTCTCTTTTTTTTAATTATCGAGCTCTGCTAGTTTCATTTGATGTTCTAATATTCTTATTTTGATTTGTTCCTTCCAAAAATCTTGTCACTGTGAGTTGTACCGTCGAAGACTTGATGGAACTTGAACTTGTTTAGCCGAACAATGTTATGTACTTCGATTCTATTTTTTTCCGTGAGCCAATAATAACTAAATGACATTCCACCAATGTTCTATCCTGAGTGCAAAAAAAGTACGGTATAAAAGGAAAAACCTTTCTGTGTGATTTCTAGCAAATCTTGAATTTTCTGAAAATCACCCAAGTTTAGAAGTTTTCAAAATAAAGTTTCAAAAGGCTAGGAAGCTCATAAGTAGTTCGCGCTTGAGGGGTCTGCGGACTTCAAGTCGCGGCGTCGCTCGCAGCGACGAACAGTGCTGAGTGATTCAAAATCGATTACATTCGACGACGGGAGCGACAGACGCGGCGTGAAGGGCGACGAGGGGGCACCGCAGGGTGTTTTGACGCCGCGACGGCCCTGCGTCACGCCAGCGAGCTGCAATTGACGCCGCGACGATGATGTTCAAAAACATTTTTGTCACCGCGTTAAGTCTGATGCTCGACGACCACTCGCCGGTCGCTGCAACTCTGAAGGCCCCTTTAGTACTTGCTTTCAACATCAGAAACACTTTTATAACTCTAAAATCACAGTACACCTATTTCGGGTCTCCGCCTTTTGTCCCTTGACAGCTGCTCGCTTTGTAGTTGTACCCCTGATATGATAGGAACAACTTACGACTTCCCACTCCTCGCCATCCTCCGCAGTTTCCCACTTTCGTGGTCGATTCGGCTGCTCGACTTGCTTGAAGAACTGGGCCTGAACGACACCGTGCAAGCCGATAGGATACGAAAGAAAATCACGAATAGATTGCTTGTGATACTGTGTGGAAGTGGCATAAAAAAACCTTCGTGTTTGATTACGATCTTCGAATGCAGTCATCACATTCCATGAAGCAGCGTCCATACTTGGCGAGAACGCGTGATCTCGCTGCTTGTCGCTCTCCAACACTCCTCAACACTCCTGGAAGCCCATCGCGACGACGGATGCGTCCGAACATTGCATTTCCCCGGGGTTGATTTTATTACTAAAGTTCGGTTTTAACTGCATCGCTGCTGTTTTCAGTCGCAGCGTTGGGCACTCACTGCAGCAGCCGATTTCGTACCTAGTGCATGGATGATCTCATGGATGATCAAAGCTAATCAATCAATCAGTGAAAGTAATAACCGAAAATCATCAATAACTTTTTCACGCTCGCAAACACTGATCTCGTCATGTGAATGGATAATTTTTTACAAGACGAAACGTGTCAGTCGCTACGAGACTGTCCGCCCACGCGGTCAGCGTACATACGTGTCGAGCGGCTGTCGCGGAGACATTTTTTCGAACTTGGAAATCGATTCTCAGGAAAACTTCGCCGAATAGGGAATAATATCCCAATCTGCTGTTCGCAGCCATGGGAAGTCTCATCCGAAATAATGCTTTCGTGACAGACTTTCGGCACGCACGCCGACCGCGTGAGCGGACAGTCCCATTCGGACAGACTTTACATACGATGTGGTCGCCGCAACGCAGCGAGCGATGGCAGACGTCTGCCGCCGAGCGGTCATAATCCTTCTAATTATGCGCAATAAAGAAGGAGCAGTGCAGCAGGCACGCCACTCTCATCTGGTCAGAGCATGTCAGAATTTTTCAAGTCGCCTACCACTCTCTTCTGTCGCTCGAGGCTTCCTTCCCGCTCCTCCTCTCCAGATAGATCATCCTGGCCTGAAAATATATTATTTTCACACTTCATACCAGGTTGGTCAATAAGTTTTGTCGTTCGATAAGAAAAACACAATTTTATGGTTCAAAATGCACTTCATAATACAGTATAACCTCCCTGAACATTAATATGTACACTTGCTTATACGATCCTCCAATTTGTGGGTCCCATCCCTGAAGTGAGAATCCGGAAGATCTGCAAAATACGCCTCAACAGCCGTTATGACCCCTTCATTTGATGAAAAACGCTTGCCACGCATAAATTTTTTGGGTTCTGGAAACAAATGGAAGCCGCTGGGGGCCAAATGTGGTAAATTCGATGGATGCTCCAACGATTCGAACTTTAATTTGTGGATTTTAGCCATTGTCAAAATGTTCTTGTGACACGGTGCATTGTCCTGATGAAAAAGGATTTTTTTCTTCTGAAAATCTGGTCTTTTTTCTCGAATGTTTTCCTTCAATTGGTCCAAAAAGTTGCAGTAATTTTCAGAATTAATTGTTTTACCAGTTTGCCAGTAATCCACGAACAAAATTCCTTTTACATCCCAAAAACTGATGCCATAACCTTCTTGGCCGATTTCCGGACACGAACTCGTTTCGAAGCCGAACAACCAGGTCCACACCACTCTTTAGCCTCTTGTTTTGATTCAGGATCATGGTGATAGACCCAAATCTTATACATAGTGATGAATCGACGCACGAAATCCACTTCATTCTTTTTGAAACGCTCCAAATGTTGCTGAGAAAGTCGCATTCGAATGTGTTTTTGTTCCATTGTTAGCGAATGCGGCACCCATTTTGCACACAGCTTTCTAAAACTCAAAATTTCACTTAAAATATGGCTCAGACTGCCTAATTAGTTGTCTAGAGCCTCTACTAAATCTTTGTCAGTCAATCGACGATCTTCCAAGACCATATTCTGTATTTTGGCTATGATTTCTGGTGTTGATGCGCTTTTTGGACGTCCTTCACGTGGATCATCTTCAAGGCTTGTACGACCACGTTTAAAACCAGCAATCCATCTTTCTACTGTTCTAATTGTAGGTCAACAATCATTATACACTTTAAAATTCGTTCGTGAATTTGCTTTGGTGCTACACCTTTCAAAAATAAGAATTTTATCACTGCACGATATTCAATTTTTTCCATTGCTGTGACACGGCGACACTAAATGGCTTGTAAACTAAGAATGAATTGACAGATTGAGAAGAAACTTCACATACGTTCATATGAAGAGTGTACCCACAAAATGAAAAAAAAATTGGGCTAGTAGCAACGCTCTCTCTTATTGAACGACAAAACTTATTGAACAACCTGGTACTTCTTCCACAATCCAGAAATGCGCATGACTCAATCAAAAGAGCTCAACTCTCAATTAGCATCATATCCTATTGATAAAGAATGCGACACACAGAGTTTGCATTCTGTAAATGTGTCCTTATGAAAAAGAAGAGAACTCTTGATTTCAATTGGCCCTCTATTAGAACGCGTTTTCCGCGCTCGCCGTGGGCGCGCTGTGCTTATAGGCGCTATTCATACTCCTCAACGCCGGCGCGGAACGCGCGTGACGCTCGGGCTTGGCTTTGGAGTATGAATGGCCTGACACCACTCCCGCTCCGCCATGGCGGCGACGGCCGTAACAGCTTTTTGATAATTTTCATACTTATCTCATCATCAATTTCATTCCGTTCCGTGGTAATTAATTCCATTACTAACCTCGGTTATCGTACTGGTGAGCGCGTGTACAGAATTTGATTGTCGAGAAAATTAAGGCACTTCTTCTCCGCTCCTCCATAGCGTCGCCGCTGGAGTATTCAAAGTCTCCGCAAGTGCGTGACGCGCGTGACGCTCGTAAAATCTATTCATACTGTAACGCCACGCTCGCGAGTCACGCGCGTGCCGCGTTGGCATTGGGCAGTATGAATAGCGCCTTAATCACAGCGCAGACATGGTGAAGTCCTCGCAGTACAAAGGGCAACCCCGTCACCATCCTGAAGGGGGTGCAGAAAATCACCAAATATTTGATCAATTCACGCTCCTGGGGCAGTTCTGAGTAAAGTCGGCCTTTTTTTCAAACTGGACCAGATGAATTGGTCTGTGGTTTTCTCTTCAGTTTCTCTCCCTTTCTCGTCGCAGATGTAACACTTGCACTTGCACCTTGTGAAAATGTACTTCACAGAATGGAATCTGTGAAGTACATTTTCACAGATTCCATCATCGGCAGTTTTCCGTTGTCGATGGTCACATACCTTGGGTGGTCAAGAAGCCAATTTCTGTCTGTCTGAAAGTGGATCGATCGGGTCTGGTTCACCCGTCTCCCACCTCAAAACGTCTGACATATTGAGGTATGCTTATAAATTACATATTTCCTTGACAGCAGGTGCACTTGTTAGTGCAACTTGCTTCTGTTGTTGATACTTTTTCAAGAATCTTGGTTTCATTGTGTTCGGCACCATTATATTATTAAATGAACATCGCGAGAAACGAAATCAGAGCCATTGCTGCCTTAAAGCGGCAGTGACCACGCTTACAACCTGAATCTTCGCTCGACTTTTCTCAATTGTTGAAATTTCAGGGATTTTACTACCCGATGGACAAGTCTAATACAACAGTCTGCATAATGAGTATTGAAGCAAAGGGTCGAGGAGCAAAGCATTCTGCGTTGACCACAATGTAGTTTCCGAAGATCGCACCACGAACCGAGCCATGGCCCTGCGAAGATTTTGAAATCAAAGGAGTTTCGTGGACGAGTTGTCACGGGTTAGTTTCTCTTGTCATTCGCAGCTCGTGTCAAGGACATACATTATGATTCAAATCCATAGCGCGTCAAGCCCTCACCGAGATCAAAAGTGTGCCGGTAGGTACGGCCCATTTTCACTTTTTGAAGGGCGTGGGCGACTATTCTCTTGCTTGCCTCACTTATTAGGGGTCATTTATACTCCCGCTGCTGAGCGGCGTGGCACAGTGCATTAATATTGATCATGCGGCGCGGCAGGATCGATATTGTAGGTCTGCACTTCGAAGTTCGTCGGAAGCGAGCGGTTTGTTTTTGTTTAAACATCGTTTTTAGCTTTCATATTTTGCCGAAATCAACGTCCACGACTTATCTTGGATTAAAATAGAGAGTTCTTAGGAAATGCTCTTGAAAAAATAAATGGATTACGCTGAAATAGTGGGTGTCTGCCGCGAAGTATGTAAAAAGGGTTCACAGGTACGGGGTGAGCGCACGAAATACTTTTCGAAATGCTTGGCAGGGAACACAGTATGGCCTTCTACAACTGTAATCTTGTACATAATTCCGATGCTCTATCACAATTTGAGACATTTCATCATAAATAGGAAGTCTGGAGGCCATCGCAAATCAGGATGTTGCATCATCCAAACTTTGAGTTTGCTCATCCTTGAATAAAGATGGTAACTGTTAGGAGAGTTTTAGAGTCCGATCGCGCCGTGGCGCGATTGCTGACTATGCGGCGCGACTGACGCATCGCACTGAAAATCGCGCCACTCCACCCTCAAAATGTTGCCCGACGACGGATCATTACGTACACTACGCAAATTCGCACACTTATTTTGTGATATTGCCTATCTGTATCATGTAATTGTAATATCCTGGCGGTCCATTACAGGATACTAAGATTTGAGCACCTTTTTTAATTTTTTTAATACAATTCGTAAAGGATTCTGAATTTATTCTCCTTCCCCTTCCTCTCGGATGTACGCATAAAGAATAATGATTTATTATTATAATACCAGACATATTGGTAATGTGTGATTTATCTAAATTATGTGGTTACGAGGCGAAATATGGATATAGCATGGGTAGGATGATCAGCGATAGACTGGAAGGATAAAAAACTACTCATATTATGGCACGCGAGGAGAATTCGGACAATGCCAGCCGGCTGCAGTCAGCTTCACCGCCCCAGAGCACCTCCTCTGTTTTTGTATGCTGAGGAAGGGCCAATGGCGACTTACTGACTACGGTCGGGGCGTGCACGTGACATAATGTATTAAGTTGATGCAAAAGTTTCCGGACTTTTCACGACTTTGAACAAAAAATCACTTATTTCAAAAACAAACAAGGCTCACCCAATAAAATAATTTCCACCACATTCAAGGATCCTTCTCCACCGATTGGGCAAATCATGAATTCCCGACGCGTAGAACTCTGGCTGTTTCGAATCGAAGTATTCTTCTAAGGCCATTTTGACTTCGTCATCGTTAGTGAACTGTTTCCATCCAGGAAGTGCTGCATCGAGCGGAACAGGTGGTAGCCGGAAGGGGCAAGATCTGGGCTATGCGGAGGGTGAGGAAGAACTTCCCAGCCTAGGTCCAGCAGTTTCCGTTCGCCTTCCTCACGACAATGCTCGGCCACACGTATCTCGGATAACCCGGCAGAAACTGCTGGACTAGGGCTGCGGAGTTCTTCCTTATCCTCCATATAGCCCAGATCTTGCCCCTTCCGACTACCATCTGTTCCGCTCGATTCAGCACTTCCTGGATGGAAAACCGTTCACTAACCATGACGAAGTCAAAATGACCTTAGACGAATACTTCGACTCGAAACAGCCAGAGTTCTACGCGTCGGGAATTTATGATCTGCTCAATCGGTGGCGAAGGATCCTTGAATGTGATGGAAATTATTTTGTTGGGTGAGCCCTGTTGGTTTTTGAAAAAAAAATGTTTTTTATTCAAAGTCGTGGTAAGTCCGGAAACTTTCGCATCAACCTAATAGATAAGTACATATGTATGTATGACTGCACTTCTATGTTCTGCCGTCCTCGGAGCCGAATTTTGGTCCGTAAGTGCGGACTACGACTGTCGCATCACACCAGTTAATCGTGGCTGAACCAGGTAGTCCCAGCACGAGTACCAACCTGTTGCGGGCTGCAGCAACCGTTTTACGCAAATGCGGACCGAAACTCAAGAAATACAAAACAAGTTACTTGTAATATAAATGTAACTCACTTGAATGTCTCAAGTAACTTGCATTTATATTACATGTAACTTAAATTTATATTACATGTAAGTTACACTTATGTTACATGTAACTTGCATTTGAATTTTAACTATGAGAGGCCATCACGTGACGCAGAGGACACGCGACGCAGAGGGCGCGTCCCAGACCACACTCTACGCAAAAAATGCTGCAGAGAACGATGGCGAATGTTGCCAAAATATTTTTTTCTAAATTTCCCATACATTTTCGAATACGTTATGTATACACAGTAATCCATACATGATCTCAAAAAAATTCCTCAGAAATTTGGTTTCTAATCCAACGCCCCTCGTGAATGATACACTGACTGTTAGATGTTGTGTAAAATTAACTACATGAAAATTATTCACAGTATTCCTTTACCACGAAATTTAAATGGGTTCAAAATTTTGCGTGAACATTTTGATAATATTTTAAAATTTACAAATGAGCACTTTTGGTGTGATTGAATATTTTTTATCGTCATCAAGAATAGTGCGAATAATCCGGGAAATGATAAAAAATTCTGACTTCTGGAAAAAGTGAGCGTTGAAAAACCAAATGATCAAATGCGTCGAACACATACATCGAATATTCGATAAATAACTAGTATTTGGTACCCTGGAAAACTGAAAAAATTAGAAAAATTACCTGAAAAGTTTTCGTTAATAAATAACATTTCCATTTTCAAGTTATTGAATGATAGATTGTCGCGAGGAATAGATTTTTCGCCCTATACGGTTATTGGACTCACCTAGGGCAAGTACAGTTCGTGCAAATTTACCGAAATATAAAACGAAGCCGAAAAAGCATCCATATTCCATTGGCAATCGCCTCGCGATCGTCGCTTAACGCCCCCATTGCTAGGCGGAGAGCGATCGCCAAGCGTGGCAAGGCAGTCGAACGCACGCGCGTTCGACTTCGAAGGGATGCGGTGCCAGGTCGCGTGGCGACCCGATCGTTATGGGCCCGCACAACGTGGTAGCGCCGCGCTGCGATGAGACTTTAAAAAGACCTTAATGCGACGCAAAAATTGCGTCGCGCTGGATTTCAGAGGTGGCATTCGGAATCACGGTAAAGCGCGCTATCACCGTTTTCCTGCTACTATGCACGTCGGCGTCTCATTCTTGGCAAATTTCCCGTTCTCGGCTCTAATGGTACCAATCGACCTGGGATTCGGGCAGTAACTTTTTTTTTGTGATTCTCTTCCAAATAAGCAGTGCACCAGCCCAAGCCGGAAAACTCGCCTCGTCACCTTTTTCAGAAGCACCAAGTTATAACTGCGTTTTTTCTCAACTTTCGCATAAACGGAAATAAATTTCACCCGGAAACAGAGGATGACTGAAATTACTATCAATTGTTCATTATCTTTATTAGAACCTGCCCAGCTTTCTATGAGCTATTTTGGGAATATATTCAAAGCATCGCTATTTTTCTGCTCTACTAAGTCTCAACAGCTTTCGCATGGCGACTGGCCAGGACCTGCGGCCCCCCGTCCTGGAGCCCAGAGTTGCTCCCCCTCCCTGGTTACGGCAACCGAGGGTGCATTACCCTGCTCAGGTGTGAACACTGCGCGCAGGCCGGGCGACTACTCTCAATTGCGCATTTCCGCAGTTTTGCGTAAACAAGTAACACTTACTTTTTTGTAACACTAGCAACATTTTTCGGTGCTTGTTCAGGAGCAAATGCTCCTTCAATGCACAGTCCAACCTCAAAGGTAATTTTTGATATTATGGTCCGGTCGCCGCCTATAGCAGCCCTGCCAAGCGCGAAATTTAAACTCGCTCAAATAAGAGAGAAAAAGCTAGGAAAGAGTCGACCACGCCCCCTTGAGAGAAAAAATGGGTAACGCCCACTGGCAGGTTTCCGGCTTTAATAGGAAAGAGACGCGCGAATGATTCTATCCAAAACCTATGTTCTTCGATTTGTTTTTGGTCTGGCTTTATATTGTTGCCTGCTTTAGAACGATGGCTGTGAATAACAAGAAAATACAGGCTCAGAGACAACTCGTCCGCGAACTTCTAGACCCTCAAAGTTGAGATTTTCTAGGAGCCGTAACTCCGTTCGTAGTTAGCCCTGATTGTTTCCCTGCTTATCTTGAAGAAAGTTTTACGCTGATCACAATGGTGTCTTCAGAATGGCTCATAACTCACTAAGAACGGAGTTATGGCTCCTCAAAAATTACGAATTTGAACGGCGTTAAAGGCTCAGTACACCCTCAGATATGAATGTTTAGATTTTCATATTATTCTGTAGAAGACCCCTCCTTCATAGTACATGCCAAATGCCAGATCTCATTACCTCTAAATAAGCGAGATATAAGCGACCACCACAGGCCCAACCCCCTAACAGATTTTCGAACTCGATAGCGGCTCGATGGACGGATGAATTCCAAGAAGTCGTCCTTCTTCGGTCCATTACCGAACTGTCTCCTTATCCTGGCTTTCTCTCACGCAACGATTGCGAATGAAGAGAAATACAGGCATGAGACAACTCGTCCACCAATCGTCCACCCTCAGAATCTAGGCATCTTTGAAGAGCCATAACTCTGTTCAAAGGGGGTCTTAGACGATTCCAGAGATACCACTGTGATCAGCGTGTGGCTTTCTCCAAGATAAGCATGAAAACTGAAATGTAAATTCTTTGGTGTCCTGAGCCTTTTAGTTCGCTGACGAGTTGCATCGAGCCTGTTTTTTTCTCGCATCTCGCAGCCATCGTTCTGGAACAGGTCACAATACAAAGTAAGACCGAAAACAAGTGGAAGAACATAGATTTTGAATAAAATCAATCGCGCTTCTCTTCCCTATTGAGATCGAAACCTTGTCGGTGGGCGTCACCCATTTTTTTCTTTCAAGGAGGCGTAGCCAACTTTTTCCTCGCTTTTTCTCGCTTATTTGAGCGAATCGAGATATCCCGCTTGGCAGCGTTGCTATTCATGGCAGCTGGAGTATAATATCAAAAAATTCCTCCAATCTTGGACTGTGGCTTTAACATGCCTATTTTATTGGCTCGGTTGTTGGACTGATTCGCGATGATGAAAAAGCACCGAAAAAAAACGAGAAACTAGCTCGCCTTCGCGCGGCGTCCATAGGGTCGCATTGCGATGCGAATCGATGCGAGTGGACTGTGAACGTCGTCTGGCAGAACTGTGTTGTTCCCTCCTTAACCTATCTGTCCTGTTAATATCGAAATGTGTGGAATATGATTCGAGCACTGTCTGGCTTGATTTTTGAATTTTCAATTAACTTCAAAATGGGGTTGATTTCCACTCATTCTGGTATCAGGTGTACATCCCTCCGCTATCCCGATGTCTGATTGACTCAGAACAAGCACTGACCTACGAATGTTCGAATTCGTTGGGTGATCTAGGTGAAATCATGAAACCCACGGAACGATGTGTCCTTGAAAACACTCGAATATTCTGAGCCGTTGGAACAGCTTGTGTCGAATATGCGACCATCGCCGGCCCACTCATCCTGAAATGTGTTTTCATATAATATTCGCGTCAGCCGAACTTCGGTGCATGATTCTGCAATCACCCAGTTGTCTTCAACCAGAATCAGTATCAAACTTCTATTTCCTAATCGCTAGCGAGCAGAGCTACGTAGACCGACTTAGCATTTCCCTTTTGCCTATGGGTGCACGGAACTTCTCGTAAACGATAAACTGAGTTTTTGTTTCCAAATGTTGTTTACAGTAATCAAGCGCCTTCCCAAAAGCGTTCGTTGTATAATACTATAGCATTGATCTCCATTATGACACCCCGCGAAGGAGCTACAAACGACGTCAACTATAACCGCGAGCTTTGCATGGCAAACCGACCTGAGATATGGAGCCTGCACTGCGCGCTGATCTTGTTGATTTAGTACACAGAAAAAAAAGGTGCTTAGGAGCAGTTCGTATGGCTAACAGGACGCGCGCTGCGCTCTAGCGACAACATGAGCTCGGCGGATTTTCACTAGGCGCTTGGCGTGTGCCAGCCGAATTGCTCTTGATCACCTACCATTATGTGTACTCGATCAACTAGGCGAGCGCTAGACGCCTAATTAAATCTGGGATTATGCATCATCTTGTTATTCAAGTGAACTTGTCGCTGGTTCGATTATGCAGGTTGCAGGTACCTTTAGTTAGACAACTGGTTAACCAGATATGAGCACCTTAAGCCTCCATCAGGAAGGAGGGTGAACACGTGTTAGCGTTCAACTTCGCTCTCAGAAGGGAACTACTATAAGTCATACGAACCATTCCTATTGGAATGCACTTTTCTAGAACCATTTTCGAACCTGATGTCTGAATATGCTCGTCGCAGCTGCCTAGACCCACTCTGAAAGAAGTCGTGAGCGTTCTCAAAGCTTTCCGGCAAGGTACATAAAGGTATGGAATTTGGAATCCCTTGGAATTTTAGGGGTAATTTCAGAAAAAATTTCCGGATCCTGCTAAAAACATGTATGTACCCTCTATAGAGCGTCGTAATTCACATCATTCGAGGCGCGAGCGGCGCGCGTGGTCCCTCAGCCTCCGTGTGCCCCCGCTCTCTCACTGTCTCTAACCTCCGCTCCGCACCAGCACGCGTAAGAACCAAGTGAATTTCGCCGTTTTATAGCCTGTATAGGTAATCTGGGATGCTAAACACGAACCTGGGGTTCGCTTGTCGAAATGTCAAGTTTTACTGTAGGTTACGGTAGGTAACATGCCATTTAGGAGACAGAATCTACGTTTTTATTTAAAAAAAATTAACAAATGGACATCGAATTCGTATTGAACACCCCAAAACCTTCACATAGAAACTTTGAGTCAAATCTGAGACTTTGAACAACCTACCGTATGTATACCCACCGTAATCTACCGTAAGCTGTCAAAAATTGATAAACTGACATCATCTTCGTGTTGAGCGCTTCGAATAACCCCCAGAAGAATGATTTGGGCCACATCTGTCGCCATATTCCGGAAATCGTCAGAAGTCGATTTTGCCGGCAAATTTTTTTCTTTCTTTGGAATCTTTGAACAAACTTCGTCGAACACTTCGGGAAAAAGACAAATAAGCCTCAGATTCGTGATCAGCACCCCAATGTACCCCCAAGGGAGAATTTCAAGTAAAATCTGGAATATTTCTTTTCAACGCTCTCTTTACACCGTAATTGAACGCTGAACCGAAAATCCGAATGAGTTCAAAACGCTATGAAAACGTCTGCGCATTGCTCGAAAAATGTGCTTTCCCCGAACTGTGCCTAGGGGGTTGTTTTGGTCCCTGAACACGATTATGAGGTCCGTTTCTGAATTTTCGTAAAATTGATGCTCTTTCTGGAGGGTACAATAGGTACGAAAATCAGATAAAAAAGGCCGATGAATTATTTCAGACTGATTCTATGCAGTTGCGAAGGGCATATGAGAACTCTCCGTCGGGAAATGATTCTCTTGAAGTACATTCCGATCGGAATGGCCTGTTTGGCTAGTAGTAGTTTCCTATCAGACTTCATCCTCTGCCTGGGCTAGAGCGTGAAGACTTCTACAGGATGTGTGCAGAATATCAATCTTTAGACCAGAAGGCGACAAGTTTGGAAGAGATTCTCCGATAATGAATTCTTACCACAAAGAAAAATGACAAAGTCGAGAAAAAAAAGAAATGCTCACATCATTCTGCGCTCCTACGAGCTCGCTGGTTGCGATGATTGTGGCCACTGAAAACTGGATTTTTGATTAGTCAAACTTAAACCCATACTCGAAGAACCTATGGGTCCTTGAGCCTTTTTTGTAGCTGTCCACTGAATCAGGTCGGATATCCCGTATTATATTTGATTTCCATTTCAATTTCAACCGCTCTGAATGAAAAACTAATGCTTCCTAACTAGGCGCGATAACCACGTGAGTGAGGCAGAAGTTCCGTCTATTTGCAGCACGTGGTCGTGTTGGACCCGGCCACCTGCTTTTAATAGTAGCACTTGCTGCTGCTAATTAGCGTTTCCGTTTCCCTAGGTACTTGATCTTCGAGCGTAATATAATGCACCCCGAAATCAAGCAGAAAGCTGACTGAAAAGCTATGTACATATGTGGTGGTGCGCGCATACCCTGCTGACCGGGGTCGGCTTGGGGGCCCAGTACACGAAAACGAAGAAGTCGCGGACGAGTTGACCGGCTTCCCCCTGAGTCCGCGAATGTTCGGCTGTCAAAATGAAAATCCTTTCATTAAATCTTCCGAGTTAATCACAAGTAAGTGGCTTACTGTCAAATATTGGGCGTTATTCGTATACCTTTTCTAATTCGAAAACGGAAATCAGACCTGTCTCAGCGCCCGGGATACCTTTCCAAATGTTTGGCAGGGAGTACTGTTGAGTCTCTGTAATCATCCTCCCTAATAATGAAAAGGAGATCATGAAACCCACCTGACGAACATTCAGCTGATGAAGCCGCTTGAGTAACCCTCAAAGAATCCGAGTCGTTTTGACAGTAATCCTCATATATGAGACCATCGGCTACCCAATATTCCCGGAGGGTTTCCGTGTCACAATCGCACCAACCAGCTTCCGGCATATGGTCCTGCAATCACTTACATAGTTGTCTTAAACCAGATTCAATACTGAGGCCTGATTCGTCAACGATTATACCCCGGGTATACAGGCTCAACCGGGTATATGCCTCCACATGCCCCGGAAAATGCGAATCTTCAACAATTATATGACGGAGATTTGTGGTGTGGGTTGGGGTATATTATACCCAACGCTAGAGCTGGGGTATATCGCATACTCGGAGAAACGCTCACCTCATTTTGCATCCGTACATCACCAGATTTTACCTCAACAGGATGCAACTTGTAGGTTCCGCTGGTGGGTGTGATTGTGTCCTCTGAAAAAAGGGATACTTGACAAGACAGACATGAAACTGAATACCCTAAAGACCTTAGGGTTCTTAAGGGTTCCTCGTCAACGTCAGATGAATAAGTGCGGAAATTCTAAGATGAATCTCGTTACAGTTCCAAGAACGCAAAATAAGTAACTGATGTATATGTAGCACGTAAGATGGTCACGTGGGGGCTGCAAATGCTCCCGTTATTTGCAGCACGTAACCCTGCTGGACCCGGACACATACTTCTAGTAGCAGCACGTGCTGCCGCGGCGTAGTGTTTTCATTTGACTTGGCGCTCGAGGGGAACTTCATTAAAAAACAGCGGAAGCAACCTCTAAGAAAAAGTTCAGACGAATCTCTGTCAGGGATGCGGACCTCGTTAACGTGCTGAGCATCAAACTGACAAGTATTTCTTCAAAAACTAGTTGAATGATTCAATCGTTCGATCAATATCGGATTCAGATGTTTAAGGGAAAAGTTGTGTTTTGTGTGTTCCATCATAAAAAAAGATGTCAATTAATCACTCACAAGGGAGGCTTGTTACCTTCCGGTGGCGATTTGGAAAATCATGTTGTCGCTGCTGTAGGTCTGTGAAAGTATATAATTTACCCGTGCTCGAAATTGGCTAAATGGCTAAGGGGATTCCAAAAACGGCTTTTTTATTGCTCAAAAAAAGATAAGGAATTTCCCAAAAAAAGGTAAGGGAGGAAACAGGGAATTTCTGTGGCGTTCAGAAATGTTTTTTTCGGATTCGGTTCAAAACTTTCAACCGGGGGTTATTTAGGGATCTGAATTCAAATCTGGGGTCTATTCTGGGCCATACATAGGATTACTGTAGGTTACTGTAGGCATGATGCCTTTTAACAGGCGACACTTACCTTTAAATTTCGTAAATCGAAAAATGGACCTCAAATTCGTGTTCAGCGTCCCAGATATGTAATACTACCCACAGTGAAATTTTGAGTTAAATCTGAGACTTTAACCGAGCTATCGTATACCCATCGTAACCTACCGTAATTTATCGAAAATCGATAAACGAGTTGCAGATTCGTGTTAGACAGCCAGATTAGCCCCTATGTACAAGTTTAGAGGCGAATTGATCGTAGGATTCTCGAAGTCGTCGAAAGTCGCGTTTCGGCAGCAAAATTTTCCCCATTGATTCTCGCTACAAAATTATAGCGAGAATATACGGGTTTAGCGACAGAGAAATCAATGTTTCGAATTCAGCCTTCGTTTTTTACGTAAAATACGCGCAGAATTTGCACCCTCGTAGCCTCGACACAAGAATATGCGGGTTTTAGCTATCGTAGCCAAAACTCGTAATTTACCGCAACATGGAAAAGGCGGCGTTTCAGGCCGCGCCCTCGGAGGCATTTAGCTACGCGTTGGCAGAGTACATGTACTGTGCTTATCTGAGCCAAATTCCGGTCTGCAATTGCGTCTCGACACGCTTTGCGGCCGCACGCGCTCGAGTCAGTCGGGTTTCCAGCGCCAAAGCCTAATCGATGTGCCGATTTTTATTCAATTTTCTCCAATTTTTCTTGGTTTCCAGTCTCCAAAACCCACCTAAAGTCAGCAGATCTGAGGCTGCGGCGCTGGAAGCTCTTCTAACTCGGGAACGTGCGGCCGCAAGGCGTGTCGACACGCAATTGCGGACCGGAATTTGTCCCAGATAAGCAGAGTATACAGTAGACACAGCGAAACGCAAACGGAGACGGTAGCTCCCCAACCGCCACGGTACTGCAACCACAAACCGGTCTGATAGCGAAACCTTTATAGTTATTAACTAAACCACCACAAAGACTAAAACATTGGATAGCCATTTCACGCCTGGATCATGAATATCTCCCTAGTTTCGCTCAAAATTGAGTTTGAAGCGAGTTATACAGAAAGACGAAAAAGACACGGAAACCTAACCTCGCTCACTTTCTGACCAAACCTACGAGCGGTATTGTATACCCTAGGCGCCCCAGCCTCAAGCAGAAGCTGAAAAGTTATGTAGTGGTGCGCCCATCCGCTGTTCACCGCGATGGACCCAGTTCATGGCTTACAGTCAATTTTTGGGTGTTAATCCTTGCCCGTAGAAAACTGAAAACGGACCTCAGACCCGGTTCAGCGCCCAAAATACCTTTTTGAATGTTCGGCAAAGGATACTGTTGGGTCATTTGAATTTATGATGTTGTAGTTATATCCGATTGAAGTAATTTCTCCACTTGATAAAAGGGCGGGCTGCGTTGTTCCCTTTCTTATCCTTCTCCTGTATGCGCGAAAAGACAAATAACTTTGAAATGGGGTAGCTTTTTTTACTCAGTCCGGTACAAGACCCATATCTCACCGCTAACGTAATAATGGCTGATTGAATAAGCACCACATAACTCACGAATGTTCAGTCCGTAGTAATGAAATGCAAATCATGTAACCCACCTGAGGAAGGTGCATCTGGTGAATAGCTCAACGATGATGAAACGTTCTGGACATCAGTCTCAAATTTTACGCCATCGACCGACCAACATTCCTAAACATTGTTGCCATTTGACACTGGCGTAAACCGAACTCCCGTGCATGTTTCTGCAATTTTTCAGTTGTCTTCAACCAGAACCATTAGGGTAGTGTCAAGGTTCCAACCACCAGAGGGAAAAATGAGCCCGATTTTGCAGCTCTTATTTGTGCACTGGTGAGAACTTTTCTGAATCAAAATCTTCCGACTCGAAGACCAGATTCTCCGGGTAAAAATACTCATAGGTTTTTTGCAGGGGTCGAAGAACTATCCTTGCGTTTATAGTTCCGCCACACAGATTTGGCGAAGTCTAATCATGAAATATCCATCCATTGTATCTCGCCTGAAAGTCAGTAGTTTGAGATTGCACCGTGGCGCTCTGCGGCGAACATACAAGCGACGTCATTCGGACTGCTATAGCGGGTGGACGGAGGACAAACGGGAGGTACATACGTGGCTGGCAATGAGCGCTGGGATTTGAGGATCGAGTACACAGAATGGGGAGGTGCCTAGGAGCAGTTCCGTTAGCTAAATAGGGCGCACGCAACACTCTGGCTGCACAGGAGTGGCGCGGATTCTCGCCGAGCACTTTGCGCGTTCCATCCGAACTGCTCCCAGACGCCTCCCAATCTGTGCACTCGAGCGAAAGGAAGATAGCTGGATGCCTTAAAGAATCCGGGCTGATACATCATCATACAATTTGATTGAGCTTGTTGTCGATTCAATTCCGCAAGTTAAATAAGCATTTGGTGATACCCATAGTTACGCAGAAAGGCAAATACCTGCTAGGGTTAATTTTCACCTCTAGGCATCACCTTACCTAGGGTTTGCTTGTGGAGACGTCTGCGGGACGTGTCACAGTATAAAGTCCTCTAGACCGAAAGACGGCATTTGAATAATTCTAGTTTTCTGATGATGATTTCTGAAGCCTAAACTGGGCCAAACTCAGAAAAAGAGATGCATACCTCATCCTGCAATCCAAAGTTATAGGCTTCATCTTCTGCAGGGCGCGGGGTGTCAACTCTGGTTCTCGGCGTAATGATGGCATCTGGAAGCTCTATGTTTGACAAGTCAGACTCAAATCACTGCTCAGAAACTCAGGGGGTCCAACCGCAGATTTATCTCGGGTCGAATCCCATTCCGTTCTCGCCCTCCACTTCTTCCATCTGAGACGACGTTGAGGGGGGAGGGAAATCAATTCTCCCCCATGTCTTCTCACTTGAGACTACGTAGAGGAACAATTCTAAAGGGTCCGACCCGACACAAATCTGGGGACGGACCCCGTTATAGCTGGTGTCGGGCCCGGCAAATATCTGAGTGCCTGAGGGGTATTTCATCCTTTGAGCACTCTTTGATCTCCTTAATTGAAGCAAGTCTAAGATGGGTCTAAACTCAATTTCAAGTACGCTGGGTAGATAACCAGTGCTTCTGTTGCAGGTACGATATCCATGTGGTTGCGACAGAAGTCCCTCCTAATCGCAGCACATAGTCGTGTCGGATACGGCCACATGCGTCGAATAGCGGCAAGTGCTGCTGCGGAAGCGCTTTTTTGTTTGCCTGAGAACTGTTCAAGGATCCAATTGACTAAATATTATTGGATTCAGATTGTACCGGGAAGAAGTTGTTTTGTTTTGTGTGTTCCATCATGAAGAAATTGTGTATGAATCACCCAGTACTTCAGAAAGTAATGCGCGCTTACTTACTCGGCATAAAATTACTTTCGGGCACAAGTAAGAGAATGATATGATCGTGACATAAACCCTAGGCTCTCCAGCCTCAAGCAGAAGCTGGAAAGATACTGTGCTTCTCTGGTCCAAATTCCGGTCCAAGTTTATGTCTCGACAAGCTTTGCGGCCGCACGCGCTCGAGTCAGTCGAGTTTCGAGCGCCAAAGCCGACTCGATGTGGCTTTTTTATACAGTTTTCTGCAAGTTTTTTTAGTCTCCAGTTTCCAAAACCTCCCTAGAGTCAGCAGATCGGCGGGTGCGGCTCTGGAAATTCTTCTGACTCGAAAGCGCGCGGCCGCAAAGCGTGTCGAGACGCAACTGCGGACCGGAATTTGGTCCATAGAAGCACAGTATGTAGGGGTGCGCCCATCCGCTTCTCACCGGGATCGGCTTACGGGCCCAGTGCACGAAACCAGAGAAGTCGCGGACGATTTGACATGCTTTCGAGTAGTCCGCAGATGTTTGTAACTCTAAATAATAATCTCTTCAAGAATACCGCAACTTACCCAAAAGTTTATGGGTTAAGGTCAATTATTGGGGTGTGAGTAGTTGCCTTTTGAAAACTAAAAACCGATCTCAGACCCGATTTAGCGCCCAAAATGCCTTTTCGAGTGTTCAGTGCGGGATACTGTTAGGTTCTATGAAATTAAAGGCAGCATCCGCGCATAAAACCACATCTGTGTTTTTCTTCTCAATCAAATGTATGAACAAAGTGGAGATAGTTAGCGAAGCTTGAGATCTCAATGTTGCGTATTCATAATGCTATAGGCTCGTGAAAATCGCTTCGTGGTCTGAAAAAGCGTTTTCCCGGTCGATCATCTAACACGAGGAACAGAAACCCCACGACAGGCTTCGGCAGGCCGCGAAAATCGAATTTTCTAAATTCTTTATTAAGAAGAATCTTCGAGTTCAGACCTGGGTATTGAAAGCCTCCTATTTTCAGATGATCATTGACAGCAGAAAAGCGAAAAGAATTGCGGAACCCAGAAAGTTAAGGGGGTTAAACCAAATCAGCCGTTCAAATTTCCGATATTTGTGTAATACACAAGACACACAGGACAGACGTAAGAAAAAGAAAGTTGAATGCTCCGAGATTTTTTTAACGAGTTTCTCTCTGAAACTTGAGTGTTTTAGGTGGTCTCCTTATGATATTTGACAACCTGGTAAGCCTACCTGCGCAAAATTGTGAAACAAATAAACACGGTTTTTGCGCGTACGCAGCCTTTAAGATCTTGTAGTCATATCCGATTTACTGTGCTTTTCTGGGCCAAATTCCGCTCCGCAATGGCGTCTCAACACGCTTTGCGGCCGCGCGCTTCGGAGTCGGAAGAGTTTCAACCGCCGCAAGCGCCGATCTGTTGACTCTAGGCGGGTTTAAAGGCAGCAAACACGCTCGCAAGCATAGTCGAGATAACAGCATAGATAGGTCCGCACGGGCCGTACTATGTCGTCAACGACGTTTGAAGCGCTGAAAACTGTCCAGGATGACAATATTTGACAATGTTTGAGCAATCTTGCCTTCCACGCCCGTATTTTCACACCCCTTCGAGTAACAAAATGAGAATCGATACTTGAGAAAACATGTGATAACTTAGAATGACAGCACTATAAAAAGGGAGTGCAGTAGAAAAACTCGATTTACCTCAATATAACATGTTTGTGCACTGATAAAATCCTCCATTTCAAGAGGTCAGCCAAAGCAGAGCGGCATTCTCGAAAGTGGACGAGAGTCAATAGGTATGAAGACATGTTATACTCAAGTAAACCAAACTATTTCTCGTGCACTCCCATTTGATAGTGCTATCACTCTCAATTATCACACGTTTTTCACAAGCATTGATTCTCATTCTGTTTCTCGAAGGTGTGAAAATATGGGCGTGGAAGGCAAGATTGCTCAAACATTGTCAAATATTGTCATCTTGGACAGTTTTCAGCGCTTCAAACGTCGTTGATGACATAGTACGGGCCGTGCGGACCTATCTATGCTGTTATCTCGACTATGCTTGCGAGCGTGTATGCTGCCTTTAAGAGACTGGAAACTAAACATGATTGGCGAGAACTGTATAAAAAGCCATATCGAGTCAGCTTTGGCGCTGGAAACTCGACTGACTCGAGCGCGTGCGGCGGCAAAGCGTGTCGAGCCACAATTGCGGACCGGAATTTGGCCCAGAGAAGCACAGTAAAGCCACAGCCCAAGCTCAGGGGTAATTTCTGATATTATACTCCGGTCGCCGTGTATAGCAACCCGGCCAAGCGTGATATTTCAATTCTCTCAAATAAGCGAGAAAAGGCAAGGAAAAAGTTGACCCCGCCCCCATGCAAGAAAAAATGGGTAACGCCCACCGACAAGCTTCCGGTCTCAATAGGGAAGAGTAGCGCGATCAATTTTGTTCCAAATCTATGTTCTTCCAATTGTTTTTCGTCTGGCTTTATTTTGTAACCTGCTTCAAAACGATTGTTGCGAATAACGAGAAAAGGCAGGCTCAAGACAACTCGCCGTTCAAATTCAGAATCTTTAAGGGGCCATAACTCTGTTCCTAGTGACTTCTAAGCGGTTCTGGAGACACTTTTGTGATCAGCGTAAAATTTGTTCCAAGGTAAGGATAATTAATTTCGATTCTGAGGTGGAACTGTGCCTTAAAGGCAGTGTTCACGAAGAAAAAATTTCCCTCTTTTTTGGCTAAAACGTAAGCTTTGGGTCCCTATAAAAGGAATAAGAACGAAAGTGCGACGAAAAACGGCCAGTAAGTGGGTGAAAATCTCGTGGGCCAGCCGACCCATTGGGCCACTCCGCCCACTTCCTATAACAGTTCCTCTGAATTTGTGATTAAATTAGCGGTGTTTTCCGATCAAAGGCCCCGTTCATCCCTTCACTCTCAACGTCTCTCTTTACTCAGGTCGGCTCGCACACACCGGCTGCAGAAAACGGGAGTGACAACCCCCGGCCAACTCGTCCACATTTTTCCCTTGCTGAATTTCGAGGGCCACAACTCCGTTTCCAGGGGGTCTTGTACTATTCCAGGGCCATAATTGGAATCAGCATGAGACCGTTTTCAATATAGGCGGGAAAACAGGAAAACGACTTTTATCGTGAACACTGCCTTTAACTCATCTTTTCGCTTAATAGCAAGGCGGGCTGCGTTGATCCCTTTCTTATCCGTCTCGTGTACGAGTATCGAGAAGCCAACTACCTACTAATATTGACTGTTTTTTTCTCAGTTTGTTACAAGACGCGAATTTCATCGCTAACGAAATAGCTTATTGAATGAGCACTACATAGCTCACAAGTGTCCATATTGCACTATCAATGAAATAGAGATAATGCAACCCACCTGGGGAAGCTGCATCTGATGATGTACATAATGATCCGGGAACGTTCTCGCTGTCACTTTCAAAATTGAAGCCAGTAACGTTCCAAAAACCCTGAAAGCTGCTGCCCTGTAACACTAGCGTAGACCGAACCCCCGCGCAAGGTTCTGCAGTCACTCTGTTGTCATCAACCAGAACCGCTAGTGCAGTTTTATGTTCTAACCGCTAGAGAGCAAAATGAAGCCGATTCGAAATGAAGCTCTTATTTGAGCACAAGTGAGAGCTTTTCAAAATCAAAATCTTCCGACTCGAAGACCAGAAATTCCGGGAAAAGTACTAATACGCTTTTTGCAGTTGTCGAACAGCTATCCACATGCGTTTATAGTTCGGCCACAGAGCTTCGGCGAAGCTAATCTTGAAATATTCATTATTTCTCGCCTGAAATGCAGTACTTCGGGAATGTACTGCGGCGCTCTGCGGCGAAGCTACAAGCAATGCCATTCAGACTGCAATAACCGGTGGATGGAGGACAGACGGGAAATACGGTGCAGGCAATGAGCGGTGGAGGTTTTTGGCTGAGTACATAGAATGAGTTGCGCGTAGGAGCATTTCGGATGGCTAAATAGGACGCTCGCGGCGTTGTGGCTACAACCTGAGTGAGGTGGATTCCCGCCGAGCGCTTCGCGTGTTCCAGCCGAACTGCTCCCAGACGACTCCCATTCTGTTCTCGAGCAAAAGGAAGAGCGCTGGATGCCTCAACGAATCGGGGATGATACATTATCTTGCAATTGCAGTGAGCTTGTTGCTGATTCATTGCCGCAAGTCCGAGGTGCATTTGGTTAGACCAATGGTCAGGCAGAAAAGCAAACACCCACTAGGGCTCATTCTCGCTTCTAGGCTTCACCATACCTAGGGGCCTGATTCAACCAAAAATTACATACGTCATTTTCCTCCTTTGCATCCCATTCCTCGATATCCTTGGAATAAATTCTGTGCATAAAGCTTGTGACTGAAAATTCAACTTTTTTTACAGGGCGGCCATCAACCAGTATCGTCGAGTGACAACAGCGAAGCGAATGGAACACGGGGAAGATTGTCAGGCAAGAAAGCTGAACAAACACGCGGAGCCAGGTGAAAGATCCTTAGATGAACCTAAATCACATGAAAAGGTGCTGCTACGAAGACTATATGAGGGTGACAAAGGCCTCCCTATTGGCAGCACGTGGTTGTGTTGAACTCTCCCAGATGCATTTGATAGCGGCACGTGCTGCTGTGCAAATCCCTGGTGTTTGTCTATGCACTCGAAGAAAAACATAATGTTGTTGAACTCAGTTTGAGCTAAACTAAGGTACCAATTTCTATGCGAGAAGTCTCAGCAGGGTGTTTGTGTTAGTCAGAGCGGCCGTTCTCAATGGAGTTCATTAAAATTGGGTGTACTTTCAACATTGTTTCAAGGCCTTACTGAGTTCGAGGCGGCTGTAGAGATTTCTGAGCGGGATCGCACAAAGGTTTTTTTGTCTGGGTCAAGACATTTAATCATGATTAGGGGTTGAAAAGAACGCGAGGGGCTCGCAAAATTGTTTCGAATTCGGCTCAAAAACTTTTCTGGAGGTTATTTGTGGTCCCGAACTCGAACATGGGATCCATTAGCAAAATTGCTATAAACCTCTCTGGATTTGTTTCAAAGGGCTTCCATCGTGTCAATGATTGTACTCAGACAATGGGGTGGACCGACCGCGGGCGAAAAATCACGTTTCGTACCAACCACGCGGCGATGCGTACCGACCACGCGGCATTGCGTTCTAACCGCGCGGCAATGGGTACCAACCGCGTGGCATTCCGTACAGACCGCGTGGCAATGCCTACCGACCGCGTCGCAGTGCGTACCGACCGCTCGGCGATGCGTACTAGCCGCGTGGCATTCCTTACTAACCGCATGGCATTGCGTACCGACTGCTCTAATTTGCGTGCCGACCGCGTGCGAATTGCGTTCCAAACGTCGCCCATCCCGCTGTCGGCACGCAATCTGTCCGCTGTCGATACGGAACATGTCCGCGGTCGGTCCATCCCATTGTCTGAGTAGACGAAATGCGACTGCCGGCGATAGTCAAAACGCTTTCGCCTGCATTACGGGAGGTTATGGTAAGTCAGTCAACAATTTCGAATTGCTAAGGTCGGTTACGGTAGCTGTATGACACCATTTCTTCCCTAAGCTACAGTGAGCCTATCGAGAAACGGACTCTGGATTCGTATTCAGTATCCCGAATAGACCCTAGAAAAGAAATTTTATGCCAAGTCCGAAACACACTTTCAAAGAATAAAACACCTTCGTCTGCCGTTTTGAAGATCTCATTATCAGTAGCAGCTACAAGCCTAAATTTAATCAAAAACACTCAAATGTAAGTGTTCTTAGGATGTTTTATATATTTTGTTCCAAACGGCTGGGTGATTTGAAAAAAATCTTTCTTAGTCTACGTATCCTAGTGTTCTCAAATTTCATCCTTCCCAGAACTTTTTTTGCATAACCCTCTACGATTTTCGAGCATTTTTTTCATGCGTTTATGCGGAGCTTAAGGATGAAAACTGGAAGGAAAAAGGTAGTGAATGCCTAAAATCTGTCCGAATGACACTGTTCGCCCACGCGGTCGGCGTACGTGTCGAGCGGCCCTGTCTAAGCCCTATTTCTGAACGGGCCTACTCAAACTGCAAACAGCTGAGTGGGATATTCTTCACTATTCATCTAATATAACCTTTTATCGATTTACATATTCAAAAACTGCCTTCGCGACAGTGGCACGACACGCACGCCAACCGCGTGGGCGGACAGTGTAATGCGGACAGACTTTATCTTCTATATGCTTCAGCAAAACAGCCGGATTCTGAAGAAAATTGAATTTTGTTGAAATTTCAGAGTACTGATCGGATTCTTGAAATTTCGCTACTTATTTCAACAGGAAAACTCCGGCATATCTTCCTCAGTATTTACTGGAATCGATGAAAGCTACTTTTCCAAGCTGAGCGGAGATTAACACCAGGAGCGTACGAAGATGAAAAGCAATGCCCACGATGAGCATGATGGGAAAGATTCCTTTCCATTTTCGTAGAAACTTATGGAATATGTTTTTCCAGGAATATGAGGAAGGAAAAGATGCCCAATACCGCTGGTGATTGAGTGAAAATCTTATGAATGAGCAGACCCGTTCAATCACCCACGCTCACTTCATGTGAGGGTTGCCCTCCTCGAGGAACAAATGCCCGAAGTTAGAATACTTTTCATCTCGTAAGAATCTGTCGTCCAAGCATATGTACCAGAACCATCTGGTTTTCAAAGAAGTTATGGTGAAAAAATTCAGAACAAGTCAATTACATAAGAAGTTGGCAACATGAAGCCATTTAGTGGGAGATCATCGACAATTAGAACTCGCTTTCTCACTGTGAACTTTGATTGCAAGGAAAAATAGAAAAAAGACGTGGTATAGAAGAAAATGCGATAGCTGACAAGAGGTGCAATGAGTTGACCGCTAACGGTCGTCGAAGAAGGTTGAATGAGGCTCCGGATGTGGAGAATCACACGTCGTCCATCGCCACGTCATCCGACATGTTCAACAGTTCAACGGATAGAGAAGGTGGCCTTCAGGATTGAGCGACGTTGTTGTTGGACGTCACCGGCTTCAGATGACGTCGTGAAGATTATGTAGGGTTTCGGAGACGATGTGCAGGGTTTGGCTCGACGTGTGCTGGGTTTCAGAAGGACTGGGTAGAACGTCGTGGAAAACGAGTAGAGTTTTAGATGGAGGGCGGAGGGCGCTAAGCGACGTATTTAGTGTTCTAGAAGGAGCGCAAAGAAAGTCCTGAGCTCTAGATTGAGTACTCACACCTCATGAAAAGTGAACAGGTTCCTGAATTGAGTGTTTAGCTTCTTCTAGAGGGTAGATGGTGTCTTGGTAACACTATGCAGGGCGACAGGTAGAAGGACGATGCCCGCGAATAATTGTTCAGGACATCGCAGACTGAGAGCGGAGCTTCAGAATTGTGAACTGAAAGATTTGTGTCTAGTATACAGATTTGTGGACCGAGTACACGAAAAGGGAGGAGATGGGACGAGTTTCACTAATTAAAGAGCCGCTGTGATTACGTCATTGCTGAAGCACCGCGAGCAACGCGTCTAGCAAGGCAAAATCGTCCGAAACTGTTTCTTACTCGTGTACTCAGTCCCTTTTCCCGGTATTCAGAAATTATCTAATCGACAAAACTTTTCAGCAGGCCGCTTTTTTAAGAAAAATTTTTAGAAACTTCTAAATGGGCACCTTTAACGGTGATATGTACAATGCCCAGGCTCAAAATCATGTCTCTTCGGAAATTTTCGCCCCGGCACCAAAGAATTTGAACTGCAGATTCAAATGAATAGCCAGAAATAATGAAACTAGCAAAGAAATCGAATAGTCTTCGATCAAGTGAGTTGTCTGGATAGGTTCCTAGTAAATACCCTTTTCGAGTATGTCCCAGAGGAAGATTCCGAGGTTTGCCTTCGTGTTTTGGAGTTGTCTGCACGTCCAACAGAAATATTTCTGCAGCGACGCTGCCGATTTTCCGAGATTTATCGGAGGAGTCTCTCCGAATGTGAGTGTCCGCTAACACGGTCGGCGTGCGTGTCGAGCGGCCGTGACGTAGACATTCTTCGGACCTCTAAATCAATTTTAGGGATTATCAGACGATTACTGAAGCATATCCAGGCCAGCTGCTCAGAGCAGTTGTGAGGACTTTCACGCGACACGCACGTCGACCGCGTGGGCGGACATTCTCATCTGGACTTTAAGCAGAGACATTTTAGAAAGAAAATCTTCCGATTCATGTTTGAAATTGTCTATTTTTGATCCTTGTTTTTGATTTTTTCGACCAAAAATCCATCGTTGTGTCGTGACGGTTTGTCTATGTATTGACTATGACTTTCTCAAGCTAAAGTATGAATAAGTGGGAAAACATGCGAATCCGATGTTCTCAGTTTTACATTTATCCATAAGTGTTTTCTCAGCAAAGTTCCCAATCACCTATCGTTTCGGTTATTCAAGTCCACTCAGTGTATATAGAGAAGAATTTTTCTCTATATTTGTGCACAGTCCAACCTTAGAATCGTTTTCCAATTTCCATGCTAGTATTGGAGAAAATGTTTCGCTGATCACAACGATGTCTCTAGATTTGCGAAGGACCCACTACAAACGAAGTTATGGATTCTCAAAGATTCTGATTTTAAACGTTGAAAAATTTGTGGACGAGTTGTCTCGGGGCTGTTTTTCCCAGTTTTCCGCAGCCATCACACTAGAGCAGATCACACTATAAAGCTAGACCGATAACAATTGGAAGAACGTGGATTTTGATCAAAATCCATGGCGCGTCTCGCTCCTATTAAGACCGGAAGCTCTCAACTGGGCGGAGCCAATGGGTGCTGTTTTGGGGGGCGGAGAGTGTGGTTGCTCGAGTTTTCTCGCTTTTTCTGAAGAGTTGAGATTCCGCGTTTGGCAGGGCCGCTACACACAGCGGCCGGATCGTACTATCAAATTTTACCCACGAGCTTAGACTGTGCCTATTACAACTTCACATGAGCGAGTAGTCCACATGTACGGCTTGTTTCCTGAGTCTAACACACGATTTGGCATCACACTCATCATGTTGCAGACGACTGAGGGGATCCCCGGTTTTCAGTTCATTAATTGTGTAGGTTTACATGTAGTCCGTGTGAGAGGTCGTTTATACTTCCGCCGCGCAGCGGCGCGGCAAGTCAAGGTCTTATAATATCGATCACGTGGCGCGGCACGATTAATATCATAGGACTGAGCTTCGCCGCTTGGAGGTGGAAGTGCAAGTGACCCCTATGGGGCCGATTGGAATCTCGTCGCGCTAGGACGTCGTTTATACTTCCGCCGCCAGAGCGCTGGCGGTGGTAATTTCAACCATATTGACCACGCGGCGCTGTGCAATCAATATTCTAGAATCGCAATCCGCTGCGCCGCTCGGCGGCGGAAGTATAAACGACCCCTAAGGCGCGACAGCATGCAGTACAGCCATATCGATTACGCGGCGCCGCGAGACCACGCGGAGGGTCCATCGGACTGACCAGTGCAGAATCTAGCAGCGGTTAGTGGTGGAGGATATGGCGCGGCGACAGCAGAGGGTCACCATCATGAAAACCAGGAATACGAATGTTTATGTAGCTCTCTTCGAATCTGAAGAGCTTTTTGTGAAAAACTGTGCATGGTTCAACCACTAAAGTTGACTACAACTATAAATCTGTCAATCTAAAGTCAGTTAACCAGGGATTTATATGCTATTAGGTCTAGAAGTTAATTTCCGCGTTTTTGTTGTTATTGATATTTTGTAAAAAATAAAATTATTTTTATATAACGAATTTTATGTTATAATGCTCACTGTATTATCAGCTTTCTATTGATATATAACTTGCTTCACGTACCTTATAAAAAAAGTATTATTTTAGTTTCAGAATATGTCAACTTTTGTGCCGGAAAAACGCCATTTGCGGGAAGCTCTCCTTTTCCTTTTTCATCTCAAGAAGAAAGCCACTGACGCGCACCAAATGCTTGCCCAAGCTTACGGGATGCTGCTCCATCCATAAGAACCTGCCAAGAATGGTTTCAGCGTTTCCAATTCGGGTGATTTTGACGTTAAGGACAAAGATCGACCAGGACAGCCAAAAAAGTTCGAAGACGAAGAACTTCAGGCTTTGTTGGATCAAGATTCGGCTCAAACGCAAGAACAGCTCGCGGCATCTCTCGGCGTCACCCAAAAAGCAATTTCTATTCGATTGAAGGCAATGGGGAAGATTCAAAAGGAAGGAAAATGGATCCCCTATGAGCTCTCAGAACGCAACAAAGAGCAGAGAAAAACAACTTCACAAATCTTGTTGGACCGATTCCAAAGAAAGTCTTTTTACACCGCATCATAACTGGCGATGAAAAAGTGGGTGTACTACGACAATCGCAAGCAAAGAAAGTCGTGGGTTAGTCCTGGTGAAACAACAACTTCGACCGCAAAACCAAACATCCACGGGAAGAAGGTCTTACTGTGCATATGGTGGGATCAACGCGGTATACTGTACTATGAACTTCTTCAACCTGGCGAAACAGTTACTGCGAATCGCTATCAACATCAACTAAGCGCAATCGCGGCATGAAATCGAAGCAAAGAGACCAGAATGGGCGAGTCGACACGAAAAGCCATATTGCTTCATGATAACGCTCGACCTCATGTTGCTCGAACGGTAAAGGATACGCTAAAAGAGTTCAAATGGGAAGTCTTACCGCACCCGCCGTACTCTCCAGACATCGCCCCGTCGGATTATCACCTTTTCCGGTCAATGGCGCATGGTCTAGCGGAGCAGCGCTTTCAAGATCGTCAAGATGTCAAAAAATGGCTCGATGAATGGGTGGAGGCCAAACCAGAAAAATTTTATTATGATGGAATCCATAAGTTACCCAAACTCTGGGAAATGGTTGTTATTAATGACGGAAATTATTTTGAATAAAAATTTTGTTTAAGTATGTCCAGTTTTCAATAGTGTAAAAAGCGTAAAAAAACGCGGAAATTAACTTCTAGACCTAATAGTTTCATGACCCTATATGTAACACGTAAAGACGCGTCGCCGCTTCGCATTGTCTGTTCATAGCATTTGAAGAGCGGCGAGAGCGAGAATTATTGTGAAGAGCAGCACGCAGCGCCTCTCAGCGGCAGGACTCTTATCCGCCTCTAAAGCCTGCGTGTGATCGATGTGATCTTCATGGGACATGAATTAGAAATTGAATTCTAGCCAATCCCTCTTCTAATCAATGGAACTGAAGCCAGGAGAAATTTTATCTGTTGATATGTGCGTTGGAATTCATGTGTGGCCCTTTAGAAACCCCCTAACACAACTTTGCTGCAGTCATACGACCATAACTCGTCAATACGACAATCCCTTTTGTTCGGTTACTGCTATACTACGGAGGTAATTTGCGGAAGATGAATATTTATTGAAGGACCACCCACGAACTGGCATAATTCTAGAAAACGTTTTCACTATTCTCGCCCGCATTTCTGCAATAGTTTGCGAGTAAGAATAGTACGTGATATATGGATAGTGAGCCGCGACGCTGTTATTGGACACGGAATTATTCAATCGCTTCAAGGGGCCTGCAGAGTTCAAGTCGCCGCGTTGCTTGCAGCGACGAACAGCGCAGGATGATGCAGTATTGATCACATTCGACGCGGCGACGATGGGGCACCGCAGAGTGTTCTCTGCCAACGAGCGGCAACTGACGCCGCGATGATAATGTTCGAAAAAACTTTTGTCGCCGTGTCAAGATTAGCGCTCGGCGACCACTCGCCAGTCGCTGCAACTCTGCAGACCCCTTTAGGCGTCATGCCGAACAACTAGTCATTTCTATGAACAGAAGATTCCGAGCACAGTGAGCAGACGTGCTGCTGAAGAGTGCGTCTTCCTATTGTACCATCAATCGCGGCTTGTGCTCCATCAAGTGCGACATTGAATCCATGCGCAATACGCTTCAACTCGATAGCATGAAGTTTTGAACTAAAACGAGGCCACGTGCTCCTCCTACGTAATCACCGGCTAAACTGGGTGTGGAGATCTCACTCCTTTTCGAAGGTGGGGATCCATTTGTGGCTAGTGCTCCTTTTGCTTCTTTTTTTTTGTTCGATTTGACAGGACGTGCTGCTAATTGGAGCACGTAGCTCCGCGCGTCGGAGCCTTGCAAAGCTAGTGGTTACTCGTGTTGGATGCGTGTTCATCCCGCATTAAATGAGGCGAGCTTGTGGGAATGTTGGGTACTGGTCTTAGCTAAGGCACCCCTCAATCGCTAAACTTCATTTTCGCCATATTGAGCTAAGTGTATGGACGTGGCCGCGGCGGTGAATCGTTACTCGCGATCGAAACGTCACTGAACGGTGGTATAGCAAATGCCGCCATACAGTCGCCGCAGTCCATCCGCCTGACTAAATGAAGCGAAAGGGATGTACAGTAACCTTCATTTTCACGCTTCGATTTGCCATACCGTATTTCATTCATATTTCGAAACACCAAATGATCAAGTAAGCTTTGAATCAGGAAGCGTAAGTGTTGATATAGCATTCATTAAATGACATTGGATGGCACTAATGTGCAGAAATAAAACAAATAAAATATAAAATCAAAAAATCAACGCATACAACAAAAGAACAAAATTGCATGAGCAGATATCAACTTATGAACTCCTAACCACAGTAACAAAATGTCAGCAGAGACAGAAAAGCTTTTCGACCCTAATATGAGATAAGGGAAAGTGATTCGCTGTTAATAGCTTAATGTGACTATTTTCTGCACTGTCCATTACCCTTCTTACCACCGCTCTCGGAGAATTTTTCGGAGCCGGCCAGCGTCCAGGTACCCTTGTAGTCGACTATCTTCTCGGATTCGGCTAGTAAGAGCTAGATGATTGGGAATGACTGCTTGTTTCAATCCTCAACCTGAAACTCAGAAAACTCATATGTTGTTGTGAACGAAATTAGAGGCTACACGGTACACGAAAATGGAGGAGCCGCGGACGTATTGGTCACGTGGACCAAAGACGTGAACGCGGTGTAATTCCGGTTGCAAACACCCGTACAAAAAGGATAATCTTGTAATCGGTCGTACCTAGCTCGGCCGATAAGCATGAAATACATGAAGGTGGATGAATAAAAACCTTTTTATACCACGGTACAATCGTTCGTCAATGCGACCCCGGTTGTCGTTCGAAAAACTGAAAACGACCATAAATCTTCCTAGAGTTCGAAAGCATACTGGCACTCCATGATTTCTAGAGAGTCCGAAAAATCACAGAGGTATCCCCATTAGGGATGTGCGGCAATTGCCGTTTGCCGGTTGCCGATTGCCATTTGCCGGCCCTTTTTGGACAATTTTTGTCGATTTTCGTTTGCCGTTTTTTCTCTACTTTTCGACAAAATTCGGCAAAATGCGACTAACAGATAATAAGCGCCGCGATATGGACGCAAAGCGCATAGTAAGCTAGTCGCGCTGTAAAAACAAATAACACATTTTTTATCGTGAACACTGCCTTTAACGCACACTCCTATACAGATCACATACAGAATCGTCATTTTCGCTGTATCGACTTCATCTAGAAAATGGCTCAACTATTACTCGGAGAGCAAGTAGGATGTTTCTAAAACTACCCGGAAGGTACAGGCCATAAAACGGCCAATGTCTCACCGTCGACTGCGTACCACGCGCTGCGCGACCGCTTACGTGCGTCGGAAGCAGACGAGTTTTGGCCGCCGCGCGATGAGTTTTGGCCACCGCGCGACGTTTCGGCCGCCGCGCGTCGGCTGAAACTCGTCGCGCGGCGGCTAAACTCGTCTGCTTCCGACGCACGTGCGGTCGCGCAGCGCGTGGTACGCTGATCGACGATGAGACATTGGCCGTTTTATGGCCTGTAATCGATCAGAAAAGTAGGGCTGTATGAGTGGCTCTGACAACCCGGTCTGGTCACTCCATTTTAAGGCTCTTTGTCGTTACTACTAAACTTGATCCTTTTCGAATTCCACACCTAAATTTGTTGTGGGGTTGCAAGTTTCGAAAACTTCATGGGTGGTAGTAATCTGGCCAAACCTCAATGTTAAGCCAAGGCCATTAACCTCAGAAGTTAACATCGAGGTTTGCTATGAACCTAACTGTAGATTCTGAAACTCCTATTTGTATCTTGCTGTGAATACCACTGGTGTTCTATAACCCCTTCCCATATGTTGCTGGAGACGCAGTTTGGAAGTTGGAATTTCCTTGGTTGGTCCCACATTCCATCTTCAAACAGAAACTACGATGTTACGAGAACGTTAACATCCATGTATTCGCCATCCTAAGCTACCATTGCAAACACGGATGTTCACATATAAACTAGCAGATCGCTCGGGTTTGTAGTGATATAGTTCATTCTTTTAGGAGTGCACCGGTCGACGATTGCGGGTTAGACAGGAATGTCCTCCCGAGGACTTTTTTCTCTAACTGGCACATCATAGTTTTGCCAGTTGTTTTCGTAAAGAGAGATACTGGCACTTTGATTATGCAATGAAAGGAGCATGGTGTTGGTTGGTCAGTTTCTGTGTGTTTGTTGTGATACTCACCAGTTGACCGACCAACACCATGCTCCATTCATCATAAAATGATTTATGCGTTAGCGATTCAGCCGAAGCTTCTGATAAGTTTTGACGTAAATTTGATAAGTTCATATTTTTTATAAGCACGAATAAAAAAGGTTAGTAAACAGAAGCATATGAACGATCGAGGTGAGCTGTGTGGTAAGGGATGAGAGCAGGGAAGGGTGGGGGGTATCATCTCCGAGTTAAATGAAGGGTTGTATGCCGGTTTAGCACATGATTTCAACCTGATAACTGCTAGCTGATCACGGTTCTTAACTACGAGTTTTGGTCAGCTTACTACCACCCCATATGTTCATTTTGGTGGAGTATGAAACCACCAAATCTGCCATAGTGCCAGGACATCTAAACTCTTTGAGAGCAACTCACGCACTAGTAGAGTTGTACGAAAGAGGTTCCATCCCAGGGCCCACATTGGATTGAACCTCTCGTTGACAGCAGCAGCTGCTGGCGAAATACATGGAAAATGCACTTCCGTATATCTCTTTTTCCAATGACTACGCTTTATCCTTCGAGATATATGCTATTTTGGGGGAACAACCAATTTGTGATAAACACGTACTTATACAACAAACCGAATTCAATGACAAAAAATTTTTATTTTAATGCATGAGTAAATATGGAATCCTATTAATAGTGCATAAGATGGATAAAAACAACACGGATAAAATAATACGTGTCTGAAATAATCAAGGCCGAATTGACGCGTACATTTCTGAGCATCTCATTCCCGGAACAATAGTGGCCGGCGCTTTCTCTGCTGCTGAAAATAAAATTTTGAATCTAAGAACAAGACTTTGCTCGTCACTATATTTCTCTCATTTCGGAGCCATATTTATTCAGGCCCAAAGCGTGCGTGAACGCACGTATTCTGCGTCTCCTCCCCTTCTCAATCTCTCACTATATCCTCGCTCCGCAGGCGCACGCGAAGGAACAGAGCAGGGGCCTCCTTACACAAAAATGGAGAAGCTGTCCTGTGCTTAGCACTTCCGGATTCCATTTGGGGCCACTTCAACTTGAATGGAATAGACTCGTGATTCAAACTGCAAAGGACGTGTCATCTGCTCCGCTTTTGTGCAGTGAGACAACAACCCGAAGGAACACTCAGATCCCAGGTCATAGTTAGTCGAGCGAACGTAACCAGCGATCAATAATCATGAAATACATGAATGAGGAGGGGAAAACACTCGGTGTGGCCGACTCGTCCGATACAAGGTAAAAAACGAACGATACCGCTGTCGACCGGTCGGCCACGGCAGGGTACGGCGATTTTTTCGACCAACTATGACTGGGACCTGAACGCTCTCCCACAGAACCCGTCGCTTGGCGGCTCATTTCAAACGCCAAGATCCTCGCATTGGCAATCAAATACAGGGAAAATGCCTACTAGAATGCGTATCGTTACCTGATGAGGCCAGCACGACGTAATTCCCAAGAGGACCCAAAGCTCACATTTGTCTGCAGGGTGGGGTTCGCGTTCACAGACACTCCCGCTAAACTGTTCGATACCGAAAGGATACGTTCCTCCTGAGATCCGGGGTCTTCATGGTCCACATTTCTCGGCGGAATAGCGATGGAAGAGCGCGCTTGATTCTCCGCAAAGCTCGCATATCCGCACTGCGTCAGTAAAGCGCGTGCGGTTGCTCAGCGGTTCCTGGCTGTGCCGAGCGAACTGTACCCTCTCAGAACCGCTGTGCATCGGCACGCACTACACTGCCACAATGCCCGGATGAGCGAGCTGCAGAGACAGCGAGGCTATCTTCGGATGTAAACAATGGAACTCGGGGCAAGCCGAATTTCAGATCAGTGCTTCTATCTTTCTGAGCGAATCTGGAACATATTCACCATCCTAGAACTGGCTGAACCTTATTTACAACACTTTTGAGCAAGAAACCTTGATTTCAGATTAGTTTTTCACTTATAATTCGTAATTCTGAAAACTGTAGACGGTGGCTAAAACAAGGAGGATGGTTCATCAAATAGGAGACATATCTAAGGATGAAATGGCTGAAAGAAGACCGTTTCACAGTGATTGCCGTATGTTTTCAGGAGTTAACTGTGGCCATGCTTTGATTGAGCAGGAAATCTCAAAATTCAGATTTGAGCTGTGCTCTGCCTTTGAGAGTCTGTTTGTTCATCTTCTTACCCTTAAGGATTTGTCACAAGATCTAATACAAACTTGCTGTCTCCGACTGCATGGTCGAGCTCACTGACAACGGCTGGGCCTTTTCACTTGAGACGAGGGCAGTGAGCAGAGACGATGATGGCACTTCGGAATTGCTTTCCGCTGAGAATGGTCGACGAGCGGCTGGTGTGGAACGGCTCCTTATCTTCACAGAAGACGGACCATGCGTGGCTTCGCGGCCCACACTGGAAGCAAAACAATTTACAAAACACTTTGACTTTAGGAGAAAAAGCTCTGCTTCTTAACTGACCCCACGGCAGTGGCAGTTTCTTAGGAACGGCAGGGCGATTTACCATCTCGGTGACTTCACTATTTGTAAATGTTTTAGGAGAGTGGAACAAATGAAGGACCAGCCTGAAAACTTAATTTTATTGTAGAAAACGTAAACATCGAAACAGCTAGATACATATATATGTGAGGCAACTGGAAGCAAAGCAGTAGATTTCCTTGCCGCGCACACAAAGAAGTGCTTGCAGCACCAACAAGAGACATTACTATTAGCCCTAACCAAGCCAGATGTACAGAGGACAGTCTTGAACGGAGTCACAGTCGTTTTCCCCTGTTTTCTGTGGTTGGTTGAATATTTCCTTATACTAATCAAGAGGTCCTGAGAGCGCTTGAGGGAATCATTTCGGACCTGCCATAGAACTTCCCAATTTAGGTTAAATGGAAGGCCGATCCCGAATCTGTAATCGATTGTCGGTTTCGAATGGCTTCTACATATTTTGGTCAGGATTTTTCATGGAAGGAGATTGTTGAGGGCTGAACGCGACTTTGTCGATTATGACAGGTGTGAGTCAAGTTTCTTCTGAGGTTTATTTGGGGTGCTTGAGACGAATATAAGGTCCATTTATCGATTTTTAAGGATTGCAGTAGGTTACGGCGGGTATAAGGTACTTCGGTCCAACTCTCAGAATTGCCTCAAAACTCTGTAGAGGCTATTTGTGGTGGTAAAAACGAATTTGACGTCACTTTGCCGTTTTTGGAAAGACTTAACAAGGTTTCGCCAGCTAAAAGACATCCTACCCACCGTAATCTACAGCAAATTTCAGAAGACCAACAAATGAATTCCAGATTTGTGTTCAGCCCTCTAAATTAGCACTACATGCAATTTCTAAGCACAACCAGATCTTTTTCGCACTCTCTAAAAATGGCCTGGTGAGGAACCTACCCTTGCCGCGAATCTTCGAATACGCCTACTACTTTGATAGTAATTCTGGGCTGCTGTGGGTAGATTCGGAATCTGTGTGTAAGAATGGTTCTAGAGACCCACAGTTTTGCAATAAGATGAACAGGTGTCTACGGCAAAGATCAACCACAACACGTCAAAGCATCCTTCATAGTCCTCACCGCAAGCACGTCACGCGCGCGACGCGTGGACAATTACTCGCTTCTGAATTCGAGTCCACTCTAACATGAATTATTCTGGGGTTATCCTACGTTACCGTCTGGGCAAATGCAAGCCAGGAATTTCACTGCATGTCACAGTTGAGGCCCAACTTTGACCCCAACCACCCAGGCGATGCCGCCGGAGATTTCGCAGTTGTTTCCTGCGCGTGATGCGCTGTGAAAAGTTACATAGCTCGCCGCACATCCCGTGCGTCACGCGCCCTGCCGCGCTTACGGCGAGGACTATGAAAGATGCCTAATTAGCAGGGCGGCTACAGCAGAAGATGGCGCGTGCATAAAGCGTCCACCCCTCCTCCTCTTGCACACTCTTTCGCTCTCCTTCACTTTTTCTCGCGCTTTTGGCCGAAGTGTGTGAGCTATTTCAAGCTTTGAACCCCATCCACCATTAATCTATTTTCCCGCATCACTGCAAATGACTTGAATTTCATGTACAGTTTCTCAATTCTGCGTGATTCTTAATCGAAAGAAGTCCAAATCGCATATCAACTATCCAGCGATCCAGCATATCTACTCAATACTTGACCCGAGACTTTCTCAGATTTCCTTCTGAAACAAAACGCTGGTAAAGTTAGGGACATAGGGGAATGTGAACAGGACATCATAGACAAATATTCGAGAATACAACCTCCTGGCATTTTTAAAAGGGGCCATTTTTGGTTATAAATTTTTCTAAAGCTGCGCAAAATGTGAAAATAAAGACGGAGCCTTAGGTATCTACTCAAGCTCCATGAGTGTGCAGGACGGCTTGGAATATAAAGGCCTTCACCGGGAGAGTGAATAAACAATCTTTCAGAATATAGATAGCTTAGAGCAATAAGGGGAATAAATAGAATTGAGAATTCAGATAGCTTAGAGCAATAAGGAGAAGAAATAGAATTGAATTCAGAAGGAACGAGAAAACAATAAATACTTATAAGTGGAATAATCAGTTATTCAAGAGTTGCGTTAATCGACCGTTAATAATATTGGAATTCTCAAGACTTGCGATAAACGAACTTCGATATTATTCGAATATCTGGACTTTTGAATGATCGATTATTCGAATAAGCTATTCAAACTTCGACTCGAATGCGAGTATTCAAGAACACTCATATTGCTGACAAGAAAAAAACATTTCGACGGGTGCGAGTTGCGCAAAATGAAGTAGGTACATTGCGAGGAAGCCCTGGTATGTACTAGAAGCAAAAAAGTTCTAACTTTCATAGGAGATGGTATGAGATGAATGAAATAGTGGAAGGAATATACACACAACCGGCCACGGGCGTCAACGAAGATGGAATGAGACTTCGGATGTGGAGAATCACAAGTCATCCATCGCCACGTCATCCGACATGTTCAACAAGTTCAAAGGATGGCGAAGCTGGTCTTCAAGATTCAGCGACGGTGTTTTTGAACGTCACCAGCTCCAGATAGTGTCGAGAAGAATATATAGGGTTCTCAAAAAAAAAGGTGATGGGTTACTCTCGACCTATACAGGGTTTCAGACGGGGTGGTAATGTCGTTCTGCACAACGATCGAGGTTTAAAAGGAAGGGCGTTGTCCGACGTATGGAAGGTTTCAAAAGGAGAGTGGATCTTGGGTGTCAGAATGAATACATAGGTTGAATATCATAGAAAAATTGAACAGGTACTTGGTATGAACGAGTACAACATGGTGAAACATGAGCGTTGCCCCTGAAACATTGTGCACAACGACGTGGAATGTAGAAGAAGCCTCGGGGACCTTTGCGTAGAATGTCGAAGTATGTAAGCGGGGATTCAGGAGAACGTGCAAAAATATGATTTTAAATATTTGTATCCAGTAATCCCACATGTTGATCGAGTATACGGAAAGGGAGACGCTTCGGACGTGTTTGGCTGAGCAATCATGACGCGCGCAGCTGAAAGCAACTGCGACCACGTCGTTTCTGTAGCACCGCGCGCGAAGGGTATTTCTAGACAAAAAATGCCGTCGGGTTGTTCTTTACCCTGTAATGGTCGATAAATTGTCACACAAATACCGCGTACAGTTGTTGGGCTTTAACACATTGTGGCAAAAGCTTCTGCATTAGAGGGGACCGAACCCGGGAGCCTTATCGTGAACACTGCCTTTAAGATAAAATTTCATATTTTCAACGCTGGATGGTTTAGGGCTCTCTGAAAGCTACAAGGAGATATTCATCATCAGTTTTAACCGGTATCGTCGAAGGACATCAAAAAGACGAGGAATATGGCAGAAAAGAACGCTGAAGAATCTTGAGGAGTCAGGTGAGTCAGGTGGAAGATTTCAAAATGAAACCATATACATCACAGCAATACGTCCTGCTACGAAAAACGCGTGATACCGCGGAAGGTCGCCTACTGGCAGCATGTGCGCGCGTTGAACTCGGCCACATGCGTCTAATAGCAGCACGTGCTGCTGAGAAGAAAAGAAGTTGAGCGCTAACGCCGGGTTTCCTTTCCTTACGAAATCAAGACAGTTGTTACAAAGCGGAAAATGGACTTGACCGAGTGCGGTGGCCGACTCTGAGAGTTTTAGCTGCAAATAGTCTTGAAATAGCCCACCAGGCTCCGCTGTGGCTCCTGGTAGGCTAGTTCTCGGTTTTTTTACGAAACAGCCTGGAAACTGCCGAGAAATCGCCGAGTAATCACCCAAAAATAAAGAGAAATGATCACAAATAACCGAGACGCGGACGTCGCCGGCTGGCCGAACCGCTATCCGCGTCCGCCAGCGGCAGGATCAGGCAGACCGTTGTCTAGGACCTTGAGGAAGCTACGCCCCCCTCCCTCCGAATTTTTCAAAAAATGTTAAGAACTTTAACGTCCCCCTCAGGTTGCTTCGCGCGCACCACTATAAAGCATACTTCAATTTATCAGTGTGGGCAGGTAGCCCTATTGTGGTGCGCGCGAAGCGCACCAGATTTGGCTTTAACTCGCCCATGCGCAACTCTGCGAATCCGGAATCAGCGTTCAGGGTAACTGTGAAGATGCGGTTCTTTCTCCATTGGAAAGAGCGTAAAAGTTGGTGTATGTACCAAAAATGGTTTGGAATGGTTTCTTGGCGCTCGAGAAAAATGGCGAAAACCACGTGATTTTGGTCGAAAAACTGTTAATCTCCTTTTTCAGACGGCGTTCATGAGCTAGGAAGCTAATTTTCTGGCAGGAGGCTAGAAATGGATGCAGCTAGCTCCTATTCAATTTTGGAGTTGAAAACTCAATTTTAGCGGAACCTCAATATTGAGGGTCAAGACGGGTAAAAACATGTAAACATGTTATTGTATACCATCCGACGTTCCCTGAACTTCGAAAATGATGTAGTGAAAATCAACACAGCTAATGATAGGCTTCCGGCCAAGATTGTTCTCTCTTTGAGATGGTTGGTGTAAATAGGACTTGAGGAGTGCGCAGGGCGCCGCAGAAAGTGCGCGAGCCCTCAGCGGGAATGCGCAGGACGCCGTAAAAAGTCTGTGGAACCTCAGTGGGAATGCGCAGGACGCCGCAGAAAGTGTGCGGGACCCCAGTAAGAAAGCGCATGACGCCGCGGGTCACAATTTTTAGGAGTTATAGTCGTCCGACCACACCGATCGGTAATGATTTAATTATTTACCGTAGGCAAAAGCTTCCATAAAAGGTTTTGCGTCTCCAGACTGGGAATCGCTGAGCAAAAATTAGGTCATAAAGGGAACCTTTGGGAAAAATATATGAAATTCCCAAAAGTTTAGCTTCCTGGCAAAAGTAATGATTTGGCAATGTTATAACTACAAGAAAAATAGAATTTAACAAAATGAAATAAAAAAAAACAACTCGAAATATGTTTGAAAATGACTAGTGACCCTTCGGGTCCCTAGCCCGGGGCAGCCACTTGACTTGAAGGCTGCAAACCCTCTGCTTTAGCGTCGAATTCACTAAGGTGTATCGCGCGCGTGTGCGCGTATGCTGCTACTCAACTATCCCACACTCACACTGTCTGTATCCCAGCTACACATACGCACGCGAAGGAACAATAAATTTCACTTCCTAATGTAGGGTACAAGCTCCTAGACATGCTTGTGAAAGCAATGTGAATTGACCAGTACGTCTACAACCATGGGGCCAGCGCCGTTCCAAAGACCGAATACCACGATGGCAGTAGTATAGTTGTCCTTTTTGAAAAACGGTCAAAAATGGAAAGCAAAAAAGCAAATGGACATGACGTTAAAAAGCCTTTTAACTGCTCAATGTTTTCAATTCTCCAATCATGCTGCGCTCATAGGTGGCGACACGCAAAATCGGTACGTATCATTTGGATCCTCGCAGTGAGCAGGCTTCGTCGGCCACCCCCATCTAATATTCGTTTGGCTTTGCCAAACGATGGGTCGGCTATACCGGCCACACTCCATTCACCCCGTAGTATTCGTTCGGCTGAGCCGAACGATGGGCCGGCTTAGCCGACCCACCTCCAATCACCACGCGTAGTATTCGTTCGGTTTAGACGAACGATGGGCCGGCTTCGCCGACCCACCTCCTCCATTCAACACGCGTAGTATTCGTTTGGCTCCGCCAAACAATGGGCCGGCTTCGCCGGACACCCTCCATTCAACACACGTAGTATTCGTAGTATTCGTTTAGCTTAGCCAAACGATGGGCCGGCTTCGCCGACCCACCTCCAATCACCACGCGTAGTATTCATTCGGCTCCGCCGAACGATGGGCCGGCTGCGCCGAACCCACCTCCATTCACCACGCGTAGTATTCGTTTGGCTCCGAAAAAGGGTGGGCCGGCTTCGTCTGCTACCCTCCGTAAAGTATTAGTTCGGCTTCGCCGAACGATGGGCCGGCTTCGCCGGCCACCCTTTGTGTAGTATTTGTTCGGCTTGGCCGAACGATGGGCCGGCTCCGCCGACCCACCTCCATTCACCACGCGTAGTATTCATTCGGCTCCGCCAAACGATGGGCCGGCTTCGCCGACCCACCTCCAATCACCACGCGTAGTATTCATTCGGCTCTGCCGAACAATGGGCCGGCTTCGCCGGCCACCCTCCGTGTAGTATTCGTTCGGCTTCGCCGAACGATGGGCCGGCATTGCCGACCCACCTCCATTCACCACGCGTAGTATTCGTTCGGCTTCGCCCAACGATAGGCCGGCTCCGCCGACCCACCTCCATTCACCACGCGTAGTATTCGTTCGGCTTCACCGAACGATGGGCCGGCTTCGCCGACCCACCTCCAATCACCACGCGTAGTATTCGTTCGGCTTCGCCGAACGATGGGCCCGCTTCGCCGACCCACCTCCAATCACCAAGCGTAGTATTCGTTTGGCTCCGCCAAACGATGGGCCGACTTCGCCTGCTACCCTCCGTATAGTATTCGTTCGGCTTCGACGTATCATGGGCCTGCTTCGCCGAGCCACCTCCATTCACCACGCGTAGTATTCGTTCGGCTTCGCCGAACGATGGGCCGGCTTCGCCGACCCACCTCCATTCACCACGCGTAGTATTCATTCGGCTCTGCCGAACGAAGGGCCGTCTTGGCCGGCCACCCTCCGTGTAGTATTCGTTCGGCTTCGCCGAACGATAGGCCGGCTTCGCCGACCCACCTCCAATCATCACGCGTAGTATTCGTTTGGCTCCGCCAAACGATGGGCCGACTTCGCCTGCTACCCTCCGTATAGTATTCGTTCGGCATCGACGTATCATGGGCCGGCTTCGCCGACCCGCCTCCATTCACCACGCGTGTAGTATTCGTTCGGCTTCGCCGAACGATGGGCCGGCTTTGCCGGCCACCCTTTAATGTAGATTCGTTCGGCTCTGCCGAACGGGGAGCCAGGCTTCGCCGGCCACCCTCCGTGTAGTATTGGTTCGGCTTCGCCGAACGAAGGGCCGGCTTCGCCGGCCACCCTCCGTGTAGTATTCGTTTGGCTCCGCCAAACGATGGGCCGACTTCGCCGGCCACCCTTTGTGTAGTATTTGTTCGGCTTCGCCAAACGATGGGCCGGCTTCGCCGACTCACCTCCGATCACCACGCGTAGTATTCGTTTGGCTCCGCCAAACGAGGGGCGGCTTCGCCGACCCACCTCCAATCGCCACGCGTAGTAATCGTTCGGCTTCGCCGACCAACCTCCATCCACCACTCGTAGTATTCATTCGGCTCCGCCGAACGATGGGCCGGCTTCGCCAGCCACCCTCCGTGTAGTACTCGTTCGGCTTCGCCGAACGATGGGCCGGCTTCACCTACCCACCTCCAATCACCACGCATAGTATTCGTTCGGCCTCGCCGAACGATAGGCCGGCTCCGCCGACCCACCTCCATTCACCACGCGTAGTATTCGTTCGACTTTGCCGAACGATGGGCCGGCTTCGCCGAACCCACTTCCATTCACCACGCGTAGTATTCGTTCGACTTTGCCGAACGATGGGCCGGCTTCGCCGAACCCACTTCCATTCACCACTCGTAGTATTCATTCGGCTCCGCCGAACGATGGGCCGGCTTCGCAGGCCACCCTTTGTGTAGTATTTGTTCGGCTTCGCCGAACGATGGGCCGGCTTCGGCGACCCACCTCCAATCAACACGCGTTGTATTCGTTTGGCTCCGCCAAACGATGGGCCGGCTTCGTCGACCCACCACAATTCACCACGCGTAGTATTCGTTCGGCTTTGCCGAACGATGGGCCGGCTTCACCGACCCACCACAATTCACCACGCGTAGTATTCGTTCGGCTTCGCCGAACGATACCCTTCGAATTCCTTTTCGACGCTTCGAAAGGCTTCGAATTTACCCTTTTCGACGCCCTGAGGGGGACCTCTTGATTCGAAATTTTCTCTTAGGGTTCGAAACTTGCCTCGATTTGGTTTCTGATTTGGGATTGTTCATAGCACTCCCCATCTCTAGGTACCAGGTTTGATGGGGGTTTATAAAGGGGTTTCATTGAAAAATGCTCTCCGAAATTACCCTTTTTGACGCCCTGAGGGGGCCTTTTGATTCGAAAATTTCTCCCAGGATTCGAAACTTGCCTCGATTTGGTTTCTGATTTGGGATTGTTCATAGCACTCCCCATCTCTAGGTACCAGGTTTGATGGGGGTTTATGAACGGGTTTCATTGAAAAATGCTCTCCGAAATTACCCTTTTTGACGCCCTGAGGGGGGCCTTTTGATTCGAAAATTTCTCCTAGGATTCGAAACATGCCTCGATTTGGTTTCTGATTTGGGATTTTTCATAGCACTCCCCATCTCTAGGTACCAGGTTTGATGGGGTTTATAAAGGGGTTTCATTGAAAAATGCTCTCCGAAATTACCCTTCTTGATGCCCTGAGGGGGCCTTTTGATTCGAAAATTTCTCCTAGGATTCGAAACTTGCCTCGATTTGGTTTCTGATTTGGGATTGTTCATAGCACTCCCCATCTCTAGGTACCAGGTTTGATGGGGGTTTATAAAGGGGTTTCATTGAAAAATGCTCTCCGAAATTACCCTTTTTGACGCCCTGAGGGGGGCCTTTTGATTCGAAAATTTCTCCTAGGATTCGAGACTTGCCTCGATTTGGTTTCTGATTTGGGATTGTTCATAGCACTCCCCATCTCTAGGTACCAGGTTTGATGGGGTTTATAAAGGGGTTTCATTGAAAAATGCTCTCCGAAATTACCCTTTTTGACGCCCTGAGGGGGGCCTTTTGATTCGAAAATTTCTCCCAGGATTCGAGATTTGCCTCGATTTGGTTTCTGATTTGGGATTGTTCATAGCACTCCCCATCTCTAGGTACCAGGTTTGATGGGGGCTTATAAAGGGGTTTCATTGAAAAATGCTCTCCGAAATTACCCTTTTTGACGCCCTGAGGGGGGCCTTTTGATTCGAAAATTTCTCCTAGGATTCGAGACTTGCCTCGATTTGGTTTCTGATTTGGGATTGTTCATAGCACTCCCCATCTCTAGGTACCAGGTTTGAAAAGGGGTTTCACTGAAAAATGCTCTCCGAAATTACCCTTTTTGACGCCCTGAGGGGGACCTTTTGATTCGAAATTTTCTCCTAGGATTCCAAACTTGCCTCGATTTGGTTTCTGATTTGGGATTGTTCATAGCACTCCCCATCTCTAGGTACCAGGTTTGATGGGGGTTTGAAAAGGGGTTTCACTGAAAAACGCTCTCCAAAATTACCCTTTTTGACGCCTGAGGAGAACCTTTTAATTCGAAAATTTTTTCCTAGAATTCGACAGCATTCACAATGAAAATGCACTTAAATACAAAATGAAAATGCACTTAAACACAAAAATCGAAAAAAAAAGAAAGCAATAAGCAAAAAAAAGCAGGACGAAGCAGTGGTGAAGGCGCTGAATAACGCGCCCCAATCGGCTCCTCTTCGAAGCTGCCCCACCACCATGCAGACGCTGTGCTGAACGCTCGTAGCCCCATATAGCCCCATAGTCAACATTATTTTTCTTGCCCTTGCGATTCTTTATTATAGTGACTAGTGACCCTTCGGGTCCCTAGCCCGGGGCAGCCACTTGACTTGAAGGCTGCAAACCCTCTGCTTTAGCGTCGAATTCACTAAGGTGTATCGCGCGCGTGTGCGCGTATGCTGCTACTCAACTATCCCACACTCACACTGTCTGTATCCCAGCTACACATACGCACGCGAAGGAACAATAAATTTCACTTCCTAATGTAGGGTACAAGCTCCTAGACATGCTTGTGAAAGCAATGTGAATTGACCAGTACGTCTACAACCATGGGGCCAGCGCCGTTCCAAAGACCGAATACCACGATGGCAGTAGTATAGTTGTCCTTTGAAAAACGGTCAAAATGGAAAGCAAAAAAGCAAATGGACATGACGTTAAAAAGCCTTTTAACTGCTCAATGTTTTCAATTCTCCAATCATGCTGCGCTCATAGGTGGCGACACGCAAAATCGGTACGTATCATTTGGATCCTCGCAGTGAGCAGGCTTCGTCGGCCACCCCATCTAATATTCGTTTGGCTTTAAGCCAAACGATGGGTCGGCTATACCGGCCACACTCCATTCACCACGCGTAGTATTCGTTCGGCTTAGCCGAACGATGGGCCGGCTTAGCCGACCCACCTCCAATCACCACGCGTAGTATTCGTTCGGTTTAGACGAACGATGGGCCGGCTTCGCCGACCCACCTCCTCCATTCAACACGCGTAGTATTCGTTTGGCTCCGCCAAACAATGGGCCGGCTTCGCCGGACACCCTCCATTCAACACACGTAGTATTCGTAGTATTCGTTTAGCTTAGCCAAACGATGGGCCGGCTTCGCCGACCCAACTCCAATCACCACGCGTAGTATTCATTCGGCTCCGCCGAACGATGGGCCGGCTTCGCCGAACCCACCTCCATTCACCACGCGTAATATTCGTTTGGCTCCGAAAAAGGGTGGGCCGGCTTCGTCTGCTACCCTCCGTAAAGTATTCGTTCGGCTTCGCCGAACGATGGGCCCGCTTCGCCGGCCACCCTTTGTGTAGTATTTGTTCGGCTTGGCCGAACGATAGGCCGGCTCCGCCGACCCACCTCCATTCACCACGCGTAGTATTCATTCGGCTCCGCCAAACGATGGGCCGGCTTCGCCGACCCACCTCCAATCACCACGCGTAGTATTCATTCGGCTCTGCCGAACAATGGGCCGGCTTCGCCGGCCACCCTCCGTGTAGTATTCGTTCGGCTTCGCCGAACGATGGGCCGGCTTCGCCGACCAACCTCCATTCACCACGCGTAGTATTCGTTCGGCTTCGCCCAACGATAGGCCGGCTCCGCCGACCCACCTCCATTCACCACGCGTAGTATTCGTTCGGCTCCGCTGAACGAAGGGCGGCTTCGCCGACCCACCTCCAATCACCACGCGTAGTATTCGTTCGGCTCCGCCGAACGATGGGCCCACTTCACCGACCCACCTCCAATCACCAAGCGTAGTATTCGTTTGGCTCCGCCAAACGATGGGCCGACTTCGCCTGCTACCCTCCGTGTAGTATTCGTTCGGCTTCGACGTATCATGGGCCGGCTTCGCCGACCCACCTCCAATCACCACGCGTAGTATTCGTTCGGCTTCGCCGAACGATGCGACCAACTTCGCCGACCCACCTCCATTCACCACGCGTAGTATTAATTCGGCTCTGCCGAACGAAGGGCCGTCTTGGCCGGCCACCTCCGTGTAGTATTCGTTCGGCTTCGCCGAACGATGACCGGCGGCTTCGCCGACCCACCTCCAATCATCACGCGTAGTATTCGTTTGGCTCCGCCAAACGATGGGCCGACTTCGCCTGCTACCCTCCGTATAGTATTCGTTCGGCATCGACGTATCATGGGCCGGCTTCGCCGACCCGCCTCCATTCACCACGCGTGTAGTATTCGTTCGGCTTCGCCGAACGATGGGCCGGCTTTGCCGGCCACCCTTTGTGTAGATTCGTTCGGCTCTGCCGAACGAAGGGCCGGCTTCGCCGGCCACCCTCCGTGTAGTATTGGTTCGGCTTCGCCGAACGAAGGGCCGGCTTCGCCGGCCACCCTCCGTGTAGTATTCGTTTGGCTCCGCCAAACGATGGGCCGACTTCGCCGGCCACCCTTTGTGTAGTATTTGTTCGGCTTCGCCAAACGATGGGCCGGCTTCGCCGACTCACCTCCGATCACCACGCGTAGTATTCGTTTGGCTCCGCCAAACGAGGGGCGGCTTCGCCGACCCACCTCCAATCGCCACGCGTAGTAATCGTTCGGCTTCGCCGACCAACCTCCATCCACCACTCGTAGTATTCATTCGGCTCCGCCGAACGATGGGCCGGCTTCGCCAGCCACCCTCCGTGTAGTACTCGTTCGGCTTCGCCGAACGATGGGCCGGCTTCACCTACCCACCTCCAATCACCACGCATAGTATTCGTTCGGCCTCGCCGAACGATAGGCCGGCTCCGCCGACCCACCTCCATTCACCACGCGTAGTATTCGTTCGACTTTGCCGAACGATGGGCCGGCTTCGCCAAACCCACTTCCATTCACCACGCGTAGTATTCGTTCCGCTTTGCCGAACGATGGGCCGGCTTCGCCGAACCCACTTCCATTCACCACTCGTAGTATTCATTCGGCTCCGCCGAACGATGGGCCGGCTTCGCAGGCCACCCTTTGTGTAGTATTTGTTCGGCTTCGCCGAACGATGGGCCGGCTTCGGCGACCCACCTCCAATCAACACGCGTTGTATTCGTTTGGCTCCGCCAAACGATGGGCCGGCTTCGTCGACCCACCACAATTCACCACGCGTAGTATTCGTTCGGCTTTGCCGAACGATGGGCCGGCTTCACCGACCCACCACAATTCACCACGCGTAGTATTCGTTCGGCTTCGCCGAACAATACCCTTCGAATTCCTTTTCGACGCTTCGAAAGGCTTCGAATTTACCCTTTTCGACGCCCTGAGGGGGACCTCTTGATTCGAAAATTTCTCTTAGGGTTCGAAACTTGCCTCGATTTGGTTTCTGATTTGGGATTGTTCATAGCACTCCCCATCTCTAGGTACCAGGTTTGATGGGGGTTTATAAAGGGGTTTCATTGAAAAATGCTCTCCGAAATTACCCTTTTTGACGCCCTGAGGGGGGCCTTTTGATTCGAAAATTTCTCCCAGGATTCGAGACTTGCCTCGATTTGGTTTCTGATTTAGGATTGTTCATAGCACTCCCCATCTCTAGGTACCAGGTTTGATGGGGGTTCATAAACGGGTTTCATTGAAAAATGCTCTCCGAAATTACCCTTTTTGACGCCCTGAGGGGGGCCTTTTGATTCGAAAATTTCTCCTAGGATTCGAAACTTGCCTCGATTTGGTTTCTGATTTGGGATTTTTCATAGCACTCCCCATCTCTAGGTACCAGGTTTGATGGGGTTTATAAAGGGGTTTCATTGAAAAATGCTCTCCGAAATTACCCTTCTTGATGCCCTGAGGGGGCCTTTTGATTCGAAAATTTCTCCTAGGATTCGAAACTTGCCTCGATTTGGTTTCTGATTTGGGATTGTTCATAGCACTCCCCATCTCTAGGTACCAGGTTTGATGGGGTTTATAAAGGGGTTTCATTGAAAAATGCTCTCCAGAAATTACCCTTTTGACGCCCTGAGGGGGGCCTTTTGATTCGAAAATTTCTCCTAGGATTCGAGGCTTGCCTCGAGTTGGTTTCTGATTTGGGGTGGTTCGTAGCACTCCCCATCTCTAGGTACCAGGTTTGATGGGGGTTTATAAAGGGGTTTCATTGAAAAATGCTCTCCGAAATTACCCTTTTTGACGCCCTGAGGGGGGCCTTTTGATTCGAAAATTTCTCCCAGGATTCGAGACTTGCCTCGATTTGGTTTCTGATTTAGGATTGTTCATAGCACTCCCCATCTCTAGGTACCAGGTTTGATGGGGGCTTATGAAAAGGTTTTATTGAAAAATGCTCTCCGAAATTACCCTTTTTGACGCCCTGAGGGGGACCTTTTGATTCGAAATTTTCTCCTAGGATTCCAAACTTGCCTCGATTTGGTTTCTGATTTAGGATTGTTCATAGCACTCCCCATCTCTAGGTACCAGGTTTGAAAAGGGGTTTCACTGAAAAATGCTCTCCGAAATTACCCTTTTTGACGCCCTGAGGGGGACCTTTTGATTCGAAATTTTCTCCTAGGATTCCAAACTTGCCTCGATTTGGTTTCTGATTTGGGATTGTTCATAGCACTCCCCATCTCTAGGTACCAGGTTTGATGGGGGTTTATAAAGGGGTTTCATTGAAAAATGCTCTCCAAAATTACCCTTTTTGACGCCTGAGGAGAACCTTTTATTCGAAAATTTTTTCCTAGAATTCGACAGCATTCACAATGAAAATGCACTTAAATACAAAATGAAAATGCACTTAAACACAAAAATCGAAAAAAAAGAAAGCAATAAGCAAAAAAAAGCAGGACGAAGCAGTGGTGAAGGCGCTGAATAACGCGCCCCAATCGGCTCCTCTTCGAAGCTGCCCCACCACCATGCAGACGCTGTGCTGAACGCTCGTAGCCCCATATAGCCCCATAGTCAACATTATTTTTCTTGCCCTTGCGATTCTTTATTATAGTGATTTGGCACAAAATAACCAGAAGCAATGAAAAACTGGGAACTGTAGTGAAATAACCAAAACCGGATTTGGCGGTCATTCATAGGCCAACTTTTGATAAGTAGTGACTGACACGGGATTAAATTTTACAAGCTTCTCCGTTAAACTTATCAAAGATAAATCAAGGGCGCAACGGAAACCGTAAAACATTTGAATGAAGTTGTAATACGTAAATCAGGGTGGTACAAGCTATGTAAACATACCGCTCAAGTCCGATGCGTGCTTGATTTAGCTTTAATAAGGTTATCGGAGAAGCTTGTAAAATCCTATACCTCGTCTCTCATTACATATAAAAAGTTGGCCTACGACTGACCGCCAAAGCCAATTTTAATCATTTCACTACATTTCCAAGTTTTTCATTACTTGTGCTTATTTTGCGCCAAATCATTTTTAAAGATATTTCAAGACGTTTTTTTTTATTTTTTCAGCTTCTTGATTTCTTGAAATTATAATATTGCCAAATCATTACTTTTGCCAGAAAGCTAAACTTTTAGAAGTTTAAAGTTGAAAATGATTTTTCTGGTTCAAAATGGAATATGCTTCAGTATGCGTTTTTTCAAGCCCGCGAAAAGAATGGGAAAAAATCCATCGACATTCTAAAGGGGTTTAGTTCAATTAAAAAGAGATAACTTTTCCTGAGATATTCATTAGTCAACAAGTTTCCTCGGTTTTACTAAATGTACTTATGGCATTCGCGAAACGGGAAATTTTGAAAAAAAAACTCATTAGATTTATGCATTCAGAAAAAGTGGCAAGTAACTATAAATCAACCATTATGAAGTTTATAACTAATTTTTTCCACAATATTTCATCAAAGAAGGAGGATTCAGTCAGTTTCGATCCTATCTTCAGACAAAAAAAAACATTGTTGAATTCTCCTAAGTTCGTCACAGAAAACTTACACATCTTCGACGAAAGAAAATGTTATACTTTCAAAAATTAAAGGAACGTTGGTCACTTTTTCCAATTCGCATGAACTATTTGCTTTTATCTCAGGCTTCCCTGTCTCAGTAACACTATGAGTAACCGCATTAAGCTGCAATATTTGGTGTAACCGCATCATCTGTAGATTGAGAAACACTGGAAAAGTAAAAAAAAAAATCCTTCTACGAATGAAAAATACGAGTGGTATAAATATTCTCTGCTAAAACTCATTTTACATTACTTCAAATTAGCCAGTTTAAAGAAAATTTGCTTTTCTATGGAGCTCATAGCCCTAATCAAGTTGTTTTCAGTATGAGAATAAGGCATGTGGTTAGGTCCGTGGCCTGTTTCCTCAAGAAAAAACGTGTAAATTCTAACCTTGGCTGGCGTGGCGGTCTAAATCTCAATCTCTAAGAATCAAACCGCCGCGCCAGCCGCGGTTGGAATTTAAACCTTTTTTTTCTGAGGAAACAGGCTACGGACCTAACTATACTTCAGTTGATCAGTGTGAGTAGGTAGCCCTATTTAAGTTGAAAATGATTTTTTCTGGTTCAAAATGGAATGAGCTTGAGTATGCGGTTTTTCAAGCCCGCGAAGTAAATGGGAAAAAAATCCGTCGACATTCTAAAGGGGGTTTCCATACATACACTTCAGGGAACCCTAAAGTTTTTGTTTGCTAACTCTCCGTAAAATCTGTTTTCACTTATCCCGGTGCTCAAGAAAACCATATTCCAGTTGTTGTAGGTATGTCCTGTGTATCAGAAATTCGTTGTTAAAATTTCCTAGATGCGTCAGGGTTTCAGAAAAGGTCATTTTCACAGCTCTGCGAAGATAAAGGGGTACACGGAATGCAATTTTCAGGGTGTTCAGAGAATTTTTCAGGATCTGGCTTAAAAGTTTTTCTAATGATCGTTTTGTGAGCTGATTAGAAACCTGGGGCCAATTCATCGATTTCTCGCCAAATTCGACTGAATAAGTTCAGAGCTTCCCACCGGAAACAAATTTTCTTTGCTGGCCAAAAACTACGTTTTTAGGAAAGCGAAAAAGAGGAAGGAAAGCGTTGGCCTCTACAAAACATTGGACACACCACGAAAAAATCATTTCTTAAAATTTCAGCGTCGAAATCGTCAAAAAACTTCATCTAGAGAAGAGGGTAGTGAAAATTTCCAATATTTTTTCGAAAATTCGGTCACCAAGGAAGAGGGGCGTAGCTTCGTTGGGGTTCAGCACAACGGCCTGCCTGACCCTGTCGCAAGGAAACCCTTGGTATGTGCTAGAAGCAAAAAAGTATTAACATACATGGAAGGAGATCGTATGAGAGGAATAAAATAGTTGGAAGAGAATACACAAGACCGGCCACGGCCGTCAATGAAGATGGAATGAGACACCGGATGAGGAGAATCGCACGTCATCTATCGCCACGTCATCCGGACATGTTCAACAAGTTTAACGGATAGAGAAGCTGGCCTTCAGGATTGAGCGACGTTATTGTTTGATGTCACCGGCTTCAGATGACGTCTCGAAGGATACGTAGGATTTCAAAAGAAGAAACTGGGTACCGTTCGACGTCCGATTCCCGGAACTTCGTCGTTTAAAAGTATCTGCTAATTTTTTACTTGTGGCGGAGCGAGTGAAAAGGCCGTTTCGGGGGTGCGTCGCGAAACTGCAAAAACGCTCTTAACTTTTTGTAACCATCTGCTCGGGGCGAGGTACTGCGCAGTTTTACTATAGATGCTCAAGAGATACTGACCATACAATTCGTTTCCGCAGATCCGACATACGCTTTGTATACTTCCCTTGTGAGTAATCGGGTATTTATATCAATTTTATTTATTGAGGAACAAAGTTAATGGAAACGAATGTAGCAATGGGGCGATATTGTTTTATTAACTACTTTCTAAGGGTAAAATTTCTTTGTATAGAAGTTGGTTAGTTTTACGCGATGTGTGTACTCAATTTCAATAGAAAATTCACTTGACCATACTTTATGATGGCGAAAGAGTTTAGTTTTGGAAGGCTGATGTTGCATCAATATTTTGATGTTTCTCAACTCTGACACGGCAATTTTAGCTCCAAATGTTTCTGGATTCAACAGCATTTTATTGTCATTTGAATCGATTCTCAAGCTCGCTACGCATAGTCCTGAAAACCTGAGAGAAGCTGTTTTCCTAATTTCTCTCCATTGAAGAACAATATCGGTTGAAACGAATGAAGTCTTTTAAGTACTAAACTTGCGTACGATAAATTTTCCAAAAAAAAAAACAAGATTGATGAACTCGATGAGAGAGGTGCGCACTCATTTTCATTGGAAAATTCAGGGAGGCGTGAGTTTTAATGACGCTAGCCCAGTTGCAAGGTACAGTCCATAGCGTCAGGTATTCCAACAATATTTTGACGTTTCTCAACTCTGACGTCTCATTTTTTTACTTAAATATTGTTTATTTTCAAAAATAGTCAATAGATTCAACTTAAGAATCCGTTTCCAAGTTTAGTTGGGATCACGGCCCGATTCACAAGAAAACATCGTAACTCCAGTTAAGTAGAGCCTTCCACCAGTGAGCAATGTATAATCAATTGGCCAATTTCATTCTACTGGGAAAGAAGCGACATTTCCGAAGTTGGTAGGTTTTACACTGAATTCTCGCTCATTTAAAATAGAAATTTCTCATGACTGTTCTTTATAACGGACTGAATTTTCAAGGGCTGATCTGTTCCTACTAAAACCGAAATCAAATTAAGTCAGTTGCAAGTAACCGTCTGAAATTTGGAATTTTCTAACAATACTTCGACGTTTCTAGACTTTGACATGTCATTTTTCAGATATAAATAGTTTTAAATGAAATAGAAAGATCCTACGATTTTTTTGTTTTGAATTGATTTATCCCCGTTTCAAGCTCACCATAAGTGCGCTCAAAAACCTCGAAGATTCGTTCAATCGTTGACATATTCTGCTTATAGAAAAATAGTTTTTGTTTTATTAAAAAAAGTCGACAGCTAACTGCTCCAGCGAAGTTGCTTGCTATTTTCCAAGAAAAATCACATCGGCAAACTTGATTACCTTCAGGGGTCGTTTATACTCCCGCCGCCGAGCGGCGCGGCACAGTGCATTTCTGCAATATTGATCACGCGGCATGGCACGATCGATATTGTAGGATTGAACCTCGCCGCGCCGCTCGGCGGCAGAAGTGTAAACGACCCCTGACGCGGGGGCGCGCAACCGGTATCAATAGAAAATTTGGGTGAGCATCAGTTCTCGTTCCGAAAGAATTAAATATTCAGGGACTAATACTTATACACGTTTTTAGTTTTTGAATCGAAATATCAAGGTTGCAAGTTATGTGTAGTGTGAAATAAGAATTATGCAACAATATTTTGATTTTTCTTAGCCCTAACGTGGCATTTTTTAAACTAAGGGTTTTTTTTATTTTTTCAGTTTTTTCCATATTTGATTGAATTTTTCCTGTTTCTGACACAGTTTAGTACTTTTTATACAGTACAGTACTTTTTATACAGTTTTCTTCGATTTTATCATTTTTTCAGTTTCCAAAACCAAGCTAGAGTCAACGGATCGGCGACTGCGGCGCTGAGAACTCTTCCGACTCGGTTGCGTGCGGCCGCAAAGCGTGTCGCGACGCCATCGCGGACGGGAATTTGGTTCACAGAAGCACAGTATCCCGCTACTGCCTTAATCCGTCGAGAGATATGCTATTTTTGAGGGCATATAATTTGTGATAAACTCGCACTTATACAACAAACCGAGTTCAATGAGAAAACCATTTTATTAAGATGCTTGAGTATATGAAAATATATGAAATCTTAGGAATAGTGCATAATATGGATAAAAACATTACGAATAAAACAGTACGTGACTGAATCAATCAAGGCCGACTTGATGCGTACGTTTTTGAGCATCTCATTTCAGAACAATAGTGGCCGGCGCTTCCTCTGCTGCTGAAAAATAAAATTCTAAATCTAAGAGGCAAGACTTGCTCGTCACTATATTTCTCTCATTTCGTTTGCCATATTTATTCGGGTCCGAAGTGTGCGTGTACGCGGGTACTCTGCGTCTCCCCCTTTCCAGTCTCTCACTATCTCTATCCTCGCTCCGCAGGCGCACACGAAGGAACAGAGCAGAGGCCTCCTTACCCAAAATGGAAAAGCTGTCCTGTGCTTAGCACTTCGGATTCCATTTGGGGCCACTTCGCTTGAATGGAATAGACTCGTGTTTCAAACTGCAAAGGATGTGTCATCTGCTCCGCGTTTGTGCAGTGAGACAACAACCCGAAGGAACACACTGAGATCCCCGGTAATAGTTGGTCGAGCGAACGTAACCAGCCCGATCAATAATCATGAAATACATGAATGAGGAGGGGAAAACACTCGGTGTGGCTGACCCGACCGCTACAAGGTAAAAAACGAAGTATACCGCTGTCGACCGGTCGGGGGTGTGTATACAAGTCTGTTGGTACCTGCTCGTTGGTGCCCCTGCTTCTACTGAACCCAGCAGACGTTTGAGTGTACACAGGAACGTTCGAGCGATATAGCGTGCACAACCATATCGCGAAAGTATCCCGCACATTGCATAAAGGTGTCGCCGTCCGGCACACTAAGGCCTCTGGTCCATAACACCTTAGGATCCGTACCTAGGGAGTCATGGAGTCTTTGGCCACAAGCCACAATTTCGCCACCCTGAACTGTCGATCGCTGTCGAGTGATATCCAAAGAACTGCGCTATCCAGACTTCTGGAGCTATTTCCATGCACCGTTTGCTGCTTTGCAGGAAACCCGCCTCAAGGATAGCCCCGTCATCAGCGTCGGAGAGAACACCATCTACTGCGGTAACGCTGACGATAGGAGAGTGGGAGGCTGTGCAATAGCTGTAAGAAAGGATTTCACTGGTATGGTCAAGGAGTTCGGCTCAAAGTCGTACCGGAATGCATTCGTACGACTGCGGGATCACAGAGGATTCAATCTGTGGATAGTGAGTGCTCATGCGCCCACTGAAACCGCCGAAGACAATTCGAAGGATGCGTTTTATGAGGAACTCAATACGTTACTGGCCAGGAAGGATACCTTGTCAACATGCTGTTGTCGTGGGGATTGACGCAAATGCGAAGATGGGACTTGATCAGGAATCCGAAGTACTCGGTAAATGGTTCTACCCAGTGGAGCAAACATCGGACAATGGCTACCGGCTTGTCGACTTTTGTGAACGCAGAGGTCTGATTATTGCATCGACATTCAAGAGGAATCATCGCCGCCATCAGCTTACGTGGCAGGGACCAGCGGCTATCTCCAGAAGAGCAGCGGAAGCGGAAGATAACAACTTCAAAACTACAGCTCGACTATGTCCTGACGAGGAATATTCCAGTATCGGACATTCGAAGATCTAGAGCTGTGTGGGATGTCGCATTCGATTCGGATCACCGTCCAGTTCTGTTGAACTTTACTGCGAGGATTCATAGGAGGAAGCGAGGGGCTAAGCCTCTCCAGAGGATTGACATGACAAGTCTCAGAGATCAAGAGTGCAGAAGGAGTTTCCGACAGCTTGTTTCTATTCATATTGGAGAACGGACTAGAAGGAAACGTTGCGACGCGGACTCTTTTGTCATGTGCATCCAGGATGCTTCGAAAGAGGCACTCCCGGTTGTACAGCCCAAGAAGAAGTTTGCCTACGTCTCAGAAGAAACAACATCTACCTACAACAGAGTATGTGCTCTCCGAACTGCAGGAAACTTCTGTGGAGGAGAAGCGTCTGAGGAGGAAGTTGCGTCGGCAGCTTCAAAGTGACCGCGAACGAGAGTGGACGTGTAGAGCTAAGGAGTTCGAGAAGGCTTGGGAGGAGAAGAATCCGAAGAAAGCCTACACGTTGCTGCGATTACTGAATCGTCCAGCGCCATCAGTACCTGAGCTCCCGCATGTTCAGAGAGCACATTACGATGTCAGTGAGGAACCGCCGACTGAGTCTGAAGTTTTGGATTGTGTCCGGAAAATGAAGAATGGAAAGGCAGGTGGAGATGACAACATCACTGCTGAAATGCTGAAAGCTCTTCCTCCGTCTGGGATTCGTGAAATGACCAACACCATCCGTGCCATATGGATGAGCGAAAGGATACCCGATTCGTGGAGACATGCGATCATCGTACCTCTTCACAAGAAGCTATCCGTCACGGATCCTAAGAACTACAGAGGAATCTCTCTACTTCGTGTCATGTACAAGGTTTTAGAACGTATCATTCTCGAGCGACTTATCAAACATCGTGAAGGAACGACCAGAGATGAGCAAGCCGGTTTTCGACCTGGAAGATCGACCATCGACCAAGTGTTCGTCGTGAGAAGAGTAATTGAATCGTGGCAGCGGTTTTCGAAGCCATTACAGCTTGCTTTTTGGACTTTGACGCCGCGTTCGACTCTCCTCATCGTGATCGATTGCTCAATGCTCTGCGAGCAGATGGAGTCCCGGAAAAGTATGTTCGGTTAATCGAGGACATGAACAAAGGAACAACAGCAGCAGTTCGTACACCTGTCGGATTTACGTCAGCTTTCGAGGTGAAAACAGGAGTAAGGCAAGGAGCCGCCGCAGGACCTTTTCTTTTCAACTTCGCCGTTGATGACATCATGCGTAGAGTTGCAGAACAGTCTCCTGGCGAGGTGATCCTAACACCATCAGGACGCTCCCTTGTCAGACCTGGAGTACGCCGACGACATTGTGTTATTCGCTGAAAACAACGCAAAACTGCAAAGGATTGTGAACCTCGTTTCGAAGTATGCCGCAGCCTATGGACTTCGTCTTCGTCCCGACAAATGCAAGCAGATGTGGGTCTCTCAGAGGCCTTCAACTGGAGTTTGTGTGGACGGACAACGTATCGAACTGGTGGACGATTTCTGTTATTTGGGCTGTTTGCTGAAGAACGATGGTAGTTATACAGCGGATATTCGACAACGATGTGCGAAAGCTACGTCTGCATTCAATTCTCTAACCAAGCGTTTGTGGTCTACCACCATCGCGAAGGAAGTCAAGTTGCGCGTCTACCTATCCGCTATTCGCCCTATCATGATGTACGGATCGGAGACGTGGGCAGCACCGAAAACGCAGATGGAAAGGTTGGATTGCACGGAGAGGAAGCTTTTTAGGCGTTTGCTTGGATATTTCTGGCCGCGTGTATGCCATAACGAAGACCTTTACAAGGAAATCGACGCAGTACATCAACGCTTGACACGAGGGAGGTGCCAGCATCTCCTAACGCCATCTCAAGCAGCAATGGAAAGTCGACTTCGACTGCTTGGGCATATACTAAGAAGAACGCCGGATCGTCTCGTACAACACGCTTTAAAAATGCTTCCAAATCCTGTCTGGAAACGGCCACCTGGGCGTAGGCGAAAGTTCTGGACGGATGTGGTTAAAGAGGATTTAAAGTCACTCGGCATCGAAAGACAGTTCAGGCGCGATGTTTCGTTTCGCAGGAAATGGAATAGTGACAGCTGGATGGAATGTGTTCGAATTGTGGCTGAAGACCGTGAAAAATGGACACGGCTGACTTCTAGGACGGCACACCTCGGTGAAGATGCGGAATGACCGCGTCAGGCGAAAGCCAACCGATTAAGTCAAGTAAGTCAAGACCGGTCGGCCACGGCAGGGTACGGCGATTTTTTCGACCAACTATGACTGGGACCTGAACGCTCTCCCACAGAACCCGTCGCTTGGCGGCTCATTTCAAACGCCAAGATCCTTGCACTGGCAATCAAATACAGGAAAATGCCTACTGGAATGCGTATCGTTGTCTGATGATGCCAGCACGACGTAATTCCCAAGAGGACTCAAAGCTTATGTCTGCAGGGTGGGGTTCGCGTTTACAGACACTCCCGATAAACTTTTCGATACCAAAGGATACGTTCCTCCTGAGACTCAGGGTTTTCATGGTCCACATTTCTTCGACGGAATAGCGATGGAAGAGCGCGCTTGATTCTCCGCAAAGCTCCGCATATCCGCACTGCTTCAGTAAAGCGCGTGCGGTTGCTCAGCGGTTCCTGGCTGTGCCGAGAGCGAACTGTACCCTTTCAAAACCGCTGTGCGGCGGCACACACTACACTATCACAATGCGGATGCGCGAGCTGCAGAGACAGCGAAGCTATCTTCAGGTGTAAACAATGACTTTAGGGGCGAACCTAATTTCAGATCAGTGCTTCTATCTTTCGGAACGAATCTGGTACATATTCACCAACCTAGAACTGGCTGAACCTTATTTACTACACTTTTGAGCAAGAAACCTTGATTTCGGATTAGTTTTCACTTATAATTCGTAATTCTGAAAACTGTAGACGGTGGCTAAAAGGATTGACGATAGCTTATCGAAGAGGAGCATATCTAAGGATGAAATATCTGAAAGAAGACCGTTTCATAGCGATTGTCGTATGTTTTCAGGAGTTAGCTGTGGCCCCGCTTTTGATCAAGAAAATCTCAAATTTCAGATTTTAGCAGTGCCCTGCCTTTGGGAAGTCTGTTTGTTCACCTTCTTACCCTTAAGGGTATTTGTCTAAAGTTCTAATACAACCTTGCTGCCTCCGACTGCGTGGTCGGGTCCATTGCCAACGGTTGGGCCTTTTCACTTGAGACGAGGAGCAGTGAGCGAGACGATGATGGCACTTCAGAATTGCTTTCCGCTGAGAATGGTCGACGAGTGGCTGGTGTGGAACGGCTCCTCATCTTCACGCAAGACAGACCATGCGTGGCTTCGCGGCCCACACTGCAAGCAAAACATTTTACAAAACACTTCGACTCTATGAGCAAAATCTCTGCTCCTGAACTGACCCCACGGCAGTGGCTGATTTTTTAGGAACGGCAGGGCGATGGACCATCGCGGTGACTTCACTTTTTGTTCTAGGAGAGTGGAACCAATGAAGGACGAGCCTGAAAACGTAATTCAATTGAAGAAAACGTAAATACCAAAGCAGCTACATATACATGTAAGACGACTGGGAGTAAAGCAGTAGATTTCCTTGCCGCGCCCACAAATAAGTGCTAGCAGAACCAACAAGAGACACTGCTATTAGCCCTTTCCAAGCGAGAAGTACAGATGACAGCCTTGAACGTAGTCATAGTCGTTTCCCCTATTTTCAGTTGCTGGCTGGTTTCTCGTCTTCTAAAAATACGGACTTTTACGCGATGACTGGGTACGAGCGTAGAAGCTCTCTGGAAGAAATGAATGGCAAATTTGGAAGCTCAGGTCCAACAAAATGGCTAGCGTTAGCCAGGTCCAGGTTAAAATTGGACTGCTTACGTCCAAGTTCGCTGTCTTAAGGACGTCAAAACGTATCGGTAGCATTGCTAGATAAGCGATACAAAAATTCCCAAACTTGGAAGGCGCTCGGAAGGCGGCTACATCTTTGGCGAGCTGGGCGAAGAAACATGGTAGCTGAATTGAGTAAGGTGAGGTTCGGGGTTCGGGTGAAGATGAGAGCAGCACATGCTAATTAGAAATTGGTTTGAGGTGTCCAGATCATCTTCTTTTAATAAGAAGGGCGCCAATCTAGACGACCTGATAAAACGGGGTTCGGTCGGTATGACTTGTGGAGAAAATCGAATCCCTATGTCGACCCTACATACTTTGACGGCGGATGTTGGGCGGCGTGGAGGGCAATCTTTCGCGACTACAGGCTTCAGATGGATTTCGCTTCTTGTCGTGCGGGTTCAAGCAAGTGTCAAAAAGGTTGCAGTATCACCATCCGTCTCCTAAAGGGAGGAAGCGGGCAGCAATCACCCAGATCGCAACAGGATACAATGTAGGAGATGCCTTCCACTACTCAGATATTCGTGGGGAAGTTCCCGAGAACGACAGCAGAACTTCCCTCGAAACAACTGGAGAACTTCCCTCGAATTGGGGGGAGGCGAAGGGGACGTCTCGACAGCAGAGTAATAAGGGAAGTTCCCACAGCAGGAGTTCTCTTGTTCTCCCGACTGCAGGTCTTCCCGCGACCTTCCGACTGCTGATCTTCCCATTGTTCAATGAATGATCAAAATTCAGCTTGTTAGAACTCGCTATTTTCGACAGTCTCCTGTTCCTGAAAAAACTGCGATCATTCCAAAAATATTCACCTCTGACTAAAGGATATAGAGAAGCTTATTAGCTCCTCTGAAAACCAGGCAGAGATGCCTTACGTAGTCCTTGAGTGGCAGATCTATCCCCTCAACTTGCGAAGTGCAAGACTACCTCGCGACTAGCCCGTCTGCATCACCGTATACGTTGCGGCTTTGTTTTCGCTTTCATCATGTTCGGGGGGAGGCCATGGGAACAACCGCTAAGCGAACTTCCCTTGTTCTCCCCCCGAGTTGACTATTTCGAACGCCTTATCGTTGTGTATAATTCGAGAGGAGAGGGGCGAGACGTCCCCCTCCGGGGGGACGTCTCGCTCCTCTCCCCTCGACCGAGTGATAACGACCAAATCAGGTCTATTGTCCTCGGGAACTTCCCCTCAAATTTCTGAGTATGGTCTTAGCACCCCAATAATAAATTTTTGGTCTGGCTAGCCTGTAGCCCCAGTTGAAACGATACGAAGAACCCGTCACCAATCATCACGCATAATGTATACCCGAACTATATACAGGCATTTCTACTCATTTGATATGCTAAAAACAGCGATACTCAACATTGGGAGCTACCAGGTTGTCCAATAATTCTTGTCCGAAGATCATGCTCTGCTGCTGGTGGGACACCAAGGGCATGCTGTACTTCGAGCTGCTCCCGCAAAGGCAGGACGGTCACCACCTCCATCTACACCGATCAGCTCGAGAAACTAGCCGCCGCCATCCGAGAAAAGCGTCCCCGACGGGCCTCGGTCAACCTGCTGCACGACAACGCGCGCTCCTACGTGGCGAAGGAGACCCAGCAGGAGTTGGCGACGCTCGGCTGGGAGACGGTTGCCCATCCGCCGTATTCCCCGCCCCTCGTCCCCTCCGACTACCACTTGTTCCCCCCGCTGAAGCACCATTTGGCCGGAAGACAATTCACCAACTACGACAACCTCAAATCCGACATCGCGGACTTCTTCGAGTCGCAGCCCCCGGAGTTCTGGACGAAGGGCATCGGCGACCTGCCCAATCGGTGAGCCACTGTTGTGGATAACTGTGGTGATTATATTGTTGATTAGACTGGTTTTTCAATAAAGTTGACAGAAATTAAAAATGGTGAAATTTTCGGACAAGAATTATTGGACAACCTGGGAGTTTGACTCATTCCTTTGTGACTCCAAGAACAGCTTGTCAAATCGACTTTTCAAACTAGCTACGATTCGGGGAGCACATGTGGACTGCTGATTTGTGTAAAAGCGTTTCAATGGTGCAATAATTGCTGTGCTTATCTGAGCCGAATTTCGGTCCGCAATTGCGACTCGACACGCTTTGCGGCCGCACGCTCCCGAGTCGGAAGAGCTTCCAGCTCCGCAGCCGTCGATCTGCTGACTCTAGGTGGGTTTTGGAAACTGGAAACTAAGAAAAATTAGTGAAAATTGTATGAAAAAGCCACACAGAGTCGGCTTTGGCGTTGGAAACCAACTGACTCAAGCGCGTGCGGCTGCAAAGCGTGTCGAGACGCCATTGCGGACCGGAATTTGACCCAGAGAAGCACAGTACGTTCTCATACTGAGTAGAATTATATTATGGAACGGCAGAAAATCGAAAAAAAAGTGGAGTAAAAATGTTCTTCCAAAGGTGAAATTGTGGAAATATGGATACTTAGGTTTTTTGACGCACTGAATTTGCTTACGATAACAGAAAAGGCCCAGCCCACCGATAAGGGGCGATATCATCGAAATATAGGGAAGAAGTACTGTGCTTCTCTGGGCTAAATTCCGGTCCGCGAAAGCGTATCGACACGCTTTGCAGCCGCACGCGCTCGAGTCAGTCGAGTTTCTAGCGCCAAAGCCGGCTCGAAATGGCTTTTTTATAGTTTTCTTTATTTTGTCAAGTTTCGAATTTCCAAAACCCACCTAGAGTCAACAGTTCGGCGGCTGCGGCGCTGGAAACTCTTCCGACTCAAAGGCGCGCGGTCGCGAAGCGTGTCTAGATGCCATTGCGGACCGGAATTTAGTCCAGAGAAGCACAGTATATAATTTAACGCAATGTACGTCTTTCTGAAAATTTCAAACAACTAGATGTTTCAAAAATCTCAAGTCTGTGGTTCGAGTACAGGAAAGGGGAGGAGCTTCGAAGGGATTTGGCTGTCCGAACACTTGGGGTGAGGCTACAGAAACGACGTAATTGCAGTGGCTTTCAGCCGCGCACATCACAGTTGTCCAGCAAAACTCGTTAAAAGCTCCTCCCTTTTCGTGTACTCGGTCAACAAGTCGGAAAATCGGATACAGACATATGAAATCATATTTCTGCACGTTCACCTGGAGCTCGCTCTCAGTACGCGACATTCTACAGGCTATAAAACGGCGAAATTCGCATTGTTCCTACGCGTGCTGGTGGAGGCTAGAGATAGTGAGAGAGCGGGGGGAAGGCGGAGGCTGAGGCGACGCGCGCGCCGCTCGCGCCTCGAGTGATGTGAATTACGACGTTTTATAGAGGGTACACAATGATCCCCGAAGCCTCATACACATCCCAAGTCGTTGGGTTAATTGTTTCTGAGGCACCGCTTTCTTTCACCGGATTATACACATTCAGTCTTTAACAGCCTAGCTGATTTTTTGAGCGGTCCAGCATATCTATGGTTAGGTTCGTTGCCTGTTTCCTCAAGAAAAAACGTGTAAATTCAAACCACGGCTGGCGTGGCGGTTTAAATCTCAATCTCTGAGAATTAAACCGTCGCGCCAGCCGCATTTGAATTTAAACGCTTTCTTGAGGACACAGGCCACGTACCTAACAATACTAAATATTTGACTTCAATACTATCTCAATTTTCTTCGAAAATACGAGAAGTCAAGTAAATAGTTGAAAATAGAATAATCGATTATATAACGCTTGCGTTCGTCGAACGTGAATAACAATTGAGTGTTTGAGACTTGCGGTAATCAAACAGCGATATAATTTGAATATTTGAGTTTTTTGAATGATCGACTATTCGACTATAGTTAGGCCCGTGGCTTGTTCCCTCAAGAAAAGCATTTAAACCAGAGGCTGGCGCGGTGGTTTAAATCTCACCTGCGGCTGGCTGGCAATTATCAGCCAGCCGCGGGGGTGATTCAAATGTTTTTGAGGGAACAAGCCAAGGAACTAAGCATATTCGAATAACTTATTCAAACTTCGATTGAAATGCGAGTATTTGAGAACTACCATGGTGCTGGCAAGGTGAACCGTTTCGACGGTGTGCGAGTCCAGCAAAATGAGGTACATATGTACCTTGCAAGGCACGGTCAAGCGGATGCTGTCTCGCGGGACAGCGAGAAGGACGTGAACTTTGAAAAAAAACTGTTTTCGGGGGCATTGAAATTTTTGAAAAAAAACAAAAAGATGAAAATCGCTCCCCAAGGTCCATTCGTGTAAGGAAAGCGTTGGCCTCTACAAAAAAATATTGCGAACATTACAAAAAAGTCGTTTCTTAAAAATGTTAGCGTCGAAATAGTCAAAAAAAAAACTCCATCTAGAGGAGAGGGTATGTGAAAATTTTCAATATTTTCTCAAAAATTCGGTCACCAAGGAAGAGGGGCGTAGCTTCTTTGAGGTTGGGGACAACGGTTTGCCTGACCTTGTTGCAAGGAAACGATTGGTATGCACTTGAAGCAAAAGTTATAACTGTCATAGGAGATGGTGTGAGATGAAAGAAACAGTTGGAGGGGAATACACAAGACCGGCCACGGCCGTCAATGAAGATGGAATGAGACTTCGGATGTGGAGAATCGCACGTCATCTATCGCCACGTCATCCGACATGTTTAACAAGTTCAAAGGATGGAGAAGCTGGTCTTCAGAATTGAGCGACGTTGTTGTTGGACGCCACCGGCTTCAAAAGACGTCTTGAAGGATACGTAGAGTTTCAAAAGAAGGGTGCTGGGTTACTTCCGACCTATAGAGGGTTTAAGAAGGGTTGGTAAGGTCGTCCTGCAAAACTAACGAGTTCTCAAATGAGAGGCGTTGTCCGACGTATGAAAGGTTTCAAAAGGTGAGTGGAGAAGATCCTGGGTGTCAGAATGAATACATTGGTTGAATAACATGAAAAAAATGACAAGGTATTGGGTATGAATGGGTAGAACATGGTGAAATATGAGCGATGCCCTGAAACATTGCACTCAACAACGTGGGATAAAGACGAAGCCTCGGGGACCTCTGCGTAGAATGTCGAAAACTGTATACGGGGCTTCAGGAAAACTTGCAGAAATATGATTTAAAATATTTGTATCCAGTATTCCCACTTATTCAATGAGTACACGGAAAGGTAGACGCTTCGAACGAGCTTGGCTGACCAATCGTGACGTGCGCAGCCGAAAGCGACTGCGACTGCGTCGTTTCCGTAGCACCGCGCGCGAAGAGCCTAGCCAGACACACTCGTCCGAAGCTCCTCCCATTTCTTGTACTCGGTCTACAGGCCTTAGATTTACGAAATTATTATTTAAATGCGATTGTTAACAAAAGTATCAAAAAAAAGGTCGTAAGGTAGTCCAGCGCTACTGTAGCAGCACACCGACACGAGACGCGGTCATCTCGCCGAGCACCATCTGATGCATACAGCGGTTGTATTAGGCCTATCTTAGAGTTCCGTCGCAGCGCAGCGCGATCAGATGTTTTCTGTGGGCATGGATCGATAACACGCCGCTCTTCGATTCGCATATAAATCATGAAATCGCGCCGCGCCGCGGTGAAACTCTGAAAATCCCCTCAGGAGGCCTGCAGAGTTCTAGTCGCGGCGTTGCACGCAGCGACGGACAACGTTGGGTGATGCAATATCGATCACATTCGGCGACGGGGGCGATCGACGCAGCGCGAAGGGCGACGAGGAAGCACCACCGAGTGTTTTGATGCCGCGACGACCCTGCGTCAGTGCCAGCGAGCGGCAACCGACGGCGCGACGATAAAGTTCGAAAACGTTGTTGTCGCCGCGTCAAGGTTGACGCTCGGCGACCACTCGCCGGTCGCTGCAACTCTGCAGACCCCTTTAGGCATCCAGCGGCTGTGCGAGCCAAGTACCGCAAAGTTGGGTAATCGAAACAGCGACGCTACCTGAATCTGACTCCCTCATCAAGAATGCGTCATATGCTTTCCTTTTTTGGAAAATTGTTTAGTCTTCGAGTGTAATGTGTATCATGCACGCACTGAACGACTTATTTGTTGGGGTACGTGCTGTAATTTAAAACACAATACGAGCACGTGCTCCGTTAGCAGAACATTCCCTGACTGTACTCGAAATCGCCTTGTCTTCGAGTTCATTGGGTATTCGACACGCATTGAATGCAGCGATAATCTGAGTTTGGGGTACGCATTGTTTAACAGGTTGCCGCAAATGATCGCGTGCCATCCTCTCGCTGGACTCGATTTATTGAATGGACGATACCTCCATTACGGATCCAGAATTATAATAGTTTTGTGACCCTGCCCTATGGCTCATGCATCTGTGCCAGAAAAAACGATTTGTTCAAAATTACCCAAAGATCTCACACGAAGAAAAAAAAAGATGTTCTGCAAAAGAAATCAATCTATATGTCTATAAATAGGAGGTTAGAACTATTAGTACATTTTGGAATCTAAAAGGACGTCATTCGGAATGATCACTTTTTCGTAAGCCAGTGTTTTTACAATTTATTATTCTACGTATAATAATTTTGATACCTACTAGTGGCCCGTGGACCAACTGTGAGTGCGTTCGAAAGTAGGTTAATACAATAACTGAGCATAGTGTAGTGTAGAAAAACGTGCACATTTATCTACATGTGTATAAGCCAGCTGCTCACGCCGGCCAGCGCAGCTGGCGGACCGGCAACGCCGTTTCTGTGGTTCCTGTTCCAGATAGCCCATTCAGATGAAACAGAAAATGGGACGATTCTGTTACTAAGGAACGGTTTTGCCAGTGAACACGATATATCTTTAATCAAAGCATCTTTGCTGAAAACAGTTTCCACGACGTCGAAATCTGTGTGTTGGCCTGGCCAAACGATAGGCCGGCTTTCCTCCTTCAACCATGTATAGAATTCGCTTCATTTCGCTGGGCCCTAGGCCGGGTAGAGTCGGCACGAACCATACTGGTCGTTTGTTTCCCTCCTGATAGTGTAGTTTGCGTCAGCTCAGACCGTGTGCACGTGTTTCTGAACATATATCCCCCGAGATTTCGCCAAAGAAAGGTGAACCAAGAGGAACCAAAGCGATCAGTGCTATCCCGTGCCGACTGAACCCCACACCGACGTCGCGTAATCGTGGGACGCAAAAGATATGTACAGGCTGTAGGACCGCGAAATTCCATGGATTTCTACGCGCTAATTCTCACGACTCATGGCGCGAGCGGCGTGCGCGATGCACTGCTCCCCGTCCCGTCATAAGCGCTCTCTCGCTGTATCTCTAACCTCAGCTCCGTTATGAGACGGCGAGAGAAGCGCGTAATGGAGCGGAGGGCAACATCCGCTTCGCGCCATGAAGTCGTGAGGAATTACGACTTTACAAAGGATAGGTGAATTGGAAACAGATTGAACCAAATGAACACTTTCCAGCACTGAAGGAGGGAATCCCTGGAAGTCAGTTCCCTTGCACATGTCTTTTAATCAAATTCCTGATTATTTTATCCAAATGCACAATAATACAATGAGGAAACAAAAAATATATCACTGGATTACACGTGAACTATCATCTCCGTTGAAAGTCATATTAGCAGTCTCTGAGTCCACCTGGAATGAGAAATGCATGTTAAAAAAAATTTATGTATTCCCTTGAAGCATCAATATTTGCAATAGGAAGCAACTTTGTCATTCATGAAGAAGAATAGAAATGGAGATTGTCGAAGTAACATACTGTCGTTATCAAAAGCGAAATTCCGGTCCGCATTCGCGGACAACGGGTGTTGTATCACGCAACACTATGATAATCACGTGATGGGCCCCCGGGCACGAATAGCACCTTTTTCAGAACGACGATCATCGTGTTCTGAGTTGCCGCAGCAGATCGTCCGCCAAAGAAGTGGACCGGATTTTCGCTAGAAACGATAACAACACCAACTACTCCCATTCCAACACCTGTTGCGAAACAGTAATACCTTCGACTCTTGCTGGACACAAGAATCTCCGGACACCTTTTTTCATAGTGTGAATCTGTAAAGCACTAAAATAAATCCGTCCTGCGGTTTTTGATGCTGCGCGCTTGAGCTTCTACCACAACACTGCCCGTTTCTGTGTCCCTCCCTCTTCTTCGCGTTGCTGAATCGCGCAGGTTAGGATTATCACAAAGCAACCTATGTCATAAAAATTATTTTCCCATGTAACACCAAAACTCAGGAAAAGTCGCATTCTAGGACAGGCGATACTCCGCCCGTAGCCCACTTCCCCACGGACACCTACCATCTCTCTCCCTCCCTTCTCGTTCCCATCTTACCTCCGGAGAACTTCCAGAAAGGATAAGGCAAAAGGCATACCGTTACCAGTTTTAAGACGTTCCCTTAACTGCATGAGCTTCTGACTAAAAATATGGGAAAGTAAACAAGAAGAAAATGCGGTCAATCAGTATCCAGGAGCTGCGCGCTTGGCCACGTCAGAAACTGTTTATGACACTTTTTTTCGAAACAAGAGCGCCTTTCCAGGCTGCATACCAAACTTTGTCAATATTTTTCGAGAAAGAAGGCTTACTCTTGACTTCAAATAGTTCAACGGCTCCATAATTATGTGAAATCCTGTTTTCCCTCTGCGGTTATTTCTCCTGGGTTCACCTTATGTTTCTTCCGCATAATTATTGCATTCCATGTCAGAGTGAGAAATGAGTTAATGCACCTGAATGATCCAAAATAATCTACAGTAGAAGTAAGACATAGAGTACAGACTCAATTTGAGCTGTCTTTGTGTATTACCGTGGCTGTGAATAGCCCGCATCGACCGAAACAAATTATTTCTATGCCGCTAGCCCCATAAAGATGCCG
>JAPDOI010001371.1:0-187898 GCA_029168955.1 Aplectana chamaeleonis | reverse complement strand
AAGAGTGGCCTCGAAAGGCCAACTGACCCGTCTACACGAGGCGAGCCGCCTTTTATACTCGTAGGATTGGTTGTTCTTTTTGGAGTGGATAACGTGGCTCGCACGTTATCACTCAAAGAACAACCAATCCCGCGCCCTCTCAATCTCTGGCGATGGCACCGCTGTGGCTCCGAGAGCGACCGAGGGGCGAACTGGAGTACCGGACAGGGACCGCGGTGCCAGTTGGCCCCCTCGGCCGCTGTCCGGGCGAAGACGTCATAATTGGGAGGAGTCGGTCCCGCTCGGAGCGATGGTTTGCCTGAGCAGTCAGCCGCTGGTTCAATCATTTCGAGAGCGGCGACACGAGCCTAGAGGACAGGGAGCACAGCGGGAGGCCTTCTACGGTGGATAATGACCAAGGCCGTCGCTGGATCAAGGAGAAGCCGGAAGCCACCACCCGTGAACTGGCGACGACGCTCGGCTGCAGCAAGTCCACCATCCACAATCGACTCAATTTACTCGGCTACCACAAAGTTTTGGCCCGTTGGATCCCCCACCGTCAGACGGACGCCAACAAGCAGAGACGCGTGGCCGTCTATCAGTCCCTCCTCTTTCGCCCGCATCTCAAGGAGTTTCTCGAAGACCTGGTCACTGGGGATGAGAGCTGGGTCCTCTACGACAACGTCGCCCGCCGTACCGTCTGGATCCCGCGCGGAGAAGAGCCGCCGTCGACGCCGAAAGCCAACCGGCACCCGCTGAAGATCATGCTCTGCTGCTGGTGGGACATCAAGGGCATGCTGTACTTCGTGCTTTTCCCGCAAGGCAGAATGGTCACCGCCTCCATCTACACCTCCGAGAAAAGCGTCCCCGACGGGCCTCGGTCCACCTGCTGTACGACAACGCGCGCCCTCACGTAGCGAAGGATACCCAGCAGAAGTTGGCGACGCTCGGCTGGGAGACGGTTGCCCATCCGCCGTATTCCCCGGACCTCGCCCCCTCCGACTATCACTTGTTCCGCCCGCTGAAGCACCATTTGGCCGGAAGAAAATTCACCAACTACGACAACCTCAAATCCGACATCGCGGACTTATTCGAGTCGCAGCCCCCGGAGTTCTGGGCGAAGGGCATCGGCGACCTGCCCAATCGATGGGCCACTGTTGTGGATAACTGTGGTGATTATATTGTTGATTAGACTTGTTTTTCAATAAAGTTAGAAAAAATCAAAAAATGTGAAATTTTCGGACAAGAATTATTGGACAACCTGGTAAATCGATCCAGAAGCGTCTAGCACTAGCGAGAAAGTGTAAACTTTCATCGTCGTTTCACTTCAGATCGCTATAATCGTTCTGTTGAAGATGATAACAATTTTCGCCGCATTTAATATCATGTTTTGCAGTGGAAAAAAGACAAGTTGGTTTGGACGATAAGACTTCCGTCATAGTTGGGCCTGGCCGATATGTCCTTATCGGACCCAATTTCCTGCCCGCATGTGCGGACAATCGCTGTTGCAGCACGCTCGCGTGAATAATCGTGCAGTAACAGCGGCTGTCCGCAACCACGGACCAGAGTTTTGTTCCCATAAAGGTATATGGTTGGGATACAGCCGGCTGCCGACAAACTATGCGGGAGTCTCACTCCACTAGTCGAGAAAGGTTCATCATTTGCTCATTTCAGAGGCGGAAGGATCCTTAACGAAACCTGTACAAGAGTCCTCTGGTGGAGATCCACGTAAAACTGCTGGATCCACTACTACTCCCACACCGGCTTCAGCACCACCTCCAGGTGCTCCCGCAGCTGCACCTGCTGCCCCCGCTGCTCCTGCTCCCGCAGCTAAGCCACCAGCTGACGTTAGCACATTTTAGGTTAACTGTCCAGTTTTAGTCTTGAACTCGCCCAGAAGTCGCCTGAACGCGGCCACTCCCGGCTTTTGTCTTTTTTTTTAGTTTTGAGAATTTTTCCCATCCGTTTCCCCTAAATCTCGTTGAGGCTTGTGAATAGGCGATTTCTTCAAACAAAAGCTTGGCAGGTTTCTTCATAAGTAGCACATAACCTGCCGCAGATTCATGGTTTCCATTTCAGGGAGGTGATAACAATTACGAGGATATTCAAGTGGGTGAGAATCCACCGCCACCACCGCCTCCGTGAAGTCATCCCACGAGAAGGTGTTGAATTTTGATGTAGTATATGGTCGAAATATACGAACTGGTCACAACACGGCTATTCGTTTTTATATTCATTTGACACATACAAAATAAAGATGTGTTCAGTTCATGGGATTATTCAGGATGCTTTGGCGTGAAAAATTGATATTTGAAGCCGAGAACGAAAAACCTCTGGAAAATGGCTGAACCGCCCCGAAAATACGCACGCCAGTCGGATAGACTAGACGAAAAATACCGTGCGGTACCGATTGCCGCAGAGTCATAAAATACTTTGCAGTTCCATTTAAGAGTTTGATTGGGTCGGTCTGATCTAGAAACGCAACTGATATCATCATTTCATGCCGTTGTGGCAATCGGTATCGCACGGTATTTGGAGTTCACTGTCGGAGAGTAGCGTAACGCTCACTCCTGATTTCTGCAAGTTTACATGCATTGGAACTTCGATTCACGGAAAATAGTGCGAAAATCGAATCATAATGTGGAACTAAGAAGTTGAAGCGATATCACTGCATATGCTATTTTATATGACCGTGGCCTGATGGTCGTGGTCGTTTATGCTCCCGCTCCACTCTGTGAGTTTTAGCCGAGAAGCAGCCGCGGAGTAGCCCACCAGGCTCCGCAGCGGCTCCTGGCGGTTTATTTCGCGGTTATTTCTGGTCTTTTTCCAGAACGAACAAGAAATAGCCGGAAAATAGCCGAGAAATAGCGCGAAGTAACCAAGAGTAACCATGAAGCGGCCGTCGCCGGGCCGCAATCCTATCTTTCGCGCTATCTCGCGGCTGTTTCGCGACGAGCATTATTCGGCGGCTGATTGGCGGCGAACATTGATTAGCGGCTTTTTCGGGGCTTTTTCCCGGTTTAAACTCGAGGCAAGTGGAGTGGCTCCGACGCTTCGCGGCGAAAGCATAAACGATTAATCAGAGTGGAGGTCGCAGATCAGGGCTAAGTTTTTGGCGTTTTTCGCTGTGAAACATGAAGTTTTTCCGCGTTTTTGGCCTTCCGCGTTCCGCTTTCCGGAAACCGCTTACTGCTGCGGAACACGGAAATTTCGGTTTATTAAGGAAGAGGCAGCTAATCAATAGCTTTGAGAATTTCGGCATTTCGCGTTCCGCAAACCACATTTCCGCCAATTTTCGGGCGTTTCGCACTCGTTCTCCGAAAAAGAATATTTGCGTCTAAACCCAGAACCTAATTTTCGCATTTTTGAAATTTTCTTCTGCTGGTCTCTGGTACAGGTACTTGATTGTTGCTGGGAACCTGTGCTGGGAACCTGCCAATTTAAACGTCTCCCTAACAATAACGATGCTATCTTGAACAGGTGAAGCAATCAAGATTCAAGACAAAAATGACACCTGCGGAGCCGTGAGCATACAATGGAGCTGCGAGTTTTTCTACAATTTTAGGCTGGGATTATACTTGCCGCGAACCGCCATGGCGACAGTGCATATCAGGCATATCGACTGCTGGTCGATATGAGTGGTTTATTCAATTATTCATTCGTTTATACCTTAAAAATTAATCGCGCATCAAGAAATGAAAACCAAAGCGAGAAGGGGGGGGGGCATGAGAAACTTTTATAACACCTAACTGCAACAGAGGGAAAAATTTGGGTGAATCATCTGTCTGCAAGCTTCTTGAACAGCTTCTTCAACTGGCACAAAAAACCTGCTCCTTGTGTGGAAGACACTAGACGAAAAATACCGTGCGGTACCGATTGCCACAGAGCCATAAAATACTACAATTTTCATTTGAGAGTTTGAGTCGGTCGGTCTGATAAAGCAACGCAACCGATATCATCATTTCATGCCCTTGTGGCAATCGGTACCGCACGGTATTTGGAGTTTACTGTGGAAGACAAGGACTTAGACGAGTGCTTGCCCTAGTAGAATTGATTCTTTTACAGCACCTCTGGTACTAAACACGGAAACACTAAAAAATTGGCTGATGAGCAGTCTGATTCTACCTGTTATCATTATTAAAGCCATTAACACTAGTTAGTTAGGTCCGTGGCTCACCGGCGGGTGGCTGGTACTTGCCAGCCAGCCGCCGGTGAAATTTAAGCCGACAGCGCCAGCCGCGGTTTAGATTTATTTTTTTTTCTTGAGTAAACAAACCACGGACCTTACCATAGTTCTTTCTTCCAGAGTTTTGGCCGAGAAATGCCTATTTGCCGAGTATTACCCGCGAAATAGCCGAGAAATAACTGAGAAATAGCAGCGATTTAGCCGAGAAATAGCCCACCAGGAGCCGCTGCAGATCCTGGTGAGCTATTTCCCGGCTATTTGGCGGCTTTTCACGAAACGGACAAGAAGCAGCCGAAAAATAGCCGAGTCATAACCGAGAAATAACGAGAACTAACCAACAGTGATCAAGACGCAGCCGTCGCCGATTCGCCGAGCATCCAGGGTCGACAGCGGTTGGGCGAGGCCTCCAGAGGCTGAGCGATGTCCAAGTACCTCAAACTTGGGTAATTGAACCGACGGAGGTATAAACATCTGAATCATGCCTCTGGGATGAGTCGTATACTTACACGGAGAGCATTATTTCTCGGCTATTTCGCGTCATGAATCATTTGGCGGCGAGCGCGAACTAGCGGCTAATTCTCGGCTATTTTGCGGCGAGCATTAATTGGCGGCTATTTTACGGCAAGCCGGCATTTTGCGGCTATTTCTCGGCTAAAACTCTCAGAGTGAGTGCATGTTGGCTTGACCCGTCTGCCGCGACTTCGTTGAGGAACGCGGAGTTTTCGCGGCTCTATTCTTGCAGTTTCTCTAGAAGCAGTCGAGGTCATTGCGCACCTAATACCGCAGCAGCTACTCACGCGATCTCGATTGGCGACAGCGGGTCGATTGAGTGTCATCCCATACCTGCTATTCTTTTAGTCAATCTGATTCACCAAGTCAAGAAAACTTTTTTTGATCAAAGTGGCCATTCCGGATAAAATGTACTTACCTAGAACCAGTTCTAGACGTAGAGTCCGAATATGCCAATCGCAACTGCCTAGAATCACTCTAAAAGAAGTTATGAGCAGCATATTCCAGATTTCACAAACAGCTAAAGGTACCCAACCTGTTATTTTTGAAAAAAAATGCATGTTGGCTTGACCCGTCTGCCGCGACTTCGTTGAGGAACGCGGAGTTTTCGCGGCTCTATTCTTGCAGTTTCTCTAGAAGCAGTCGAGGTCATTGCGCACCTGATACCGCAGCAGCTACTCACGCGATATCGATTGCCGACAGCGGGTCGATTGAGTGTCATCCCATACCTGCTATTCTTTTAGTCAATCTGATTCACCAAGTCAAGAAAACTTTTTTTGATCAAAGTGGCCATTCCGGATAAAATGTACTTACCTAGAACCAGTTCTAGACGTAATATGCCAATCGCAACTGCCTAGAATCACTCTAAAAGAAGGTATGAGCAGCATATTCCAGATTTCACAAACAGGTAAAGGTACACAACCGGTTCTTTTTGAAAAAAAATTCGATTTTCGCTCAAAACTTGTTCCCTATGAGCGTATTTCAATTCTAAATTCAGGAATGGTTCCAGAAATACACAATACATTTGGCATGACCACTTTCGCTAATAGTGTTTTCCTTGTTAGGCCAGTTTCACAGTACCATCGCCGTGCGATGCGATGACACGATAACCATGTGTATCGATCGAGATCGCGTCGCATGCGGATCAGTATTCAAACCATTAAATCGCAGCGATTAGCGATGGGAGTGTAAAACACGCCTTAACCTCTTGAGAAACCAACGGTGTGAATGCAGGGGATTTTCGCCGCGCGCGTTGTCCGTAGAAAGTGTGCGGGACTACAGTGGGAGTGTGCAGGACGCCGCAGAAAGTGTACGAGACCCTAGTAGGGAAGCGAGGGTCGTTTTTTTATGGTTGCGGGTAACGATTTCTAGGAGTTACAGTCGTCCGACAATACCGATCGGCGCCGATTTCATTATTCACAGAAGGCAAAGCTTCACAGAGCATCAGAGGTTTCGCCTTTCCAAAATGGGAATCGCTAAGCGAAAATCAGGTCAAAAAGGGGACCTTGGTGAAAAAATATATGACATTTCCAAAAGTTCAACTTCCTGGCAAAAGTAATGAGTTGACAATGCTATAATTACAAGAAACATAGAAGTTGAAAAATTAAAAAAAAACGTCTTCGAACATATTAAAAATGATTCGGCGCAAAACAACCATAAGTAAGGAAAAAAAACTGGGAAATGTAGTGAAATGAACAAAATCGGATTTGGCGATCAATCATAGGCCAACTTTTGATGAGTAGTGACAGACGAGGGACAGGAATTCAGCATAGGTCAAGCTAGATACGTAAATGTAACACTCAAATCCGATGCGAGCTTGATTTACCATTGATAAGTTTACCGGAGAAGCTTGTAAAATCCGATCCCTCGTCTGTCACTACTTATCAGAAGTTGGACTATGATTGACCGCCAAATTCGATTTTGGTCATTTCACTACTTTTCCCAGTTTTTTTTTCATTACTTCTGGCTATTTTGCGCCAAAGCATTTTTAAGATGTTTGAAGATGTTTTTTTTTTATTTTTTCAACCTCTATATTTTTTGTAAATATGGCATTGCCAAATCATTACTTCTGCCAGGGGCTAAATTTTTGGATATTAGGAAATGAAAACATTGTGAACAGTTCTACCTGCCTTTTTGCAATTATTTCACAGTATTCTTCAGCGGAGTACCAATCAGAAAATCAAAATCGCACAATTTTTGGGTGCGAAACCAGTTGGGGAGGGCGGGCTCAAAAAAATTAAATAATTCACTCATGAAAATCGAGAATTTGTGCTGATATCAGATGCCTGATAGCGTCAGTTTCCCTGGAAATTCCAAGCGATTTCTCCGATTTCTGAAAGCGGTATCCTTCCCGCTTCAATTGAATCCTGAGTGTCCCCCACGAATAGTTCTGCACCAATTCTTCCACTCTGCTCAACAAAGTGTCCCTGATGTAGTAAGACCGTTTTCAATTTGTACCTACAACACTATCGTGGTGCAGAACCTTGGCTTTACTGGCTGAAAATGGAAATTTCCACTTGGTAGGTAGATTCCTGACGATGTTAATCGGATTTCAAAAATTATTGAAGTCACTTTTATTTCAGATTCTTCTGAATATCTTGATAACATTCTGCATGAAACGTTATGTGGCAAAAGACCTGCTAGTAAATGCTTCTTAAGTGTCAACAATCGCGCTCCGATACCACTAAACTGCGCCGTCGCTAATATTTTTTCACGCCCACTCGCTGCAGTGTCCGTAATCGCGTCCTGCAGAATTCCGACGCGAATTTTTTTCCGACTGATCAAAATTTTCTTTCCGCTGAAGTTCTCCGCTGTTTTCTCAGAATTCATTGTGTTTCAGACCCCTCTATCCGTAGTTCACAGGTATTTGTGCTATAAATTTCTATTTTGGGCACATTGAACAATTTACAGGTCATAATTTGGATGCAATCAACAACAGAGGGCAATACTGGTGTTGAATTGAATACGAACTCGTCGTCTCCCGTCACTCCACGAAGCTCATTCGTATTGCAGAAAGGTGCACAGAAACGCTCACTGTCCGTTTTCCCCTCGATCCAAACAGTGCAGGTGCGTTCAAATTTTCATTTATTATACATTGGCAGGAATTTCCACTTAGAAACGAAAACTTTTAAAGAGTGTCAAAAAAAAATCTTGAAAACTTTAGTCGCCTATGAAAGGGGATTTGTTGAGGCCTCACACAAGGGCCTGTTTGACCCTAAAGTATCGTAGCCCACATAGGCTTCGACGGAATGGCACGATTGGTTCTGTCATCCATTTAATTATTGCCCTGGACCCTAAGCCAGAAAACCTAAACAGGCAGCAGCGACCGTTTATCCATACGTGTTCGGATGTGTTCTACCAGTTCTATCATGTTTCCACGTCTTAGCTTTGTGCGTATTTAGCATGCGTTGGGCTTACGGCAGTTCATTTGTCCGACAGTCTTCACTTAACGGCTGTGCAGAGTTGCGACGACCAGCAACACGCCGCCGAGCGAGAGGCCTGGGGCATTGTGTAAACCTGACGCGGCATTGGGCGCGAAGGCTTCGCGGATTCGCAGTGCCGATGTCGCTAGCGTCGCTTTTTTACCAATACGTTCGCCCTCATTCTTTCAACATCACATTTTGTTCTGAGTAGCTTTAACTGCTTTGATATGCTTCAAGAGTTAAGGAAATGCCTGGAAACGTCTTCTCAAAAATAACACGCTCAGATATCTGTAAAGTGAAGTTGAAATTTGCGCTCAGTAAAGTGATTGTGCCTTAAAATATACATTTCCTGGTACCGGAATTAGAAGACGGTTTGCAGTAGTCGCATAGCTTACAACTGTCACACGTTGGAACAAAAAATTAGTAGAAATAAAAACCGAAAAATCAAAGTTGGAATAAGAAAAGGTCTTCAAAAGTTCGAATTTATAGAAAATTTTCGATCGAAGGCTGTTTTCCCACGCCCGCGATGGAAATGGTTGTACCATTTTCCGCCGCCGCTCGCTGACGACTTCGCTCAGGGAAACGCTGCTGACGCAGTGGCAAAAACACTGAGAGGTATCCGTGTCGCTGTCGCACGACACGATGTTGACTTCGTCCACTGCTTGGCGTTCCCCATTTTACATCATTTCCCTGCCGCAGCGAGACTCGCCTCGGTGCTACTCTGCAGAACGCTTCATGGTTTGGGCTAAGACAAAAAGCTATACTCACTGCCGAACACTGCGAGTTCTTATGGGTTTGAAGATTTGGCTCGTAGCCGTCGCTCACAAGGCAATTACTGTCTATGTCGGAGCCAAATGCTGGTCCGCATTTGCGGACTAAGGCTGTTTCATCACGTGCCATGATGATAGTCGTGCTGGAACCAAGTGGTCGTGGCACGATTCGCCTTTTTCCCAGCGCAATTATACTCGTGTCACGTAATGCAGCAGGCTTGGTCCGCAAATGCGGACCAGAATTCGGCTCCGAAAACGACAATAGCGCTGTAAGATCCGGCCGTTGCAACTAAATCGATTCTATCTGGGGGTACTTCTGATCTTTTTGGAAGCTAATCTCCACGTTCGACTTTTCACAAATCTCGACACTTTCAGTCAGTCGAATTTTCTTGTGGAACAAGACACCACGTTGTTTCAACGTTTCTACTCGGCGGCAAACGTTTCGGTCGAGTTCGCCTTTTCATGAGTCTGGAAGGGGTGGTATTGATTGTAAACTATTCGGCTGAATTCCTCAATCGTTTTTGGGGAAGCTCAAAATAGTATAATAGTTGCCCGAAGTTGAGGCGAACATAAAGCCTGACCTCTCCAATTGATCCACAGCAACCTCTGCTGGCAGTCCAACTGCCTGTGGTGCATCAATCGAAAAAATCAGCTTTCATGTTTACATTTGCTTTACTGAGCTATTATCGGATTAGGAGATTCCTTAAGAACTATTGAGGAGTGCGGATGCTGAACGGATTTTCGGTGTCTAACAGTTCTTCTTCTTCTTATCGGCCACAGAAGACCTTCTTTTCATAGGCGTAGAAACGTGGCCGCATCATACGGCTTGTTCCACATATCACGAGCAGTCAGAGAAGTGGTCTGGCGAAGCTTGGAAATAAATGCAATTAATCATGCCTAGTATTTTGACAGTCTGGGACCGACTCGCCGATACTGTGTACGCAGGCTTTGAGGTATGAAGAATGACCGCAACGTATACCCGCCAGAGTGACGCGTGAGCGCCTGGGCATTTCTAAAAGTTACGCAAAGCCCCGCGTGACCCTGACTAGCTAGAAAATCTCTGTAGCAGCTACAACTTTGGATTTGAGAACGTCTTTCGATGTAAACCTTATTTGAATATATTCGTCGGAAATATCCGGATCAATCAGAAGTTTTTCCTAGCCAGGTTTAAATTAAGTGTTTACAACTTGGTCTTTGAGAAAAGTTTTCTATTCCAGTTCCAATCAAAACGTGCGAAAATGTCCGACCTGAGTGACGATATGATGAGCGACGAGGAATCGGCGGAGATGTATCGACAGGCGTTCGATGAGGGTGGGCCCGAATACATGTTCGAACAGCTCATTGAGGGTCCAAATGAGGAGCAGTTCGATCACGAGAAGGAACGCGATGATAGGAACGAGAATATGGTCCGTAATCGAGCTCTTGTTGCGTTCTTTTTCCATAAATTCTGGCTTAAATCCGAATCTTTGAGGTGGACTCAAGGGCTGCTCGTCAGATTTCTCGAGGACTGCCAACTGTGAAGAAACTCACCATTAAAAATTTCCGAAGTGAGTTGAGGATTCTGTTCAGAACATTCTATCTTATGGCTAGTAATTCCGAATTTCTTCAGGAAAGAACGACGACGTTGCTGATCTGATGGCAACAGGATGGCTGACGCTTGAGTCTAGTATAAATGCTATTCAGACTAAGCAGCATGTTACTACCAATTTGGAGCAGTTGTATAAGGTATAGGCTAGACTTTGGGCGAATAACAAAATTAATATTCAAATTTGTTTTGGAAATTTGAATATCTAAGTTTTCGAATATTCGATTCCTTCCGGAAATCGAATTTTTCGGGTGCTACGTGGGAAAGGGGGGGGGCACTATGGCGCGATGGACTTGGCCACGCCCATTTCACTGTGCCGCACTAAATTTGAGCACCTGCCCGGGGTTTCCCTCTCCTGCCAAAATCAGCAGAGTCATTGCGGCACGGAAAAATGGGCGTGGCCAAGTGTGATACAACAGTGCCCCCCCCCCTTTCCACATAGCACTATTTTTCGTTTATTTTGAATATTTATTTATCCAGAACTCTTAAAGTTTGGTTTTTTGAATCATTAGGGATTCCAGAATAGTCGGTAATCCCGTCAATTTTGGGTCGCGACATTCGAATTTCCAGCAGATGATTTTTTTCTCAAAAATATCCATGAATTATTCGGAAACTATTCGAGTTTCCATTCGAATATCCGCATAAGTTCTCCGATTATTTTTTCGAATCGAGTTTCTTGTTGATTTGTTGTTGATTAGAAAAAAAAATCGAAAAAAATATTGGAGGCCTCTTCGGAATTCACTGTCCGCGGCAACGGAAAATGATGATTTTTTGGTTGCGTAATTCCATTAAGCATACTGTAGGTTGCGCCATAATCGACGGCAAAATTGTAGTTTTCTCCCGAATTTTGGAGAAAAAACATTGGGAATGTTGAAAAACGGTGAGTTTTCCCCCTTACACAGACATCAATATACCCGAAATTTCTACAATCAAAAAACATCACAAGAAAAAAAGAATTTTTGGGGTTTTTTATTTTTCCTGTTTTTACTGCGTGTATCTATGATAAAGACTTTAGGTGTATTGCGAATGTGTGGTGGGGAGAAACATACCGTTCAGAAAGAAAATACACATTTGCCGTCGATTATGGTGCAACCTACAGTATGCTTAGTGGAATTACTCAATCGTACAACCGCCTTTTCCCGTTGCCGTAGACTATATCTACGCATTCGAAAATTTTAAAAACGGAAAAATTGAAAAAATCATCATTCGGAATCTTTTTAAAAATGCCCTATTCGATTGTAGTTCATTTATTTGGTAAATTTTAAAGGCTATATTCGAAAACATTATTTTTTTCAAGTCATTCAAAGGGGTACTCGAATTATTCATCTACTCGGGGTGTTGCCTAAATACGATATTCGAATTATTTGTTTATTCGAAACTTTCAAAAAGTGTCGGATGACCATGTCTAGTAAAGTCTGTCCGCCCACGCGGTCTGCGGGCGTATCGAGCGGCTCTCGTGAAGGCTTTCCTTGGACGAGCCATCTCAAGTCTTCAAACAGCTGACCGGGACGTTGTTCACTAGCTCCCTAATATTCCTGCTTATCCATGAGCATGTTCAAAATTTTCTTTGCTACTGCCTCGCGACATCCACGCCGATTGAGTGGGCAGACAGTTCCATTCCAACAGACTTTATACGCTATTTTTTTCATTTTCAATTTAAAATTTCGACACGTTTAAGGTTGTGGAGTCGTTGTGTGAGAATAAAATGGCGAGAAGTACGTATGACAAACTGCTGGAGAACGTCCGAAAATGGATAGGAAGTTTTCGGTAAGGTGGTTTTTGTGTGCGTATATGCTCAGGTATTCGATAATTTGATATTTTCCAGAAGTGAACTCAATGAAAAGTGTAATGCTGGCGGAGTGGAGTTCATGAAAGCCATTGAAAGCCTTTGGAGTGATTATTGTGAGCAAATGGTATGTTTTTTTTCGGTTTTGACCTAGTGACATAGGCTAGGCCTTTTCTAGATTTCGGTTTTCTGCAGATTATTCTTTCTAGATTCTCATCCGTAACATATTCCTCTACTTGGATCGGACTTTCATTCTGGAGAACATCGATGAATCTCCTATTTGGTGAGTGTTTTTCTTGATTTTCATATGTATTGATTTCTTGTGCTTTTTAAGGGAGTCGTCGCTGGTGATTTTCCGCGAAGAAATAATTTTGCATGGTTCTGTTCTGAAGAAGCTGGTGACCGGAGTTCTGGACAGGGTTGCTGAGGAAAGGGCAGGAGATCAGGTAGAGTTACCTCTCTAACTAGGGCTTACCTTACATTTCCCGAGGGCTTTTATAAAACCATGTGCTAATAGTTGTAGGTTTGGGACACAGCGTTTATAGTCCGAATTTCAAATCCGCTAAATGCCTCAGAGATTTACAGGAAATTTTCCAAAAGTGGTCGTTTTCATAGCTTTCCGAAGAGAAAAGAGGTACACGAATGGTGCCCTAATTGCATTCAAAAAAATTCATGGATTGAGCCTTAAACTTGTTGTTAGGGACTGTTTTGGGTGCTGATTACGAATATGAGTCATATTTGTCCATATTCGAAAATTTCCGTCTGATTTGGTCCCAAACTTCAAAGTGGAAATTTTGTTGTCCAAACGCGACTTTTGACGATTTCGAGAATGCTACGATTAAATCTCTTCTCTCTTCTCCACGCCGGCCCTTAGCAGGAGAATCCGAAGGAGAGACGCGGCCGACCAGCACCTCTCCCATGACAAAAACCCTCTTCGCGGAGGGGGTGACGTCGGTTTGCATAGAGGTGATCTTCTTTCCTCCACACTGCCACGGCGTGAACGTACGACATCTCGGCAGCTACGATTAAATCGTCTTAAGAGTTCTACATAAGGGTTGTTGGGGCTGCTTAACACAAAGCTGTGGTCGGTTTATAGATTTTCCTTGGAATATGGTATGTAACGGTGGGTATACGGTAACTTGGTCGAGGTCCCAGATTTGACTTAAAATTTCACTGTGGCGTTATTTGGGACGCTGAACACGAATTTGTGATTTTTTTTTCGATTGTAACCCTATGTCTGACGAGGATTAGACATCAGAATCGTTTTCAGCGCCCAAATAAGCCCAAGTTGTAAGTTTTGAGCCGAATCCGAAACAGATTTTTCTGAAAACCCCAAAAATTCCCTTTTTGGTACCCTTACCTTTTTGTAAAGCAGTGAAAATGCCATTTTTTGGTATCCCCGCAGCCATTCAGGGAATTTCAAGCACGGGTCATTCACGTGCTGTCACAGACCTACAGCAACGACAAGATGGTTTTTCAAATCGCCACGGGAAGTTCAAAGCAGTCCCTAGTAAGGTAGTACTGCTTCACTAGGAAATTTCTTTATTGAATGAGCTTTAGGTTGATCGTTCCCTGTTGCGGGCTCTTCTTCGAATGTTGAGGACTCTTGATCTATACAAACAGGTTAGTAGGCTCCTCTCGCTATGAAAGTTTTCGATTTTCATATAACTGCTTGTTTTTAGGCTTTTGAGGATGAGTTCCTCAGTAGCACGAGCGTCTTCTATACTCAAGAGAGCATGTCATTGATTCGGTCGTTAGAGGTAGGGTTAGACTTTGAGATGGACCGAATGATTATTTCAGCTAAATTCGATTTATCCGGCTCAAACATTGGCTGAAATTTTTTTGTTTATCCTGACAGTTTACGGTTTTATCCCGCTTTGGCCAAAGGTTTAGTATGACGGACTTATCGGGTTGAAAATTTTGTAGTCCCGATATTCAACTAATTATTTAGACAGTGGACTTCTTGCTGCATGTTGAACGTCGAATCAAGGAGGAGAACGAACGAGTTGATCTGTATCTGGATGAGAGCACGAGAGCGCCTCTTCTGACGCGTGCTGAGAAGTGTCTTATAAGCGATCATATGCAGGAAGTTGTGGATAACGGTGAGAGCTAGTTTTTTAGGTAGATCTTAAAAGCTTCGTTACAGAGGAAAATTTGTGTCCAGTTTAGCACTAGTTTAGGGAACCGGCCAAATATTGCGTCGCATACAACCGATTCTACGCATAGTTCGTTAAACTCCGCCAAGTTCTGAGGTGGCGTTCGGAGTTCATTCGCGATGCGATGTTATAATCAGCCTACGAATCGATCAAGCGACGTCGCGTCGATTCTTCGCTGGGTGTTTGCAGTGAAGAGGCGCGATACATTCGAAGTGACGCGCGATTTCTCTTCGCGCGGAGTCCAACGTCACGCGACGGCAAACTCATTTCTGCTTTTCCACAAAGGTTTTTTCCATAAACAACTAATTCTGGCAAAGAAAGGAGAAAAATAAGTATATCTAGGATCACATGCATTCAGAAGAACACGACAAAACTGCTGGTATTGCTAGAAAAAAATTGCCGTTGCTTAATCACGAGAAATTGCGTTCGTAGGCGATTGCTCGTAGTTGTCCAGCGTTCGCGCAGCGTTCACTTCTGATTACCTGTGTGACGCGATTTTCGCGTTGCCACGGGAAAACTCTTGAATGCCGCCTAGCGCATATTTCGTGGTGTCAGGCAAGCCACGCACGTTGTTTCAAAAAGTTATGCGATGGTTTGAGGCTCCGCCTACTACTTCGGACGCTCACTGCTTTGTTCTTAAAGCCCCGCTCGCGTCTCAATTCGTTTTGCGCGCTGTGCACGTTGTTCCGCCGACGTCCTTGCAGGCTTCATGTGATGGTCCCAGCGCTTCTTCCAATCCTAGGGCGTCCTACGTGGTGTTCCTGAGGCATCGCCTACTTTCAGTGATGGTCTACGAATTGCCCTGAAGCCTCATTCTTTTCTAAGAACGGTTTAAGAGAGTTAAATAAGTCTCGTCGTAGCTGTAGTACGTATGAAGCGGTATTTCTGATGCCCCGCCTGCTGTTTTGAAGAATTTACGCAGTGTATACTCTATTTTGTAGAAAAATCTGCTGCCTTTGACCGAGTGTGTGTGCGCGCGTACGCTGCGTCTCCTTCACCCCTATACTTTCTCTCCGCCTCTGCCCCCGCTCCCCATACGCACACCAAGGAACAAACTAAATTTACCTTCCAAACAGAGGGATACTTGTTTCTTCGATGATCTGAGCAGGCGTTCAACGCTGTGTCGCTGAAGGGCCGCACACGCCTCAGTATGCTTTGCGCGGTGGTCCCGCGACTCCGCTCTCCTACAGTGAGGTTTCGAGCATATTTCTAGCGACCCGCCAGGTTCTGAAACGCGCTCCGCGTTTTTTTTTAACTTCTAATGACTTTCTGCGCAAGAACCTTGCCGAGTTGTATTATGCTGAAAGCGGCGATCAATAAGGCCTGCCCACGCCAAAGCATGTCTTGCGCGGTGTTTTGGAAACCAAACGTACTATTTTGGACGTTGCGCGCCGTAATCCTGGAGCCACAACTAATCGTCAAAGTGTTCCCTTGAGGCCAGCTCACGTCGAAGCTCGTTTTACGTGGATTCTTGAATACTCACCCAGTCGTATGGCGTTTAACGCCGTTTTTCTGGAGCTCTGTCCACTGTGACTAAGGTGTTGACTTCCTACTGGGACTTTCTGCTGCCCGCTAGCTAGAAAGTGATACTTAACGGGCTGTGTCGGAAAGAGATCTCAGTATGAGTATTTTGCAAAATTTTCAGGTCTTACTTTGTTGTTGAATGAGAATCGCGTAAAGGATGTGTCAAGACTATACTCCCTCCTAAGTCGGGTCGATGGAGGGATAGCGTTGCTGAAAACAGGATTTTCGTCGTATATTAAGGTGTGTATATTAGGAGCTGTAAGACATTCTCTAGCATGTATGAGAAGTTTTTTTTACTATAGAAAGTGGGGAAAGCTATGATTATGGACATGCAGCGGGATCAAACTATGGTGGAGGACCTGATGACTTTCAAAGACAAGCTGGATGTCTTCGGTTGGTTTTTTTTTCACCATAATTGTCTTTTGCACAAGGAGATATGCGAATTTCTTGCAGTGGAAACCTGCTTCGGCTTCGGCGAGGAGAAAATGAAGTTCGCACAGGCTGAGAAGGATGCGTTTGACTACTTTATTAACACGCGAGGGAATAAACCAGCTGAGTTAATCGGTGAGATTAGCTACCCTGAACTCATAGGGTTTTCTTGGGTTTACCGAGGCGGTTTTACAGCGAAATTCATGGATGCAAGGTTGCGCAGTGCCAATAAGGAAGCTTCTGATGAGCAACTGGATCAGCTGATGAATAAGGTCATCACCTTGTTCCGTTTCATTCAAGGTAGAGTTCTTTTCTTCTGGTGAAGGGTTCTCTGGTAATAGTTGTTCAAATGTTTCTTTTTTCAAGGAAAAGATGTATTTGAAGTCTTCTACAAGAAAGACCTGGCGAAGAGACTGCTTCTGGGCAGGAGTGCTTCGGTGGATGCGGAGAAGATCATGTTGAGTAAGCTGAGGCAAGGTATGTCAGATGATTAGTGCAGGTCGTCGGTATCATGGCCGGCGATGCTGGCAATCAAGGCCCTACAGGCGGATCGCCACCCATCGTGGCGTTGCCGGACGGGTCGCTGCGTTTTGGCGGGCGGATAGCGGCACCTGGGAAAGTTGATCACGCTAGCGGGCGGATCGCCGGCAAGCTCTAGAGCGGAGATCGACTCGCAACCTGCCAGCAATCCACCCGCATGGGCTTAGATAGCCAGCGATTCGCACGCTGAGCTATGAGATGCAGTGATCCGCCCTCCAGTTCTTTGATAGCCAGCGATCCGCCCGCTCACATTTTACACGGGGAAATTTGTCAATCAATGATGAGTTCTTTTCCGGTATCAGTATCAAGCTCAGAGTAAACAAACCGAAGGGTATAAAAGGCGCTCCATCTCACTGAATGCTCACTCGGCATTTGTAGGCGGATCCTGGAAGGTGACTTCAAGTCACCTTTGAAGGATCACTCAAAAGCCGGAGAAATTTTTTTGGCAGCTTCTTCATCTTGTGCCACAGAGAGGGTCCTATCATAGATTGAGGAACTGGGCTACCAGCGTAGGATTCGTCCAAAGATTTTCTGTCGTTAGCGAAGTTGGTCTCGTCGGGCAGTTGAAAAGGTGCGCAGTAGTATGCCCTTTATTACCACAATCCGAGGACTCGTCAGGTCTGATGCTATCGATCTTATGTCATAAGATTTTGGCAGCTGAGGGGATGGCCCCCACGGCTAGAGGGGGCTGGTTCCCACGGCTAGAGGGGGGAGGGGTTGGTTCCGCACATGGAAACTGGGTGGGAACCATCGGAATAACCCACATGTGGCATCGAGGGTGGATCGCTGGCAACTGGCGGGCAGATGGAGGGGGGATGTCGATCTGCCCGCCAAAAGCCAGCGATCCGCTCGCGCCTACTGTTTGAGTGAGCCTAATACTTGAGGTCCAACCTGCTGGAAATAACACCCAAATAACAACAATGATCTCATTAATTCAGAGTGTGGCGCTGGGTTCACGCAAAAACTTGAGGGAATGTTCCGAGACATGGAACTGTCAAAGGATCTTGGATGCGCCTTCAGAAATGTGAGTGATTGGCAGCGTTCCTCTACCGTTAGGCGCGGTTTAAACTTCCGCCGCCGAGTGGCGCGGCAAAGTGCCGTCTTACAAGGGGTCGTTTATACTGCCTTCGCCGAGCAGCGCGTCGAAATGCAGTTCTGTAATATTGATTATGCGGTCGATATTAGGTGTCGTTTATACTTCCGCCGCTAAACTACGCGGTGAAATGCATTCGTATATTACAATTTATTTCCGCGATGCCGTTCAGTCCGCAAGTGCACGATGATTGCGAAAGCGTGCTGCGGCGCGGTTGCGAGTATCCTCAGACAGGGATGTGGGATCACCCGGGCACCAAAGGCAAAACCGCCTGGGTGATCCCACATCTCTGTCTGAGGATACTCGCAACCGCGCCGCTGCATGCTTTTGCAATCAGCGTGCACTTTGCGCACTGAACGGCATTGCGGAGATGAACTGTATATGGCACTGCACGATCGGTTTATAGAGTTGAATTTTTCCGCGTAGGAGGCGGTGGGAGTACAAACGTCACCTATTATCGATGGTGCCGCTCCGCGTGATCATTATAGGGGTCGTTTATACTTCCACCGCCGACCGGCGCGGCGAAGAGCAATTCTGCAATATCGGTCGTGCCGCGCCGCGTGATCAATGCTACAGAAATGCACAGTGCCGCGCTGCTCGGCGGCGGGAGTATAAACGACCCCTGAGTGGCTGAAGGTGGATTTGTTGATCTAAGGCAGGGATCATATTTCCAGCGACAGAGCAGATCAGGCATATTGATTTTCGGTCGATATGGATGGTAAACATTGTGTAGCGTCGCTCGTTGCTGGAAGTGTGATACCGTCCTTTACGCAAACGGTCGCGTCGCGCTGACTAGTGCCGTGTTATTCCCGTGATGCAAACGCATGCGTAACTTTGATTTTATCTTGTTTGATGTTTATCGATTTTTTTTTCAGTTTATTCAACATGAAAGTTCCATGGGTCGATTTGAAGAGTGTGTTGAATGCAGCGTGAATGTGCTGACGATGGGGCAATGGCCAGCGTATGATAATATTCAGGTATGGACTAAGTTGTTCCGAAAAAAAGGTTTTTTTCTAGAAAAATTTCCACCTATTCCGCCATGTTGATCGAATCCACACCGCGAGTGTGGCTGTGGAGCATTTCGGCTTGTACACGCGCCGCGCGCGACGGGAAAACGCTGCGCGCCGTCGGTCTTGGGGCGCGTTAAGCGAGCGCTAACTAGTTTTTCTCAAAGAAAGTCCAGGTTAACGCGCTCCAAGTACGACGACGCGCGCAGCGTTTTTTTTTTCGTCGCGCGCGGCGCATGTGCCAGCGAACTGCTCCTTAGCCACACCCGCGGTGTGGATCCCATCAACATGCCACCTCCTTCAACCTATGGCTGCAAAGTTGTTAAAATAAAACTTTAAATTTTTCCCAAGACGTTAACAAAGACGGCTATCTAAGTGAGAAGGATCGAATCAGGCAGTTATGTGAATGGGTAGTTTCCTATGAGGTTTTCTGGGAACTGCAGGTATAACTATAGTGCATTTGCAAGTTATAGGTTACCCTGCCGCATCACCTCAGCTGTTCCTTGCAACTCTATGAGAAGTTTTATGACTCGAGACATACTGGTAGGAAACTCCAATGGCAGCCAAGGCTGGGTCAGTGTGTGCTGAAAGCGAACTTCCGGCAGGGGGTGGGTTTTATATAGTTGTATCTATCTGTTAGGGTGTTTTTGAGGTCTTGTTTCCAATCTTTTAAGTGCCAAAAGGAGTTGAAAGTGTCACTTTTCCAAGCAATAATCCTGTTGTTGTTCAACGATCAACCGTCGTGGACGGCGGCTGATATAGTGATGGCGACAAAATTAGGTAAGATGCTTATTTGTTTTCTGCCAGGCCTATGTATCAGCGAAAACTGGATGTTTGATCTATTTAGAACAAAAAGAGTTTGTGCGCACGATGGTGTCGCTGTCATGTGCAAAGGTTCGCGTTCTTGTCAAGTCACCGATGAATAAGGAGGTAGGTGTTAATGTTTCTGAACCTCTTTATCGTAAACACTGCGCAGTCGTAGCGGAGGCTTCAAATGCAACCGACACCAGGCGACCCCTGGTCTCAAACGGAAAACTGTAGATGCGTTAGACGGCGGTAGACCACAATATTGATTTCGGGCGTTTTCCGGCTACAAAAGCGATTCCTAGCTATGTTGACCGACGCTAGGCAGCGAAAAATGCAGTGGTTCGCATGTGAAGTCTGTGCGAATAAGACTGTCCGACCACGCGGTCAGCGTGCGTGTGGAGCGGCTATCGCAAAGGCATTTTTCGGACTCGGTAAGCGATTGGCAGGAATATTTATTGAATGGTGAAAATATCGCAGTCAGCTGTTCGCAGCCATTGGGAGGCTCTTCCGAAATATGTAATATCTTCGTGACAACCGCTCCACACGCACGCTGACCGCGTGGGCGGACAGTCTCATTCGGGCGGACTTTAGCTGCAATGAGGATTAGCAAGCGAGAGTATATACGAGTGTTAGAACGAGTATACCGACCGTTCTTCTCAAGAGGCGATAATGAGCGACATACCGTCAAGGTTGCGATGTCTAAGCCGGGCGGCGCTGAGTTGAAGCGGGCGCCCCGCGGTCGTGCGGCGCGGCTTGTGTTAGATTGCCCCCGGAACATGTATTCTGCTAGCCTGCTGTCCATATTCCTAGCATATTTCGACTTCTTCATACTTAATTCTACAGGGATATGGGCAGTAGGCTGGTGAAAACACTTGAATAACAGTGGCGGGGCAATCTGGTACACGCTGCGCGGCCGCGCCGCGCCCGCTTCAACTCAGTTCCGCCCGGCCTAGTCGTCGCAGCCTTAGCGATAGGTTGTCAGGCGATTCTCGACCCAGGGCCGCCTGACAGATCGCCTCGTTCTCCTTATCTGAGGGTCGGGTTCCGTTGCTGTCTGGGCCACTGCTGTTGTTTGCCGGGCCATTACTGTTGCTTTCCGGGCTACTCCAGTTCGCCCGAACAGCAACTGCAGTGGCCCGGAGATTGGAAAAACTAGCTGAACTGTCAGGCATCTACGATTGCTGTCTGGTGCGACTCGGGGTCTGGCATCGTCTGAGTAACTCTAGCGAGTGGGATGGACACCAGACCTCAATAGTGGCACAGAGTGACAGTTGGCGAGTTAGAGCGCTCAGCTTTATTGGGTTTAAGGCTGTTTCCTGTGTTCAAATAGGTTTTTTTTAGATCAAGGATGACGATTTGTTTACGGTGAATACGGACATCAAAGAGATGCGGTTCAGAATCCGTATTTCTGAGGTCCAAATGAAGGAAACGGTGGGTTTAGCTACGTAGTGTGGCTTATCTAAAGCCCCTTAGTGACGCTGATGTAGTACTTTAGGAAGAGGAGTATAAAGCAGTTGAGGAGGAGGTGAACCAAGATCGGCAGTATCAGATAGATGCAGCGGTCGTGCGCGTGATGAAGACTAGGAAAAAGCTGAATCATCAGCTTCTGATCTCAGAGTTATTCGCCCAACTCAGGTAAGCGTCTCACAGATAGGTTGTGCGGAGGGTGAGACTCATGATAGTTTTGAATACGAATTTTTTCTATTCTTCAGATTCCCGGTTCGAGCGACGGACTTGAAAAAACGTATCGGCTCGCTTATGGAAAGAGATTATTTGCGAAGATGTGATGATGATCCGAATTTGTATCAATATGTCGCATAGTATATATTCATGTACAGAAGCTATTTGAGTGTAAAAATGATTGAAGAAAAGAATATTAGTATTCTTGTCGTTTACGAAATAAACGTTAATATTAGCGAGTTTATGATAGTATTGCCCGGTCGGAACCACAATACTGCAGTATCTAGAGTAATTTTTTGTTAAGTTTTCTTGAAAGTGCAAGATTTTTCATAGGTTTCCACAAATGTCTATATGCAGTCCTGCATGGCTAGGTAATGCTGCAATACGGCGCTATTTGCTGTGGATCAGGTATTTATTTTTGATTTTTTTTCGCTTTAGTAAGCAAAATGAATGTTTCAGCTACGATGGGTCACGGTTTCCTGAAATGGCTACGGGTGGAACGGGATTTGGAGTGGTCGACATGCTCTACCAGGTGGGAGTCATCAGAGTGGTTCATCTTTAGCTTCCTGGAAATTGGCTCAAGAGGCAGTTGGAATAGTTTGTAAAGAAATGTGTCCTGGTTTCAGACAATATCTGACTCCTTGTTTGGAAGAAGACCAAATCATCACCCCCTCCGTGAATTGCTGAAAATATCGCCAAGCAGCAGGTATATTCGGACCGAGTAATGTCCAATAAGCATTTAACCCGATCGAACATGGTAGTTTTGGATATGCTCGAAATCCTTTTGTACGAAAGCGAAATCCGTAGTGTAAAAATTCGATTTCTCGGTCGTAGAAATGCTTTTTATCTGAAGATTTGACGTCACCTACTGTACTTATCGGGTCGAAATTCCGCTCCGCATTTGCGGGCAGCCGCTGTTGCAGAAGAATAGCGGTATAGAGCTTCTGGGGTCCGATCGGCTCCTAACGCTAAAACATGCCTGTCGGGGTGACAAAACATGTTCACCTGCAATTACCTGTCCAAACACGTTTGATCGATACGTATCATTTGTTCAGGAGCAGAGCGGACCCCGAAGCTCCATACTTGCACTCGTTGCAGAACGTAACACAATTGCTTGCAGTCAACAGACTAGATATATGTTCGATCACGGTCCAACAGGCCGTTTCGCGGAACCACACCGGAGGCACGACCCCTCCATGGCGAGCAAATATTGTAAAAATTCCATTTTTTTCTAAAGGTCTCCCAGGTGAAAAAAATTGTGGGTCTTAGACTGAAAAGTCCAAAAAAATTTGCTTTTCAAACTCATTGTTTAATTCTTTACTAAACTGAAAACGGACCTCATATTCGTGTTAAGCCCCTCAAACGACTTTCCTCCCTAGAAGAAGTTTGGGCAAAAAAATGGACTCCGGAGTCGGAAAAGTGGAATGTTCCCAAGAGAATCTCACAAAATGGTAGTATTCTCAGCAATAGATGATGTCGGAGGGACCGGTTTTACCGTGACATTCCAGACGCCTTCTCTAACAGCTTTCTTCTACAAATTATCTGTACAGGTACTCGCAGTTGCGTTCTTCCAGACCGCTGTTCTTTGTGCGTGTCTCGGGGCAAACGCCAGGCCTTTCGGGTGGAACGGAAGGTGTTTCGGGGAAAAGCAGGCGTTAAAGAAAGCGTCGAAGAGCGATGTTTTGGGATAAATGGTCGACGTTCCGGGTAAACGAATTCGTCCTTTATACAGCAGCGGTCTGGCAGAACACAACTTCGAATGTCTGAGTGAGTAATTGCTACATACATGTATAGAACTAGACACCTGTTAAAAAATGCCTCTTTAGAGACTATTCTAGCTTCCCAACTAGCTCTTGAATTTTGAATTCTCGTCTGAATTTTCACGACCCCTCCAATTTTCAAATTCGGACCAATTTTTCTACGACCCCGCCCCCATTCTCCGTTGCACCGAGTCGCAAATCCGCCAATTTTCATCATTGATAGGCCGATTAGCTGAGATCCGAGGTGAGTTATGGTTTTTTTTTTCTCATCAAAAGTCGAGTTGGGTGTTGCCGGTCGAGGCGGGCATTTCTTTGAGCAGGAGATCCAGAATTTCTCCGGGCTTGTGAAGGACTTTCTTCCAATTTTTTTTCTCAAAAAAATGGGGAAGAATGCGAAAACGATTCGGGGAACGGATGCAAAATCGTTTGAGAATGATGTGGAATATACCTGACTTCTTTCTTCCATCAGAAAATACACAAAAACGGTCATTGTTTTGACATTTTCCTTTAAACAATTTTGAAAGAAATTTCTTAGCGAGCCCGGAAACACTGCCACGTAAACAAGAGTATCTATATCGAGAGTGAGCCTTACGGGCATTTTGAGCGAAAATAAGGCAAAGAATAATGAAGTATGCGGAAAAAGGCCATGAGAACGTGAAAAATCGATGGATCCTGTTTTGGATTACGGTAGGACAGGTGGTCTTTCGCGCATGTGATTTGCGTACGCGATGTCTTACCGTAATCCAAAAAAACGTCAGAGACGCAGAAGGAGCGCTGCTTCATTGGACTACTCGCTTGACTTATCTCTAGTTTGTTTGACCGCAACCGCACCACATCCTCTCTCCGTTGCGGTGGACCGAATGTTGTAAACATGTCTTTTCCAAATGTAATTGTAATGCTCAGAACAGATGCCGGTGTTCATGCGCTCCGAAATGCCCTGATTTGTCAAATACCGACTGAGTTAGCTACTTTGGATGCTTCCACTGAAAGGAAAACGATGTATCTGAACCATTGGAATAGTGTCATTGAGGAGTTTTCTTCAGGTCTGTTCCTTTTTGTGACTTTTTTTTCTGCAAAAAGTAATAATTCCCTTTAAGGTGATATGAAAGTGTTGGATGTACATAAAGTGTCAGCAGGATTTTGTGTAAGGAGGCATGTTGCTTATAGGTTGGTGAATCTTCTTCGCTGTATTTTTGGACCCAGTGACCGCCCGTGAGTTTTAGGCCTCCAATCGGTCCCGTAATTTATGACCACCCATGAACTTTAATCATGTTCAATCGTTTCTGTAGTTGGTTACCATCCATGAATTTTTACTGTGATATCGTTCTAGTAGGCATCCTAAAGACCGCCCATGAAGTTTATTCTTTCCCAACATGATCCCTAGTCGACATCCCCCGGACGACCTATGAAGTATGTGTCAGACGTTGCAGAATCGGTTGGCGTAGCTTACTAAGATGGGAAATGCTTAGGTCTGGGGTTAGGGGCCGAATAGAGTCTCACCGCGCAAAGGCGCGGCAGCATGCAATGGAGGAGTATCGACCCTGCGGATCCGCACGATCGATTCTCCTTCATTGCATGCTGCCGCGCCTTTCAGCGGCGGGACTCTATTCGGCCCCTTAGTGGGGGGGGGGGGGTGGAGACATAATTTTGTATAATACGAGTAATGGGAGTTGATTTTCAGGAAATATACGTATCGATTAGCAGTGTGTAGAGATTGGGAATTATGGGAATCTCTTCGAGAATCTCCGTCAGTAGCTTGTTTCTCTGAAAGGGATTATGCCTGGCGGTTGCCTCCTGGGTTCTCGCCAGAAAAGGCAGCGGATGCCTGCAGTTTATTCAAGGGTGGGTTTCCTTGTTTATTGTTTTTCATGTTTGTTTGTGGATTGTGGAATTCAGGTGAGCATGTTATGGGTTCGTTCTTCAAGCATACAGCAAGAGAAAAGAGGAAGGAACCGCTAAAATTCAGAAGTGCAGTGCGCAACATATTGCTTTGTCAGATCTCAAGAGGTAGAGGAAACAATTTATTGATTTTTATCGTGCTGACTGACTATTTCAATATGTTCGTTTTTCTTGAGGAGAACCGATTTCTGTTCAAAATGACTACTATGACTACTATAATGTGACTATTGTGGCACGATCATTCGTCAGAGAACAGGTAACATGGAGCACGTTGCAGCTTCTGGGCGACGTCGTTTGGACAGTGCCTAGCATTCTCGAAATACCGAAATTTAATCTGAAAATTAGGTGAACAAATCTTCAACCAGACAAAATTACGGTTTCGAGAGTTCTGGCTTAATCAGAGAGCAACTTGCGCAGGGATTCCCAGGAAATGTGCCGAAACCGCAGGAAAACTCGTTTTCCGTTGACTTGTTGTCGGCTCAACACAAGCTCCAGGTCGCGAAATCAGAAATGGGCAACCCTCAACCACATATTTAGCCGCCTGCCACAGTAATTTTTACGTCGAGCCTTGTAAATTATCTCCCAGCGACCGCGGCGGATGCCGTGAAGGGCGCCGTGATTTTTGTAAAGAATGTTGTGAAGAGCGCCGTGAAGCGCGCCGTGAATTCCATGAAGAGCGCTGTGAATGCCGTGGAGAGCGCCGTGAATGTCGTTAAATGCAGTGTTCACGATGAATATCGCTTTCGTGTTCGTCCCAAAAATGGGATTGTTTGGTCGTGAGGTAACTAATAGTGAATAAATAGGGAAGAAAAACGTCTAGAATAAGTCAAAATAACTGTTTCTAAATTCAGGGCGTGGACGAGAATCACGGGCCCGGCTGATTTCGGCAAGCGCGCGTTAATCGCGAAATCTGCGCGAATCGATAATGCTAACTGTGGCAGAGTTGCTTGGGAATTTGCCATCGAAACGTGTGCGGCGCCACAAGCTCGTCCAATTGGGGGGGTGGACCGGGATAGGTAGGCGCACCGGCAGAGCTTTCAAAGCCGTTTGTATTTATTTCTGGCCAGTTTTCGTTGCTTTTTTCGACCCTACTTACAGCACCTGCCAACTTAGTGTTTCAGACCGAGACCTCGAGAACGAGATTTATCGTGCTGCCGAGATGTCGTACGTCCGTGCCGCGGCATTGGGGAGGAAAAAAGATCACCTCCGCGCAAACCGACGTCAACCCCTCCGAAAAGAGTTTTTTTTGTCATGGGAGAGGTGCTGATCGGCCGTAGCTCGCCTGAGGATTTTATTACAAAGGGCCGGGGTGGAGAGGAAGCCAGGTCCAGCACGGAAGTATCCATGTGCCACCTGCGGCGAGGATGTTACCTGGCATAAAACAAGTGTCCAGTGCTTCGGATGCCAAAGGTGGGTGCACTTCTCCTGTTCGGGCCTCAGTTCTGTGAGGCATCATGACTCATCCTTTCGTTGTGTTCTATGCTCTGCCCCAACAACTCTGATTCCTCAATTACCAACCGCCCTCTCCATTGTTCACATTAATCTCAACGGCCTTCGCAACAAGTTATCTGAACTCTCTCTATTCGCACGTTCTCATCACCCGGATGTTATCATGGTTCAAGAAACCAAGCTCTCTCCATCTACCACTTATCCCCAACCTAACATTCCGGGCTACACCGCCTATCACATGCCAAGGACAGCTCTTGGGGGCGGAGTGTCTACTTTCGTTCAATCTGCCTTACCTTCTCATATTATCCCTAATACTCCTAAGGACGGTACTCTCGAGTACATTCCTGTCCACCTCTCCCTCAAAACCCCTTTATCTCTATTTAACATATATATTCCTCCTATATCATCTTGTCCCCCCTCTTATAATCCTATTCCCCTCCTTAAGCAGTTGTACGACTGCTCACTCTCCCCTTCAGCTGTCTTTGCGGGTGACTTCAATGCTCACACGTTCTGTTCCGCTCTTGATTCTGACGCCAGAGGGGAAGATGTCGAAGAATGGGCTGAGGAGTGTGACCTGGTTATCCTCAATGATGACCCAGCCCACTCGTCTCCCTGCCAACGGCCGACCTTCTAGCCCAGACATCTCTCTTGTGTCATCCAATCTCTCTAATGCTTGCACGTGGTCCACATCCACAACTCTCTCAGTGATCACATTCCCGTCTTTGTCTATATTGATTTCTCTGACTCTCTTGCCCCTTACTCTGGTTTTCGTCATCGTACTTATCTTAATTTAGGCCTAGCAGACTGGACCCTGTTCAGAGATGTTGCACTTCGCCATGCCGTCGACTACCCATGGAATGGTGATGTTCATCAGAAAGAGCGCCATCTAACAAGTGCCATCCGCAAGGCCATGAAAGCAGCAATTCCTGAGGTCGTGTCAAGACCTTTTTCCAAATGTCAGCAGGGAAATACTGCAGAAGATAAGAACCAGAGATGAGAAGAGAGCCGCAGACCATCTAGACCCGGACATAGCTGTGCTGGATAACGAGATCAGGCAGGATCTGGATAAGAACAAGAAGGAATGCTGGGAGAAGTTCACTGAAAAGCTGAATTTCAAGGCTGACGGAACTACGACGTGGAAAGTGTTGAGGAAAATTTCAGGCAAGTCCGCTCCTCGATGAGCTCCGCTATTGAGTTCGAGGAGAACGTCTTCAAATCAGGGAAAGCGGCTGCTTATGCGCTCGGCAAGAACTTCTTCATCACACGTGCCAAGCGAGGCGTGCAGAACAGAGTCACGGTTAGAGAACTGAGCCGGTTGCCGCTCATGAACGCTTCTGAGGCCTTTACTCTCACGCAAGTAGAGAAGGCTATCAAAAGAAATGCGGAATTCGAAGGCTATCGGACCTGACGGTATCTCCTCAGCCATCCTGAAGAAGCTTCCCACGGAACTTCACCGATGCTTGCAGATATCATTAACACTTCTTTCCGGACCTGCACTCTACCCCAAGCTTGGAAGACAGCCAATGTGATACCGTTGCCAAAGCCAGGCAAGTCCCAAAGCACGCCAATGGGCTTTCGACCAATAAGCCTGTTATCCCCCATCGCTAAACCAGCAGGAAAGTTGATCGTGACGGACCTGGCTGATCAAAATGAGCGACAGCAGCATCAGCATGGGTTCAGGAAACTTCCACTCCACTACTACTGCTCTATTGGAGATCGTGAGCTTTGCGGTCGATGGGTTCAACATGAAAGCCCCTGAGAACGGTGGCCGTCGCCCTCGACCTGAGCAAAGCGTTTGACTCTGTTAACTTGGGACTGCTGTCCGAGAAACTGCTCAAGTCGTCGCTACCATCATGGCAGAAGCGATGGATTGCAGCGTTCACTAAAGGCCGCCGTGCTAAGGTTCTGTTCCAGAATCATGTATCCGATAGCATTCCAATAGCAGCCGGTGTTCCGCAAGGCGGAGTGTTGTCCCCTGCCCTATTCAGCCTGTATCTTGAGGACATTCCCGGAGGCCTCCCAATGATGTAGGATTGTTATGTATGCCGACGACATCACCATCATGTGCCAGGATCGTGACCTGCAGATAGCCGCTAACAAGATCAGCGCCTATCTCGTCGAGTTGAAGCTCTTCCTCGATAAAATGATGCTCACAGTCTCTGCCGCAAAATCCTCTGTTTCAGTGTTCACAACGAACACCAAGGAACACAGTGCCCATCCAGATGTCAAATGGGATGGTGACCTGTTGCCAGCAGCAAAATTCCCCAAGCTGCTTGGCCTTATTCTTGATCCTCACTGAAGTTCCACAAAACGCTGGAACAGAAACAAACAGTCGTCAAGGCTAGACTTAATATCTTGAGAGCTCTCGGAGGAACATCATGGGGAAGCAGCCGAGAGACTATATTGAGAACCTACAGAGCAATACTTCAGCCGGCTCTGGAATATGCGGCACCAGTGTGGCAGCACCTGGTGTCTGACAGCTCCTGGAATAAGCTGCAGCGTGTACAGAATGCTGCGCTTAGAATTGCTACCGGTTGTGCAGGGCTCCCCGGTGGAGCATCTTCACGCGGAGGCCTGCATATTGCCGGTCAAGGAGCATTGTGAACTCAGGCACAGCAGATGTATATTAATGTTCTGAGGCAGCCGAATCATCCGTCAAAGAGAATCATGAAGCCCATAAGAGAGAGTCGATTAGGACGCCGTTCGCCGATGCTCCTCGTAAAGTTGATGTACAGAGATGGGCCGACTCCAACATGGAAAGGCTTCGTCTTCTGCGTGAGGAGCACACGCAATTTGTTCGAGGATATCTAGCAAAGGCGGCTGTGAACCTATCTTGGGAACAGTGCCGCCTCGGGTTTGCGAGTCGAGTCTCAACTCGGCAGACGAGCCAGATATTGCTCTTGCATCACTGCGCTGTGGTCACTCTATTCTGCTCATGTCTTACGTCAACAAGATCGACAGCAGCCGACCAGACGCATGCCCGGACTGTGGTGCTCCCGGACACGACACGGCGCACTTGTTCATGTGCCCGAAGAGACCTACCTCCTTAACAACAATGGACCTTTGGACGAATCCTGTGAAGGCCGCCCAGTTCCTCAACCTGTGACAAAAACCACTTTGAGGCTGCAGAAGAAGAAGAAGAAGAAGAGATTTATCGTGAACACTGCCTTTAAGTATGTTCAATGCCATAAGGAGCGCCGCGAAACGCGCCGTGAATGTCATGAAGAGCGCTGTGATGGCCGTGAAGGGAGCCCTGAATGTCGTTAAGTATGTTCAAGCCCGTAAGGAGCGCCGCTAAGCGCGCTGTGAGTGCCATGAAGAGCGCTGTGAATGCTGTGAAGGGCGTCGTGAATGTCGTTAAGTGTGTCCAATGCCGTGAGGAGCGCCGCAAAGCGAGCCGTGAATGCCATGAAAAGCGTGGTGAATGTAGTTAAGGGCGCCGTGATCGTCGTTAGGAGTGTGGTGAATGCCGTTATGCGCGCCGTGAAGAGCGTGGTGAAGGCAGTAAAGTTCGCCGTGATTGTTTTTAAGAGTGTGTTGAATGTTGTGACGTTGCCGTGAAGCGCGCGTGATTGCATGAGGAGCGCCGTGAATGCCGTGAAGAGCGCGGTGAGCAGCGACGGGGTCGCCGTGTAGGTATTGATATTTTGTCGCGCTTACCTTGCTGTGAATACCTTCATCTTTGATCTAGAAGCTATTCCCTCCAGAAGCATCAGTAAAATTCTTGAATGGATGGCGAATAGTGAAATCAATATTTATAATTGATTGTTTTTAAGCAGTTTTCTTGAGATTCCGGAGGTTCCTTCCCGACTCAGGGAAAAACGCGGCGTGCAGAGGGCTGGTTTTCTCGAGATGTCTAGTGGCGTTAAGTTTTAGTATTTATAGAAAGAAGCATTATTCGCGCGCTGCGAGAAAATGTATCAGGTTTTTAAGAAAGTCCTGCACCAAATGCTGGTCAGCAAATCTCCCCTGTAGATGCTGAACTCTACTCATATCTCCAGTCTTTCATAACTACTCGAAAATCTTTACCATCTTCGAGTTTTCCATCAAAATGAGGATCATGTTTTTGGCACCAAAATTCTTCGAACACGCCTCCTTCTCTTCTTTATATCCAACCGGGTATGTTCAAGTTTATAGAGCATCGGAGCCCTGTAAAGACTAAATCATACCAAGTACCAAGAATGGCCTTAAAAATCCTTCAATGGGCGGATTTCGCATTTTTTATTAATGTTTTGAAAATGACAATTTCCGTCATAGCTTCATTATCTAACGACTACAGCGCGCGAAATTCCGTAGTGAAGTGAAGTGAGCCCTATCATATCAAATGATAATTATTTTTTTAACCATCGATCATTTTTTTTTCGAAAATTCGATTTTTTGGTTTTCCTTTCTTTTTGGTTTTCATCGATAATTGACAAAAAATTATCATCAGATAAGAAAGTGGCTTATGGAGTTGGGTGCTCCAAAGACGTTGTATAATGAAGACATAAAAGATTTGGTCATTTTGAAAAAAAAATCCAAAAAATGCTTGCGAGATTCGCCCACTTGAATAATTTCACTGGTCCGTTTCGGTACTATAATCTAGTCCTCAGAGGGCTCGCATGTTCGTAAACATTACAAGTTTTGATGGAAAGAATGAATAGAAAGATAGGAAATTAAAGTTCTCGGGGCCGAAAACTCACTCTGTTCGAAGCGATCCGTGTTTTTCGATTAGCGGTTAACGTCATTAGAAAGAGGAAGAGTTGCGTTTTTTAAAGGTATAGCGTATTTGACTGAGAGGTCACAGAGAAGGATATGGGAAAATTCGCTGACAAGCATTTGGTGCAATACTTTCTTAAGAGCCTGATATACACATTTCGCCTGCGTTGATTAGGTTTTTAAAAGGAAAACGTATTGAAATGCTTCTCAGGGCTGGATTACACGAGGGTTTTTTCTTTGTGCGATTAATATTACATTTCTTTTCTAAGGAGTATCACATGCTGACTTTCGGGTTTGAAACCAAGATTGCTGAGATTGGGGAAACCTTCGATGTGCACGAAACCTTCAACCTCTCCAATGGGCTGGTCTTTAATTGAATTGGTTTGTCCTTGAAACGAAATGGCGCAAGTTTTCATCTGTTTTTTTTCTTTCTAGTGAGGCCCATATGGCGGAGCTAAAAAACTTTCTCAAGAAATCTTGACCCATTTAGCTGTTGAAAGTACTAACAAAACGAGACAAAATGACCGCATTTGAGCAATCCTGATTCTCTAAAACGTGAAACCCTGCCTTCTTAATACAAACACCCTTGCATCGGAGGGTGTATAAAGTGCGCTGTCAATTAACTGGCTGGATATAAAGGGTCGGTTCAATTTGGCCCTGTTGACAACTGCGGCTGTCAAGTATCGAACAGCAGTTTAGATAGCGAAAAATGGGAAGAATAGAGACCAGTGAGACCAATCTCGACGGGACTAAATTCATAGAACATACAATTTTCGTGTGTTTTTCCTTTGGAACTGGCTGAATTGAAGGTTATATCCGAAAATTGGTGACTAGCCAGCCGTCCCGTCACCGTAATTTTGGACCGAAAGCTAGGAATGGCTGGCAATGATTGCCGCGACGCAACCGGTCGCTTTGAAATTGGTCAGAACTGTTGTTATTTACTTTTGTATGAAAATACCGTTTTGTTTGGACCGTAAAATCTCAAATTTTGTGGGGCTGATTTTCTTCGCTGAAAAAAATAATAAATTTCTAAAGGTTTTCCGATTCGCCTTTGGAAGTTTCCTGTTTTGAAAAAAACATTTTGTTTTTTTTTCACTATTAATCGTCGTTTTTGGGTTGTCTTTTCCTGCAAACATTTCCTTGGAGTAGAAACGTTTTTTCAATAGACCGTAAAGAAACCTTGAAAGTGCGGGGAACCTATGCCACCTCAATAAGTGTCTTGTGATTGAATGGGTTTGTCCTTGAAAGAGGACGAGTTTCGTCTTCTTTTCCTTTGATTGAGGGTCAGACGTGTAGTTTACCGCATGTTGAACCGTGTAGAAATGTGTCTCTTGCAGATTCGGCGAATGATGTCGTGTGTGGTTTTCCGAGGGTATGACAGACTACCGTTGGAGAGGATTGAATGGCTTCTGAGGAATCCGATTAGCTCAAATTTCTATGATCTCCGAATACCGATTGCACCCCCGCAGGGGTTATTTCTGACTGATGTGGTCTTCCCACCTGAACAGTTTACTAACCCATTTCCGTATTATCGACACAGTTGGGATTATCCCAGTGAAGCTAATGAAGAGGAGGATGAAGCGCTTCTACAGGCAGATACTGCTTGAATTGAGATTTAGCTGGATTGTTGTTAAGTTCTATGTTGTTACGTAATAAATTATGGTTATAAATAGTGTTTAATGTATAGTAAGGCTTGTTTCGCGCCATGTATCCTTGAATGTGTGATTGTCTTAGAAAAATGCCTTACTGTGGAAGGCCGCAACGCAGGAGCACGTGCTGCAAAGGCGCAAACCTTGCCGTCTTTGTCGTTAGATCACGTCGTCCTGTACAAGGAGCACATGCTGCAGACGATGGAAACATGCCACGTACGCGTCATCGCAGCAGCACGTGCTCTTTTTGTGCTGCAGCGCACGCCACAAATGGGTATGTCACGTCAAGGTTGCGGTTCTTGTCACGATCCGCGGCCTATCTGTAGAACACTAGAATCACGTGTTTTATGAGGACGTGGCCGCATTGTCCTCCAATCTATTTTGTAGTCGAGTTTGAACCGCACTGTGGTGGAGCAAGCCAGTGCGTAAAAACAACTGCTCACCTCTCCTTGCTAATGATCACTGATTGCCCCTGCGCGAACGCTCGCGCCAAGTCGGTTCAGGCCGTTGGGCAAATGTTGGATCGATATTCACAGAAAATTAGGTCCCGATTATTTGAAGTAGATAAAATCTGAAGTGGGCCCGAATCGCATTGATACTTCGCGCTCCCTGCTGAGGGTTGGCGCAAACTCGGTGCAGCCAGCCGTATATGGCACCGAGTTTACGCCAACCTTCAATAGGGAACGCAAAGTATCAGTGCGATGCGTGCAGACCGTATAACATTTAGCAAAGATAAATTTATTGAAGGACTTCAAAGAGATAGGTAATCATGAAGGAAATGGGTTGGAAGGGACTAACCCCTTTCTACCATTCCATCTAGCAATTGGTCGAGGCTCCTTGAGGGCGGTGCTGATTGGGCAATGGAGATGGGTGGGGTTAGCCCCGCCCCATACCATTTCTTCTATGAAGACCAGGGAGATTCTGCAAAACCTTGCTGTTCATGGAACTTGTCTTTATTAAACGCTTATTTCACAGAACGGAGTATCGACATAAGACTTGGAACTACTCATTTTTTCGGAGCCAACACGCTAATCGAGATTTTTGGAGTTATGGACCCAGTACACGAAAAGGGAAGAGCAGTGGACGAATTTGTTCTCCTTGAAGTCGCCGCCGAAAGACGCTGCTTTCACGTCATTGGCCTGGGGTAAACATGCTCTAGCGACGACGTGAACGCAGGACAACTCCGTCCGCAGCTTCTCCTTTTCCGTGTACTTAGTCCACTCACCTTTTTTTTCGCACGGAAATTGACAAGTAGGCTATTCTGGTGTGCTCAGCGCGGATGTACCGCCCACTCTAAGCCGATCGGAAGGTCCGAAAAGTGGATTGGTGGCTCAACGTTACCCCCGAGCGGTGCTATTGCAAACTGGTGGGGGGGGGTCACTATGGTACTACACTTGGCCACGTCCATTTTCCGCGAGCAATTTGAAGACGAACCCGGGGCTTTCCTCCCCATCCAAAATCAGTGGAGTGGTTGCGGTGCGAAAAAAATGGGCGTGGTTAAGTGCGATGCCATAGTGCACCTCCCCCCCCCCGGGTTTGCGATAGTTATTCCTCTGAGCTATGTAACACCTCCGAGCACCGAAGGCGCCTTTGGGGTGCGAATCTGTCTCTCAGCGTACATTTTTGGATACGGTAAGCGGGGACGTCTGCAGAGGCTTGCACGCATAATTGCGTACGATAACGGTCCGGCAATTTCTGAGGAAGTTTACCTGATTACAGGCGATTTTACTTTTAATTGCTCGTTTCCTGGACCTGGAGGTTCTTTTACTCCTACTAGATATTCTTTGATGTATATATTTTGGTTTGTGTTCTTTCATATTAAATGGAATTCGGGAGTTGTCTGATTAGGTACAAGGTTGCGGGGCTATTGGATGCCCATTATTCGTCCCAGCCTACTGCGCACTGCGCCTGCGTCGCGTGTCGACACATCTCACTGGGGCGCGACAGCAGCTCCCCACATCTGACTCGAGGAGCCTTGAATTATGGTTAAAGTGTGAGGGCTTTCAAACCAAGCAATTCCAGCAATCGATTTGGGGTCTAACAGGAACTAGACAAATTTGTTATGCCGGTTTGGATTTGTTTCATTTTACTTAGCGCCGACGATGGTTTTAGAAATACATCCATATCTTAAAGACACATTTTAGTTACCAGAGCTCTGGAGCCATGTCTCAATTGGGGGAAATTTCGATTAGCTGTGCACTTCTGCACAGTGCTATATGTATGAGACTCTTATGACTCTTCTCAAGTTGATGTTCGCCATGTATAAATTAGCGTATTCGATCCAAAAAAGCTCGAATCCTTGTGGAGGCTTACGCCATGCGGAACCTTTTGAAGGAACTCAGGAAATGACAACGTTGTACTGGTCGGCAACGCCGTTTTCAAATAACAGTATTGTTCTTCCGATGACATTTTCAAATCCTTCTTCGAGACTGCTGAAGGCTCCTCTGAACCAGTTCATAGGGGTTCTCTCATTTGAGCGCTAAAGTAAGGGTGCACCAACCAAAAAATTTCTGAACACCCTAAAGATAGCATGATGCCCCTTACCTTGTTGCCCAATTGAGAGAAACCAGCCACGCCTCATTTTTATTGGAAGTTTAGTAACGAGGTATGATTTTGATTTGATTTATTACACGGTAGAACCGTGTCAAAGACAACAACAGAATAATAAAGCACTAAAATCAGTCGAACAACAATAAACAAATGGATCAACTGACTATTAGGCATACATCGGCACCATCAAGAAAAGAGATCTTACAAACATTACTCCTGGGACAACAGATAACACTCAAGTGTCTTTTTGAATTCACTAGTTTCCCCACTATCAAACCTGACCGAAGTAGTTTATTGAATTCAGACCCCGCTCTGTTGACAAAGAAGTGCTGTCGTACGTTCCGCCTGGCCCCAATGAGGCCCAATTTCACCGATGCTCCCCTAGTGGTTGATGGATCTAAGGTTGAACAGCCGGCTAGCCTTGATACCAGCACTCCATGAATGATCTTATACATCATTATCATATCAAACCTTCTTCTCCTGCGCTCTAGAGTGGTTAGGCCCAGTTTGGCGTTTCTGGTAACATGACACACGTTGCGATTCGTCTGAAACCACGATGTCCGAAAGTAAACTCGACGTATGAAAGTATTCTGGACTTTCTCCAGCGCATCGATGGATCCCTTTTTGTATGGATTAAAAACTACCGTACCATACTCCATTAGTGGACGTACGTACGTTTTATACACCTCGGTCAGCACGTTTGCATTTGTAGTTGATAGTGCTCGAAACGCGCAGTGCATCATCCTATTAGCCGTGGACGCAACCTGGAGGCAGTGATCATCGAAATTAAGATCATCCTTGATAAAGAAAACCAAGGTCCTTAATCTCGCTGACCTCGCTCAACTGCAAACCCTCGATAGTATAGAAGCCACTAACTCGCCTCTTACCAAGCTTCATCACTTTAGTCTTTTCGCTGGAAAGCGGCAATTTCCATTCATTCGACCATTTGGCTACATCATTGAGAGCTTTTTGCAAACACTCCGAATCCTCCATTCTCAAAATAGGTTTATACAACTTAAAGTCATCAGCGAATGCCGAACAGCCGACGTTGTTCAAGGATATGATCGAGGAAGTTCATACGTATAGATATTAAAGAGAGGTGGTGAAAGCACTCCCCCTGGGGAACACCACTAAGGACTGCAAAGGGAGAGGAGAACGTACTATTGAGCCTGACCCTGAAAGTTCTACCCCGTGAGAAAAGCACGAATCCAAGCCACTATACGTGGATGGATACCCACTATTTCAGTTTGTTTACTAATTTTCGATGAGAAACTCTGTCAAATGCCTTGGAAAAATCAAGGTAAATAACATCCACATCTATATCTTTGTCCAGCGCACGCGTCCAATCATCAAGTGACTGCAGCATAGCCGAAATTGTCGATTTACCCTTTTGAAAACCATGTTGGTATTCCGAGATGATGGAGTGCTCCTCTAGATGAGCCATAATTCTTTTTTTTATTACTTTTTCGAAAAGCCTTGCAAAGATAGACGTAATACTGATGGGACGGTAATTGTTGGGATCAGAAAATGGCTTCTTCTTTGGTATAGGAGTAACAAGGCATGTACCCCATCTACTCGGAACATCTCCACGCATAAAACTCAGGTTGAAAATATGTGCAAGTGGGCTAACTATGATATCAATCACCTTTTTAATGAAACATAATGGTATTTTCGTTGGAAACGGCATTTTGACCGAATGTGCTTACTTAGTCAGATGAGAATCAGAAACGGAATTGTTGCATACCAAATAACCCATTATATGTTCGGTCGAAAATAATATTGCGACCACTAGAATTCGAAATGTGAAATATTCTGAGTTCCTCTAAAGCATAAAGGAGCAGAACATTCCGAACGTTACCTATAGGAAGTATTGTTTCGAAATTCTGGACATCATCTCCTGATCATCGGTTAAATAGTGTTTGCTCCAAATATTTGAAATTTCCTCATTTTCGTCTTTTCAAGTGGCATTTATGTGTATTGTGCCATCTATTTGTTAATTACATACTGCGGATTGCATTCCATGGCAGTATTTCTCCGCTAATCGTTACCTCGTGAACAAAGAGACCGGCTTAGTTGTCATTATTAGTTGTTTATGAGCGCGACCCAATGAGAAATGGCGCGCGCGAAGAGTTAACCGTCGCGTTCGACACGTCTTGCCGCTCGCGCGGCAATTTTCGCCGCGCAGTAGGCTGGGACGGATAATCAGGATCGGGCTATTGTATATAATTTTAATCGAAGCGGAGTTTTTACGATTCTCATTTTAATGCGTGTGCTACTTTGATGTTTCATGTTCCTATTTTCTTCAAAATTTCCTCTTCATCACGTCTTTAAACAGTTCTTTAATTAAGAAGTTATTCAGGAAAGTTTTTCATGAAGACGAGATATTCGTAGCTGTTATATTAGTGATTTCGTCTTTTTTTCTTTGCCGGACATTTTTTTCTTTGCTACTTTACCTGAAATAAAATGGGATGGATGCAAACTAATTCTATTTTGTGATCTTCTATCCTGGTTTTCAGTGTTTTACCTGGTTTCGGGCGTTTTCCGAGTTATGAGAGGCATAAGAACTGATTCAGTAATGATAGAATCACTTAGTTATTCTGTATACCGTCTTTTTTGCGGCAGATTTTCAAATTTTGAACACGATTTTTAGATGGAATCCGTTTTCAAGTGTTTGCCGCAAGAAGTTGAACTGTTGAGCAAAAATGAGAAGTTCTCTCCGAAGCTTGTCAGCAGGGTTGCGATTTGGCGCAACGTGGGGGTTCGTAAGAATTTCGGAAAATTTTCGAAAAAGAGCAGAAAATTTAGAAAGGGTCGTAAAATAGGTAGGGAAAAGTGAGATTTTTCTCCAAACTATTTGGTCAGGTAAAAAGAGGTAGGGCTAGAAAAATTGCCTTTTATAACCACACAGGGGGGTCGTAACTCTGCGGAAAATTGGCACAATGGCTTGCTCAACCCTGTTTGTCAGTGATGCAGAGTGTAGGGTTATTTACAAAAGAAGAACAACTTTGGAATTACAGATTTTTTTGAATTTTTTTTTTGCGAAAAACTGTTGAAAGTCTCTTTAACCCTCGGACGAGTTGCAGAAATTTCCGACATTTTGCAGAGATTTTGATCGCCAAGCGGGTTTGAGGTTTCTGACAACGATCTGCTTGACCTGGTTGCAGAATTCGCTGTTGCTTAGGAAACGAAAATCGTGAGCAGAATGATTTTTTTCATATTTAACGTCTGTATCAGGGTCAAACGGAGCGTTGTGTAATTTTTCGGAGTCGGAGCGCCCCCCCCCCCCGTCACATTTTTTTTCTCAAAATCCAAAATTTTTGCTATCCCCCCTTCCCGAGGCCGGGCAGTTTATAGTTGATTACTAAAGGTGACAGATGCCGAAAATTCGTTCGGTAGTCGAGCCCAAGCTTCTTAAACCGAATGCTACGATCCTTTCCTTGGGACCAAAAGTAATCGAGAATTTATGGGATATCCACGAAATTCTCATGTTTGAACCGAAATTTTTGCGATCCCCATAACATTCATTTTCGGACCCAAATTTTTGCGACCCTCCGTTGCGAAGTTTCGCAACCCCGCTTGACCCTGGTCTGTATCTTAAGGGGAGCATCAGGGTCCAGCAGAGCGTTGGAACGATCTCAACGGATCTGCGACCCCCCTCCATTTGGCGACCGTAATTCTCGAAATATGGCCGAAATTTTTCGCGAGGCCCTCTCTTTTGGCCAACATCTTGCCCAAAACTTCTGCGACCCCTTCCGAGTTTCATAAAATTTTCTGTTTTTTTTTTGCCAACGATGTTGCGACCCCCCTTTCAACACCTCCATTGCGTTCGCAGGCCTGGCATGACTTCTAGAACTGTTATATTAGTCTGATTGTTACATCCCGTTATGCGGGTGAGGGGTGATGCTCCGTGGAAGGGTCACCGAGCAGCTGAGTGAGAGCGTCGCTGTGGCGTTGGTGGCGCAGGGAGATAGGGCGCTCTCCCGGAAAAGACAAACGCTGGTTCAATCCCGCCAGGAGCCAAGCATTCTGCGATTAACTCGGCATCTCGTGTTGAATATCATAAAAGTTCAAAGTGTCGATGTTCTTCGACATGAACAATTCCGGGGGAAGGTCTGTAAGTCCTGGGCTTGATTCTGCGAGGGAAAGCTGAAAAAAGGCTCTAGAGGTTAAAAAATTGTCCAAACTACGAGTAGGTGGTTTTATGGGGCGCTGAACACAAATATTAGGTTTGTTTAGAGTTTTTTTTTGGGCGATTACACTTGGTTTCAGTAAGTATAATGTCATTTAGCTACCGGACTTCCATCCAGAGAATCTTGTGGTTCAAAAATTTTGCCGTGATGTTTTTATATGAAACGAGCGAGTTGTAAGCGGTATTCCTTTAAGAGTTTATCGACAAGCGGTATTCCTTTAAGAGTTTATGTGAGGCCTTTAGTTGAGTGTGGAATCACAGTCTTTAACCCCGTGAAAAAGAAGGACATTGCCCTATTGGAATCCATTCAAAATAACTACACCCGCAAACTAATGATGAGATGTTCTGGACTCGCGTATTCCCAGGTGCCCAATGGTGCCGAAAGAGCTAGAATTCTGAAACTGCCTAGTCTTCATAGGAGAAGGAAAAGAGCTGATCTCATAATGATGTACAAATTACTTACTAGAAAGTTGTCTTTGGACCCCGTAAAATTTTTCGGAGCTCCCATTTCAAAAAGCAGGTGCGGGAAACTCAGACTCTATATTCCAATTGCGAGGTCACAAACTAGGTCAGGGTTTTTTACCTACCGTAGCGTGAGCAAGTTCAATCAAATTCTAGGTGAGAATGAGTTCCTTCTGAGTGTGTCTTTGAGTGCATTCAAGTCCCTTCTAAGAAACATCTGACCTTCAATCTACTTGTACTGATGGTTTTTTGTCCCACTTACTTCTACAATTACTTTTTGTTATTTGTTTTTGAATGTCATTTTCCGGCTAATCGGTTTTCTTTGTTTCCTCAGCGTAGGTTTTACAGTTGCGTCCAATATTTCAGTAATTCTACGATTTTATATCAAGTTGTGTATTGCTTACGTGGACTTGTTCCGCGTCTCAAATAAATAAATAAAAAGACAAAATTTATCATGCGGAAAAGGAGTAAATGCTGCGATAATTTATTCACGGTAAGAGATATCAATACTAATGGTGATTTTACCTATATTTGAATGAGCAGTGCTTTTGGTCCAAATACTATTTGCAAGATAGAAACTAGGTCGAGCAGAGAAAATATGGCTTTCCGTTGATATTGTGACAATTGTAGCTGTTGCGTGCTGATTTATCCGCTTGGAGGACTGTAGGATCGATAAGGTTCCATACAGAGGGATTTTTTATCGGAAATTTCGTTTCAAATATCGTGGCAAAAACTTTTCAGCAGAGGGGATCGAACCCGGGAGTCTTCGGCTGGTAATCCGCGCCTTTGACCATTTGGCCAACTTGGCTTGGTAGGGTACAGCGTTCGTCATTTTCTCCGTTTCGACCCCATTTCGGAGAATGGTTCATAACCTTCTTCCACGATAACTTTCCCAGCTAGTAGTGTGTTCACACTGAAGGTAGTCTATCAGAAAAACATGGTGGTATGGACAGTTCTGGCAGCCAGGCCCGGTCACTCACCCTATTAGTATGTAAAACACCTGGCAAGCGGAGTATCATCCATTTATCTCTTTTCTTTGGCAATTGGTAGCACATTATTGATTTTTCGCTGCTCCGCGGGTGTCTTCTCCAGTCTGGAACTACCGTGCTGTGCTGTTGTCGACACCGCAGTGTGTTTTGTGTCGGTCTGGCGTTAATTCATGCGACGTGGAGGACATGCACCTTGGGGAATTGCAGAGGGCAGTGGATGAGTGCGCGTGCGTGGGGATGATGAAGGCGAATGTGGCTCGATTTTTTCCCAACTGAGAGCGTCATTTCTCGCCTCCCGGTGTGTTCAGTGCTTTGTGTTACAGCGCGTCAATCACATTGTTTTTCTTTCGTGAATACCTGCATCGATACCGGTTCAGAAGGCACCTTTCTCCGCTGGAAAATGAAGTGGTTCAATTAATCTTTTTGGGTGGTCTGCGAAGGTTTAGGCGAAATTTTTGCTGAGCAAGGTTTGGGTGAATAGGAAGTCGTTAAATGCCTATGTTGCTCTATAATTTACTTGAGAAATTCGTTATTTTTAAAATGAGATGTTAAGATCTCTCCAAAATTGTTGAGTGTAAATTTTTGGGACCTTCCCCACGGCTGTTGTCCGATTGTCCTGAACTTCGTGAGAGTTGCTTGGCAGATTTGGATTCAGTGCGGAAAACTAGTTTCAGTGATATCATCTGAAGTCAGTGCAAATGCCTACTCGGAAATGTTTATCGATCGATTGGTGGATTCCTTACTCGAAAGAATTTCCGAGTTTACCGCTGAGTATTTTCGTTGGTTCCGGATACGTGCTCTTGGCTGAGTGTGGTAAAGGCGTTTGAAGTCGAAAACCTTGAATGTTCCGAATTTTATACTGAAATTCAGTAAAAATTTGAAATTGCCATGCTAATAATTCATGAACAGCGAGAATTGAATTATTCCAGGTGATGGTTTGCAGCGGGGTTATGACCCCCCATTCTTGGTGACCAAAATTTCGAGAAGATGTCGTAAATTGTTACCTGAACTTACCTTCCTAGGTCAAAATTCAGACTAAAATTTGTGCAGTACACGAGGTTTCCTTTTTTATCCAAATTTTTCACGACCCCCCACTCACCCTCGTTGTGTCAGGTCAGAGCCCCGCTGGACCCTGTCCACAAGTCACGATTTCCAATGTAGCTTGCACGATCTCTCAGCTAGGGTCAAGCAGGGTTGCGACTTGGTGCAACCGGGGTCGTAAAAAATTAAGAAAATTTCTGTTAAAAAATTAAAATTGGGGGTCGTAAACATTTTGAAGCAATTTTTTTTTCGAACTACTGTGTAAGCTAGAATAGGGTAGTAATAGTCGCCCTTTGCTTCAGAAAAAGAAAAGAAAACATTTCAGAAAATTTCCACAAAATTTTGTTAAACGGGGGGGGTCGTAGCTGCGCCGAGATTGGCGCCATGGTCGGCTCAACCCTGCCTCCAGCGTTTTTTTTTCTCGATTTTCCAGGTAATACGATTTCGAGAGGTGCTGTTGGGTAGCCAAGGCATGTGGATCGAATCCCCACCGCGGGTGTGGCTAAGGAGCAGTTCGGCTTACACACCCGACGCGCGCAACGAAAGCGCGCTGGCGCGCGCGTCGTCTTTGGAAGCGTTAACCGAGGGCCCTCAGAAAAAGTTGTTGTTGTACCATTTTAGCCGTTCCCCTCCATCATTTTTTGCATTTTGTTCATGTTGCTGTTGTGTCAAATGTAGGGTCGGCATCGAAATCAATCTCGTCATCACCCATTCCGCTCCGAACCGCAAACAAAAAACTAAAAAACACTTATATACAAGTGCAAATTCCACTGAAACGGTGGTATGAGAAGCATTGCGTCCAAAAAGTACATTATAAACACAAATCATGAACAAAATGCGAAAAATGATAAAGGGGACGGTTAAAATGGAACAACAACTCTTTTTTTCGAGGGCCCTCGCTCAACGCGCCCCAAGGACGACGCGCGTGCAGCGTTTTTCCGCCTCGCGTCCCCTCACACCAGCAGCTGGCGGGTAGTTACCAGCTAGCCGCTGGTAAGATTTAAATCGCCGCGCCAGCCGCGTTTTGAATTTAAGTATTTTTTCTTGATGAAACAAGCCACGCACCTAACTGCAGCTATTAGTGAGAAACCTAGCTCCAAAGCTCCTTGCAGGCTCACCTTTTGATGATCGAGGGGGATCGCACCCTCAGGCGTCGGGAAGGTAGGGGGGCCGCAGCCCACGCCAGCCGCCATGCAAAAATAGTTGGTATTCAACGATAAAAAAGTAGGGGGGAAATAGTTAGAGCAAATTTATATTTAAAAACACTTTGAAAATTAGTTTGAATTATGAAAATGATTGTAATTTATCACAACATTCTGAAAGTCGGCAAGATTTTTATTGATTCGAAGTTCACACTGGTGACCTATCTGGGGGCCGCACAAATTGTCAAGCTGGAGAGGTCACAGCGGAAAGTCCTACCCTGTTCCTTGGCTCTGCAGTTTCGTAGGCAGACTTTGGACCGCCCATGAATTGCCAAGGTTGTCTGCTTACCTACTGGGGCCGACCTTGTCCTTTCAGCCTCAGTGAGATTGCCTGTGCGCGGCGTTATGAGTGATGTGTGCACTTCCTTTTATGTCACTCCATGTTATGTTATGAGCTTCGGCAACTGCGCCAATGATGCTATTTCCGGCTTCTTGCAATATCGAATAAACTATGTTTTATCGTGATTGCGGGGCGTGCGTCACTCTTCATGTTATCTCTACACTCTACACATTTGGCCGTCCGTTCCCTAACGGTGCGCTCGATGATTTGACTATTTCTTGCGTTACGATCCTATGTTTCAGGAGTAGTTTGAGACATTTTCACAACTTTATTTGCCTTCCTGAATTAAACATGATGTGATTACGTTACCTACAAATTGGGCAGTAAGGGCATTTCCCTGGTGATGAATTATGTATTTTTCCTATTGGAACGCTAGTTGGCTAGATGAAACATGCAAGTTCTGTTTTTTCTTGCTAAGAATGGATCTACGCTTCCTCAGAAATTCATTTTCATGTTCAATTTCTGCAGGAAAGACGGGCCAAACACTGTGGAAGACTAAAGTTGGAATAATTTCCATCATAAAAACGCATAAAAATTCTAAAGCTGAATACTATTCGGTATTCGCATATTCAAAATCATGGACATTTGGCTTTATTCAAAATCATGGACATTTGGCTAATCTAATTTCTTCTTTGTTTTTACATTTTTTCTAGGGGAAGGTTCGATAAATGGTTCAATACTGTGCTTATCTGGGTCAAATTCCGGTCCGCAATTGCGTCTCGGCACGCATTGCGGCCGCGCGCTTTCGAGTCAAAAGAGTTTCCAGCGCCGCAGCTGCCGATCTGTTGACTCTAGGTGGGTTTTAGAAACTGGAAACTAAACAAAATACAAGAAAGCTGTGAAAGAAAGCCATATCGAGTCGGCTTCGGAGCCGGAAACTCGATTGATTCGAGCGCGTGCGGCCGCAAAGCGTGTCGTGACGCAATTGTGGACCGGAATTTGACCCAGATAAGCACAGTAGAAGGTTCGAAAGCATAAGGAGTTAATTTTATTTTCAATTTCAAGTTTGAGAGAGAACTTGATCGTAGGTTGCCTGCACAAACTGCTATAAAATTGGGTTTGAAAGTCCGTTAATTTGAATATCGTCAGGTATACCCTGTCCCAAACGAGATGGCAAGCGAAGAGTCTAAAGAAGCAGCGCTCCCTCTGCGTCTCTGACATTTTTGGATTACGGTAAGACGTCGCGTACGCAAATCACGCAGCATGTCTTACCGTAATCCAAAAACAGAATTCAACGAGTTTTTCACGTTCTCACGTTCTGAAACACTTTAACTGCCACGTAAAGAAGAGTATCTGCATCGAGAGTGAGTATCACGAGCATTTTGAGCGAAAAGAACGCAAAAGATTAGTGAAGTATGTGAAAAAAGAAATGAGAACGTGAAAAAGTCACTGAACTCTGTTTTTGGATTACGGTAAGACATGCTGCGTGATTTGCATACGCGACGTTTTACCGTAATGCCAAAATGTCAGAGACGCAGAGGGAGCGCTGCTTCTCTCTTCTCTTCGTTTGACATCTGGTTTGGGACAGGGTATTCATATTTGAATATTCGAAAAGGTGACAATTTGGCTTAATTTTCGTATGTTTCAAAACGCGAAAATGTATTGTTAGGAGATGCTAAAGGGAATATTCCGTTCTTATTTTCTTGTTTGAAGAATTCAGAGAAGTGAAAAGTTGTGCGACTCCAGTGGTCGCGAGAGAATGAGGGGCCAGGTCCAGCAGGCCGTTGCGCTGAACCTTGCCGGAGCAACGACACCCCCCCCTTCCCTTAGGCCAAAATATTGTGAAATTTTCTAAAAAAAAATCACATGCTATCCCCTCTAGGTAAAAAATTTCTTAGTTTTCTTTATAAACTGAAAAAGTCGGGAAAATTATTTTATTTTCCACTCAAACACATTGATTAATTTTTCGTTTTACTCAAAACGAACCTCCTGTTCGCGTTTTGCACGCGAGCAACCCCCCCTTGCCACAGGCCACTGGTGTACTTCGTTGGCATTCGAGCGCGTCATTCGGCGGCCGGGGTTGAGCAGGGTTGCCAGTCGACGCAACAGGGGTCGAAAAATGTTTGGAATTTTTTTCGACAAAAAAAAATTAAATTCGAGGAAGGGTGTCCTAAATTTTTTTGGAGGAAAAGGGGAAAATTTTCCAAACAGTTTGGTAACGTAAAATGAGGTAGATTACGGTGGGTATACGGTAATTGTTAGTGTATCAGATTTCAGTCAAATGTTCTACTCACGGGTTATTTGGTGTGCCGAATACAAGTCTATTTGTTGAAAGGGATCTTCTATCATTTCAGATTTCTCAAAATTTTTGGTCAACAGGGGGACGTAGCTCCGCCGGAGACTAGCGCAACGGCCTGCTCAACCCTGTCGGCGGTTCATTTAAGCACTTAGTTAAGGGCCTAAAAAAGTGGGCATTTAGATCTCTTTTTCGAGGAGAATGTTAGTGATGTCACTGAGGGCACTCCGAGGATTAAGTGCCATGAGAGAAAAATTGTCAAGAAAAAAATCTCTAAAACAGAAATTTCCCTTGTGCGGTTTTCAGAAAAGCCGAATTCGAATGGGGTCTGGGTTCGTAGGAATTTTGATCGGTGCGCTCGAAGAGTTTTCCAGACATTAAAGGCAGTGTCCACGAGAATTTTGTCTTCGTTTTTTCTCCGGAAATCGAAAGCCTTGGTTTTCTTGCAACGATAGAGTCGGAAGAGAGAACGAAAACTGGTCCGAAAGAGCCCTTATCGGCGCCGAAATCCGCTCGCGCTAGTCCTTACTAGTCAATCGATACGTATTTGATACGCGCGAGGAAAGGGCTGGCGCGAGCGGATCCGATAAGGGTTCTTTCGGGCTCGTTTTTTGTTCGTTCTTTCGACCCTATCGCTCTCATGAGACCCAGGCCTTTCGATTTCGGCGAAAAAACGGAGACGAATTTTATTGTGTACGCTTCCTTCAAGGTATCGTTCCGCAGGAAATTTGTATGTAGGTCCGAATTTTTCACGACCCCTCTCCCCAAAAAAATTAATCATGAGGCACAATTGTTTACGAACCTCTCACCGCTGGACACTAATTCCTGGTCGGTTAGGTCTTTCTTGATTATGTTCTTTGATTTTGAGTTGGCGCTGGGATCAGGCGTTCTCTTTACACTGGCCGACGCAACATGGATACTTGTGGTTGATATATTATGATGATGACCATTGAGAAATCATTCCAGTCGATCATGTTTATTGATTTCTGCTATACTTAATCTGGTTTTACCAGTACTATATGGTTTTTGTATGCAGCTTTCGTGTTCCTTGTATGGCTTTCTCCGTTTTTATGCCCAGTTTGTCGTTATTAGCAATATATCAATTATTTCCGGTCGATAATCTACCATTATTAGCTTCATATGCTGATGTTTTTATGATTTTTAGTGCAACTCGAACGTCGAAACAATAGCAGCTGTGTACGTGACGGGTTCCACTCTGGCTTGTCGCGGGATCGGTCGCTAAGAGCGGAGGGTTTGTGGGTTTGCGTTCGTTTTGTGGGTTTGTGATCGGTAAGACCTAAGCCGGTATGTTTTTAGTATGTGTAAGCGGCTTGGCCAGTTACTGCCATCAGCGATAGCGTGGTCGTTGATCGTTATTTGTACGCTGTGTTTTTACTACTTCCTCGCCCCTGCCGTCGCCGTGCGTTGGGGATGGTGAGTTTTGGTTTCTTTGGATATTTTTTGTCATCTGGTTTTTAATTATCATTTTTTTTGTGGCGGTTTTATATAGTTTAACTTGTATTAGAGATCTTTTTTTGGCTCAGTACGCACAGTGGGGGGGGGGGTCGAAGAGAAGTTTCGCGCTCACGTCAGAAATACGCAAACCCAGGTGTTCCAAACCTCCTGGGGAAAGTCGGGGATAGTTTCGCACCCGCGTTGGAATTTATAGAAATACGTGTTGTTTGCGAAATCTTTCTTCGGTCCCACCCCCAATATGTCTGACTGTTCTCTGTTCTTCTCAGGGTTAAAGGCATCATACGCGCAGAAAACCGTATATTTTTTCATGTTTTTGTGTAGCTTGGCCTCTCTAGTGAACGAAAATGTCGAAGGGGCCCATAAATAACCTTTATTCGTAAAGAAAAGCCAGTCGGAACACATTGTAAATACGAATTTGAATTTCGCGCCAAAATCCTTTTTGAAGTTTCTCTGCTTTTGGAGGCCTCGTCACTGTCATTTTCGGGGTTTTTCTGCATGTGGAGTTCGTGCCGTAACTATTTTTCATCATGTCTTACGGTCGCACCAACAGTCTAGGAAAAAGTGCTAGATGACTGGTGAGATTTGGTGGCGGGTCTTCATCATTGACGCCTTCCTACCTCATTGCCCAACGTTTTTGACGCGCCTGAGTTTACCAGTGTGGTCTACCGGGCTCAATCATGAATTTAAGCCTGAAAAATAAAAACTGATTTCCAGCACGAACGCCTTTAGGCGGGGTTGCGAAATCTCGCTACGTGGATGGGGGTCGAAAAAATTTTGGCCCGGAAATTAAGGTTAGGGGGGGTCAGGAAAATTTCGGTCTAAAATCGAAAATTTCTGGAAGTGATTGGAAAATGAAAACTAACGTGATTGGAAAATGAAAACTAACGAAAGTGAAAACTTTTGCTGATGATCGTGGGATTTTCGGTCCAAAAATGAAAATCTGGTGAATATATCTCAAAAATTTTCGATATTTTGGTCGCCAAGGGCAAGGGTTGTAGTATTGCTCAGGTTTTAGACTCCTGAGCCCGACTACTAAACGAATTTTCGCCGTCTGACAGTTTCAATAATCAAATTTAAGCTGCCCAGAATCGCGCCTCGGTGGGGGGTCGCTCCGATTTCGAAAAATCACGCAGCGCACCGCTTGAGTATATAGTAGCACGGTGAAAGTGTCAGATTCGGCTCAAAATTTTGATGCGGAGTTCATTAGGAGTGCTGAATACGAATTCAGCGTTCTATTGTGGATTTTCGAAACGCTAAGGTAGGTTCTGCCCCCTAAATCGCACAGTATATACCGTGATCTACAGTAAACTTCAGAGTTCCGACGAGTGGACCCCAGATTCGGTTTCAGCACCCTGCTTAACCCCAGCATAGAAGTTTTTAGTCAAATCCGAAAGTTTTTCCTGAAAACACTCCCAAAAATACCCTCGGCTTTTCGCGGAACTTGAAAAAATAGTTCTTGGAACCAGCAGCTCTGGGCGGGATACTATTCGCAATCAGTGCTCCCACTGATGCCCGAGAGACACAGATACTAACTACACAACTCGTTTTTGCAGATGCATTTACCGCTCCAAAAACACTTCCCTTGTGAGTAGCATTTTTTTTGGAAAAATCTCATTTCGAGTCATCTTAGCTTACGGTTATCTCTGAAAATTTTTCATTTTTGGCTCGAAGTTTTGACAATCTCCCCATTTTAGGGTCAGGCTGTCATTGTCCCGCGACACAGCGGTAGGGGCGTGAAAATTTTCAAAAAAAAGGAAGTTTGCGGGGGGGGGGGGGTGGTAAAAATGTGGGAAATTACAGACAAAAAATTGAAAAAAAGTCCAATTTTTTTCTTGAAAGTTTCACTTCACGAAATTGTCGGAAAAAAATTCCAACTGGGGAGGGGCTAAAAAATACTTCTTCTGAAAAAATTGGTCCTAACTGGGGGAACGTAACTCCTTCGAAGTAAGGGACAAAGGTTTGCTTGATCCTGCTCCAAATTTTTATTTCCTGCCGAATTTTTCGCGATTTTACTCTCTGTATTAACGGATGTGGTTTTAATGTTTATGTTTTCCTGCTCAAGAGAAGAGAAATCGCGAAAGGATGTTTTTTTTTGGGAAAATGAAATTTTCGAGGTAGCTTGTAGGGCTACTTATTTTTCTCGCTGGCGAGAACTTTTCATTTGTGTTAAATTTTCTCAATGTAAATTATAGATCTGCAATTCAATGACATTTTTGAAAAAAAATTGTCGAGTTTAGAAGAAAATGTCGCAAGAGGGATCGCAAAAGGTTTTCCGTAGAAATTTTGGATTTCGGATTCGTAGCTCCTGTAAGATCTTAGGTAACGAACCTGTAAACGCATAAACGCTTTCATATACTTCCCTAGATTTTTCTGTCGGGGTCAGCAAATGGCAGGGTTTTGCTGAGGTTTTGGCTAATCTTCTTAATTTATTTGCTCTCCACTGTGGCCTTATTCATGTGTAATTCAGGTACGGATGGGCTCTTTGTGGTGTGGATCTCTTCATTTTTTTTATGCTGATCTCGAATCTAGTTATGGCGATGTGCATGGACCCGGGAATTCATCCTTACGGTAGGTGTCGCCAAATGTCATTTTCTTATCTGAAAAGGGGCTTGCAGAGTTGAGGTCGCGGCGCTGCTCCGAGCGACTACCAACGCTGGGTGATGCTATATCGATCACAGTGGGCGGCGACCGACGCCGCGCGAAGGACGATTAGAAGGGTCTAAGGGGTCGTTTATGCTTCCGCCAACGAGCGGCGTTGCGAAGTGCAATCTTATAGTATCGATCGTGCCGCGCCGCTTGATCAGTATAACAGGGATGCACTGTGCCGCGCCGCTCGGCGGCGGGAATATAAACGACCCTCAAGGCCTTTTAGAGTTGGATCGCGGCGCGATCACAAGTAAGCGCTCCATATCGACCAGTTCGCGTCGCGTTGTTGTATCGCGTCGTCTTCAGAGTCGATCACGCTGGGTGGAGGTCCAGCCACGAGTGGTGGTCGCCTCGCGATCAAGCTGTCCGCTTGACGGTGGGGCGCGGCGATCGCGAAGCGATACCCTATGGCCTATCGTATACTTTGTCGCTGTAATGAGCGACACGCATGAAATCTAACACAAATCGTGGTGGGATCCGCATCGGAGCAACGGCAACGGTCGTCGTAGGAACAGATGTCGCGTGTGGGTCGCAGCGACGTGTCGCGGAGGGCTGACATACTGCAACTGTGCCATAGCCCGTTCCTACCACTGTCGGTGTCGCTGTGCAGTGCACTGCGACAGCGACCGATTTAAAGGACGGGAGGCGGTCGCTGTCGCTGTGCAGAGCGACGCGACCACGTGTCGCAAAAGTGTACCATAGCCCTATGGGATTTGAGTCAGAGACAAGATTGTTATGAGCAAATACAACACTAAAAAAATATACAAGCAAAAAGAATGTACAAGAAGCGGACTGATAAAGGAAAACGAACCCACATGGAAAAAGTCGCCTTGAAAAACCACCGACCAAGGCTTGTTTCTCCAGCAAAGAAAAAAATCAGAATCTTTCAGGATGGAACGAAAAATCGACATTATGGCAAAAAAAGGTGTAATGTACGTAGAAGTGCGTGGTCGCGGCAACCCATCGCACCACATTCAAGATCGCGACGCGGCGCGCTTTTAAATGCGATGTGTGAGCTGCGCCGCCCTGTCATCAATCGCTCCGCCCGCCAGCGGACTCTGAAAAGGCCCTGAGGGGGTCTGCAGTGTTGCCGCGACCGGCGAGTGGTCGCCGAGCGTCAAGCATGACGTGGCGACACAAATGTTTACGAACATTAACGTCGCCTCGTCGGTTGCCACTCTCTGTCGTTGCGGCATCAAGACACCCTGCGGCGCTCCTTCGTCGCTCTTCCCGCCGCGATGGTCGCCCCGTCGTTTAATGCAATCGATATTGCATCACCCAGCACTGTTCATCGCTGCAGGCAACGCCTCGACTGGAACTCAAAAGTTCCCCACAAATGATCAATATTGTTTCTGCTCTGCAGGCTATGCCACTGAGGAAATGACGACGGACGATTTCCGGTCACCGCTGTACAAGAATGTCGAGATTAACGGTATAACAGTGCGTATGAAGTGGTGTGTCACCTGCCAGTTCTATCGACCACCTCGGTCGAGTCATTGCTCCGTTTGTAATCGGTGGGTTATTCATCCATTTCAAGTTTTAATGGAGGTAAATTGATCCATTTTATGTGAGAAACGGGTTTAGATGCATTGACACATTCGATCATCATTGTCCATGGGTACATAATTGTGTGGGGAGGCGAAATTACAGGTAATATTGAATGGTTTCTAGAGTTTTGTTGAAGAAATTCGCTGTATTTCAGATATTTCTTTTTCTTCCTGTGTTTTCTCAGTATTCATATGCTTTATGTCGCTTCCGTATGTCTCGGCTACACACTTGCGCACAAGTTGGTTTATTATCATTTTTTTTCTATAGACACGGTGCGGCTAAATTACGGTGACAAGTTGAGTGTTCTGGAAAGCTCCAGCTGGGTGTCGCGCTCCATATTGGCGGAGCTAGGACCTCCTTTTCTGCCCTCTGTAACCGAAACTTAGGATACCTGTCGGGATTTTTTTTACGAACCCCTTTGTTTTGTTAGAGAATTTAGTTCCCCCTTAATTTGGCAAATCATCATTTTTTTCCAAATTTTTAGGACCCCCCTCCGCACCTGCGTTCCCGTTGTGTCAGATCGCGACCCCGCTGGACCCTGATTTAGTATTTCTTGATGTTCAAAAATTGCAGTTGAAACGAATGTTTTTGAAATGTTCTTACGAATTTTCGAATTACGACCCCTCCACTGACCCTCTCCTCCGATCGTGACCCTATTACCGGCACACACGTTCTATGCTTACGCGAAAAATCAGGTAGAACGCATGCTTTTAAGCAGTGTTATGAAGAATGACAAAATGCGACCCCCTCCATAGACCCCTCACCTACAACGTTCACACCTCCATTACCCAAGGCTCATTTAATTGACAAAAAAGGATTCAGACGGTCGTTTAGCTTAGCTGTTTTTATTGAATCATTGAAACCCGACCCTCCACTTCTGCAGACCTCTCTTTTCGAACCTGCTTTGTCTGTCACTTAACCCATGGATCCATCTGGCACTCACGCGAAAACTCCAATTAAACCGCCGCACAGCTTCCACCTTTACACGAAAATCGAATACAGCGCATGCTCTTGGGCAGTTTCATGAGGATACGGAAAATACTATCTCCATAAATCCTCTTACCCAAGCTAGTTCCCGAATTCACGATCCTGTTCTACACCTGCACAATAAACATCGTATTAGTCAAACGTTTTCAGCGGTTTTAAAGGCAGTGTTCACGATGAAAAAGGTCTTCGAGTTTTAACCAAAAATCGAATGTGCCGGGGTCTAATGTGACAGTAATGGCGACAGAACGGCTGAAAACGAGGCCTCCACGGCCCTCAAACTTGGTTATGCTATGCCCGCCCCGCTCACTCCCTCAACGGTCAACAAGGAAGTGAGCGGGCAGGGCATAGCGCATGCAAGTTCGAGGGCCGTATTGGGCTCTCTATGACTCATTTTAGCCGCTCCTTCGCCATTGTTGATGCAATGAACCTCGGCTCATTTGATTTCCGGTGAAAAGACGAAAATACATTTTTCAAAGTGAAATTTGCCTTCAAAACAGCTTAAAACTTACGTTAAATACAAAGCTTCTTGTGCAAGGGTAGAATAAGTTCGTGGGTTTTGGAACAAGCTTGGGTAAGAGGTTCTATGGAGGGGTTAGTATTTTTCAAATTCTAACGAAACTGCTCAAGAGCAGGCGATGCTATAGATTTTTTTTGTGTAGGAATAATTGCTGTGCGAGGATAGTGGGCGAAGATCGGAGATGAGGGGTCGGTGGAGTGGTCGTATTTTGAAAATTCTATTAAAGATGCTCAAGAAAATCCTTTTGGAATTTCAAGAAGAACTTTGGATTCGTTCAAATATTTTCTGGTCGTTATTTTCTGCCCTAGTCGCCGCCCTAATCTGTTCTGGATTTTAGGGAAGATATTCTGAGTCGTCCTAATCTGTGCTCAATTGTTCTGCTGGCTCTGTGTGCTATTCTCGCAGTACCTGTGATAGGCCTTACAGTTTTCCATATTATTCTTGTTTCTCGTGGTCGCACAACGAATGAACAGGTCAGGAGTCAGGGAAACCCTGTTTGAGTAATTTTGATGAAGATTCTTGGGCGCTATCCCATCGAGGGGGGGGGGAATTCCTCTCGCTGATAGCACTCAAAGGTAGTTCTTTTTTGGAACAAAATAAAAGCGCTACAGTCTGTTTTCAATTGTTCATTGTAGGTAACTGGAAAGTTCCAATCTGGCTACAATCCGTTTACGATCGGATGTGTGGGAAATATTCGACGAACATTGTGTGGAAGCCAATTTCCATCGTAAGTGTCTTGTTGAATATTTGTTCTTAGTTTTATTATTGTTTTTTTTTCACAAGTTAATTATTGTTTTTATTTCAGTTTCACAAAATATGAAGAAGCTGCCGCGAAACGATCGCGAACGAAGAATCGTTCTGCGGTTGAGGATGTGAAGGTTAATGGATCGCTGAAGAAAGGGGTAAGGCGGCTTCTTTTCTATCCAATTTCTGTAGGCGGTGAGCATTTACCTTTTCAGGATGTTGAGGAAGTTGACGAGACGACTGTGCTCTATGTTCCCGATAAGGAAGGAGTGAAAGATGGTCACATCAGGTTGAAACAGCTTCGACTACCTGACACTCAGTCTGTTGGAACGTCAATTTCATTAACTGGTGCTGATCCGCCGTGTCAGCGGGAACGCGATGGCTCCACGTGTAACTTGTTTGATTCAGCACAAGGTAGGCTTAGGAGTATACCTACCTACTAACTCTGAAACTTCGATGGTCTGCAGTAGCAAGATTTCCCAAACTGCTTGGTCTTATTATCGATCCAGCTTTGAACTTCCACAAAAACGCGGAAGAGAAGCAAATAGTGGTCAAGGCGAAGCTTAATGTCTGAAGAGCTTCGGAAGGAACATCCTGGGGCAGCAGCAGAGAGACTATATTGGCGACCTACAGACCAATTCTTCAGACGCTCGGGAATATGCTGCACCATTGTCGCAGCACCTGGTGCCGGACAGCTCCTGGATTAAGCTGCAGCGCGTACAGAACGCTGCTGTGCGAACTGCTACTGGCTATGCAAGGAGCCTTCCAATAGAGTATCTCCATGCGGAGGCCCATATCTCACCAGTTAAAGAGCGTTGCTAACTCCAGGCACAGCGGATGTTTATTAATGCCTTTAAGCTGCCCAATCATCCGACAAGTAGAGGAATTTGACTCGTTAGAAAGAGGGAGATAAATAAGGACACCGTTCGCGGGTGCGCCTAGCAAAGTTGGTGTGCAGAGACGGACATTCTCCAATCAGCACAGGCTCCGTCTCTTACGCAAGGAGCTCATCCAGTTCCATTGAGGACATCTTAAAAAGGTAGGGATGAATTCTATTCTTCTAAGAGCGGCCTCGGGTTTGCGAGTCCGAGTCTCAACTAGGTGGGTCAGCTAGTTTTGCTCTCGCCTCGCTGCGCTGTGATCACTCAATACTATTGCTTATGTCCTACGTCAACAAAAGCGACAGCAGCAGACCCGGCGCATGCCCGGACTTCAGTAGTGCCGGACCCGGTACCGCGCATTAATTCATGTGCCCGGAGAGACTAGCTACTCTAACCGCAAAGGACTTGTGGACAAATGCAACACTGGCCGCCCAGTTTTTGAGCTTATGACAAAACCCGCTGCGTGGCTGCTTTAGAAGAAAAAGAAAATTCAGGCCCATTCGGAGGAAAGAATCTTTACTGGTTGGATTGGACATCCAGCTCATCTTTCAGGTAATTGTGAGAACAGTCGTGTGCCCCATAGCGAGTAGTTTGCCAGGAAGTCTGTTGAGTTCTGCCCTAGACTAACTTCGCCTCTTAAGGTCATCGGCGACGGTCAGGTTTGAAATCTTGCGCTCTTTCAAAGGGATTTGCCATTCCAGTCTAGGTAGCCATTTGCATACTGTAAAAGTGTCGTGGGCAGCTGTGGCGAGATAGCGTTGGCCGGCTTGACCTCTTTTCCAATAGATACCACCAGCTTCTGCTTGAACGGCTGGATTATGCTGCTGTCGTTGATTAAGTTCTGCAGTGTTTTGGTGTTCTCAGCGTCTGTAGTGATACGACCTATAGGGTTGAGAACAGCTAAAAGGCACTGCTCGCGATAAACTTCATGCTCGAATTTTTCATGACAAACGCTTCTCGTGGCTCTCAGAAGCAGCGTTGAAGAAACGGGACGAAAAGCTACCCAGGAGCAGCAAAACGGCTTAGAAAAGTGGGCAAACCCCGCCATTGTGGGCAGGCCCCGCCCTTTTCCGCCCCTCGACGTGAACAAAGGAACACTCGAAATCGTGAGTTGAGCGATGGTTTCCGATCAAAAGCCCCGTTCTTCCCTTCATTCCAAACTTCTCTCTTTACTCAGTTCAGCTCGCATACATCGGCTGCAAAAGTCGTAAGTTACAAGCCTCGGACAACTCGTCCACCATTTTCCCTAGCTCAATTTTTGAGGGACCATAACTCCATTACCAGAAGGTCTTGTACGATTCCAGAAGCATCATTGGAATCAGAATGGAACCGGTTTCAAGATAGGCAAAAAAACAGAAAAGCGATTTCCATCGCGAACAGTGCCTTTAAAGGTCTGCAGAGTCTTGGCCTAAGCATAGCTTGCGAATATCAACTAAAAGGTTGTCGTACCGTATGAGAGGTCTGCAGAGTTGCAGCGGTTTGCGAAACTGCGCGGGGACAAATTTTTTTTCGAGCGTTATCGTCGCGGCGTCGGTGGCCGCGTGCTGGCAGTGACGCAGTACAATCGCGGCGTCAAACATTCGTCCCTGCGAGCGACGCCGCGGCTTCAACTCTGGGTACTTCTATACTAGTGGAGTCAAAATACAGTGGTCAGCACATTAGGTGCAACAGAAGCGTAGCAGTTGCTGTTTTTACACACTCAGAAGAAACGCTCTGTTTTCCTGGGCTCTGACTAAAAACTCCTGTGATACCTGGCGATGACTGAACCACCTTTGTTATAGGGGACATTCTCTGCTGTAAAGGCAAATTTCTGTGATGCTCATTGATGGTCAACGGTTGAAGGAGAGCTTTCACGATTACCATTGTTGTGAAGTTTATGCGCTGAAATGATGCGTAAGGAGGAACTCGGAGTCCCAAGTGCCAAAAAGCGGCAGAAAACGACTCTGAAATGATTAAAAAGGCTGCAAACAAGAGTATTGAAGTCGCCGGATCGCTTTGTGACCCCAGAAAGCTTCTCGATGCGAGCAAATGAAAACTCAACTCCTTTATGCTCAGAAGTCAGTCAAAGCGTGGGTGGCCCCTTTTCAACTATTAAAGACGGTCCTCGCATACGTCCTTGCTCCGGCTGCTATGTAGGGTGCCAGACATTCCGTACCCGGTGGCGAATTCGGAGGTGATTTTTGTCGTGAGCGGTACCTTCAAAGGCAAGACGCGGCCACATTTTGACTACTTCAAAGTTTTTGCTAGATATGCCGACCTGGGCTAGGTGAACTCCATCTAGAAGCTTTGCAAGCTGTGAGCCGTTATGCAAGGAGAAAATGGCGTTTTAGTAGAGAATTACGGTATTCTCAACATGATCGCGCCCTCAAAATATCGATCTTTCTACGGCTTGTGGGTGGTTGTCTCGCCGCCAGGCTGCGAGTTAATGGCGGAGGCGGCGAAGAAAGCGCAGTTAATGGCTGAAAACTTGGGCGACAGGCCTACTTTGAAAAAGTGAAGTGAAATGGCCGAAATGACTCGAAGAAGACCGTCTTACATGCTGTTTTCGCTCGTTTCCAGGGATAGCCTGTAGCCTGCGCTCCGATTTAGCGGAAAATCTCGAAATTGAAATTCCGCCCGGGTTCTTGCTCTAACGGAGTTCATTTAATCCATTTTGAGGAAGTGCAGTCTACGACAACGGGGAAGGTGGTTTTGCGGGTGCGTATTTCCACTGAGCATAGGTTGTGCCATAATCGACGGCAAAGTTGTGATCTCTTCCTGAATTTTAAGGAAAATACACCGTAAACGTTGAGAAACGGCAAGTCCCTCCCTCTCCCACACACATACATCATCAATACATAAAGCCTTCATCATAGACACACGCACGAATAACAAGAAAAAAAATGAAAATAACAAAGAAAATTTTTTTCTAGTTTTTTCCTGTGCGTATCCGTGGTAAAGACTTTAGACTATAATGATAATGTTTTTGTGTGTGGGGAAAATTCACCCTTTTCCAACGTTCCCGATGTTTTTTACATGAAAATCCAGAAGAAAATTACAACTTTTTCGTAGATTACGGCCCAACCCACCCTATGCTTGGTGGAAATACGCAACCGCACAATCGCTTTCTTCCGTTGCCGTGGACTGTATGCTGACAGTCCGGAAATACATTCTTGAATTGATTTTTTTGGAGTTCTATCCGGTATTGGGAGAGGGTAAAAATCGCACCCACATCGAATTTCCGCCCTCCCAGGGATCCAACCCACTGGGGAAAGCCAGGGGACGTTTTTCAGCGCACCATTATCGGATAAAGTTCCGAGTTTTCAGTTAGGAAGGGACCTTGCCCCTCTAAGAAGGGGTATTGTGTTTTTTTTTTCGAATTATTCGCCGCATGCGTGTGTAAAAGTGAAAGGCAGTGGCAGGGATCACAAACAACATATGTAAGCAACACATGAATACAAATTAGTCACGAAGATGGGAATTTTGTGGGTTTCACACCGCGTACTTCAGGCCGCCTGAGGACACCCTTTAAAAGTGAGTCATTATCCCGGCCCAGCCGAATTTACGGTGAGATTGGCTATGACTTGGCGTGAGGCGTCTCGATCGATGTTTCTTGCCTTCATGCTTCCAAGCAGATCAAGTGGAAGCGTGAAGGTGAGAATACTGCTGCATGCTGCTTACTTTTCATCTGATGTAAGGTATAGACAAATCTATTCAGTATTTTAGGCAGCCCCAAAATGGCTAGTCCAGTATCATCGCCAGTGTCAGATGCTTACCAGGCTAGTTTTGAAGAAGCAACGCGGGATGCAATAAGTCCTTTAAAGGGTTGGTGTCTAACATCTGGAGGTTTCTGCTTCTGCTCGAAATTTTACTGGCCTATTTGCAGACGCTTCGAACGCAGCTTCTCAAGTTTTAAACGGTGATCGTACCCGACCGCGTGGTTTCGCGGATGCTGTTCGGATACATGATCAGCTGAGCTCACCGGCTAAGTCAGTGGCATTATAGTGAACCCGTTCTGAGGTCCTGCTTGATAGTTCTGAACGTCATCAGCATAGCTCTGATCGGGTCCATTTTGCGATTTGCTTACTTAGTTCTTCTGGAGTCTAGAATATCATCTGAAACATAGTCATCAGCTGTGGCGTCGACGAGGTCCTACAGCTAGCTATAAACGAGCTTTGTCTCTTCTTAAAATGGTATCCAACGAGTTGAAATTCTGTAATACGTTTGTTGTTATTCCTGTTCTGTGCATTGTATGTGGCTGCGAGCGGACGCGTCACGTCAATCGCTGACTACCATGTTGATCGGTGATTGCCGCGATGCGACCGCGCATTCGATATATTGAGTGATGCGCTCTTTCTGTGCCAGTTTGCAATTCGTAACCAACCTCTTTCGCTCCTATTACATTAATATCGTATATTTAATATGTTGTTGTTTTCTTTCTGTTCTTCCTGTTGCATTGTATAGGTTTCAGCGTAGGCATAGTGTGCGTTTTATAATTATACGCGCACCCCTTTAAAGGCCCCTATCGGCTTTCTAGTGGACTTTTGGGAAGCCTCACTAAAGTCCGTCCAAAAGAAACTGTCCGCCAACGCGTTTGGCATGCTTGTCGAGCGGCTGCCATGAAAGCATTTTTCTGACTTTGAAATCGATTGGCAAGGATATTTCACGAATGATGGATAATATCTCAATCAGGTCTTCGCAGCTATGGAAAGACTCGTCCGAACTAATGCCACTCGTGACGGCCGCTCCACATTCGCGCTGACCGCGTCGGCGGACGCTCACATCAGGAAAGAGTCCATATTAGCTTCAGTTACGCTTGAAAACACAGCCAAGAAGATGCAAAATTAATTTCAACCTCAGAAGCGAAGAACGGCTTTCATGAGTATACGCGCTCTTCTAAAAATGGTACAACAAATACAATTTTCTCGAAGGAGTGATCTGGCTCAATCGTTTAGTTAGCATGGATAGATGTTCTCAAACCACAGTTCGAATGCCTTGAGGTATATGCTCCTCCAAGTCCGAGCGAGACCAATTCTATGCCACGAATGGTGCCGGTAGGACCAACCCGAGAATTTTTGAGCAGCACTGGTCGTTCTCTGAAGATAGACGGCAGGGGTACCATCAGCTCAGACTTATGGGAGGGCAGGCGAAGTATGATCGAAGAAGACGACCGCTCTAGAAGTTCGTGGTCGTGGTCGATTTATTTCGAACTCGACACTAACGACTACCTAAGTCCGAGCTGATTTTTCGACTTCTGACACAAAGGCCATAGTCCGGAATGCCAATCGACAGGACAAATGTCGTTCGCTGTCGACTTCGACCTGCTGCACACTCTGCCGACCCACAGAAAGCAGTTCGAGTGTTGGACACAGTGAAGATCATGGAGACGGATTTGCTTCAATCAGGCATCATTCCCTCACGTCGTGCTGGACTAAATCTTAATGAAAATTTTGTGTTCAGACCGATTTATTCGATGAACAGGTGTTCTATTTCCTTCGGAAATCTGAACGCAAAATTTTCATTAAAATGTAATCCAGCATGACGTGAGGAAATGTTGCCCGCTTATAACAAATCCGTTGCCATAATCTTCATCGTCCTAGGCCCTCGAACAGCTTTATTTTTGGGTCGGCAGAGTGTGCAGCAGATCGGAGTCAGCAACGAACGATATTTTTCTGTTGATTGACCATCCAGGCCGTGATCATCGTGTTAGAAGTTGAAAAATCAGCTTGAACTTCACTAGTTGTTTATGTCGAGTTTAAAACGAGTCGCTCAGGTCCGCGGACTTCTAGAGGAGTTGTCCTCTTTCATCTTACGTTCTTCGCCTGCCCTCCCTATGAGTCTGAACTGATGGTTAACCTGTCGTCTATCTTCAGAGAACTACCAGTGTTGCTCAAAAATTGTCTGTTTGGTCTCACCTGGACCATTCCTGACATATAATGGGGCTCGCTTTGATCCGGAGGAGCAAGGAGCTCGAGGCATTTGAAGAGTGGGTTGAGAACATCTATCTGTGCCAACTAAACAATTGAGCTAGAACACTCCTTTCTAGAAAATTGTGTTTGTTTTATCAATTTTTAGTAGTGCGCATATACTCATGAAAGTCGTTCTTCGCGTTTCAGGTTAAACTTTTTTGCATCTTCTTCGCTGTGTTTTCAGGTGTAACTAAAGCTACTATGAGTCCTTTCCTAATAAGAGTGTCCGCAGACGCGGTCAGCGTGCGTATGGAGCGGCCGTCGCGAATGGAATTAGATCGAACGAGCCCCCGCCCCCATGGCTGCAAAGAGTTTATTGGAATATTATTCACCATTCGTCAAATATCCGTGCTAATCGAGTTCGAGTCTTAAATTTGCCTTCGTGACAGCCGCTCGACACGTACGCCGACCGCGTGGGCGGACAGTTTTTTTTTCAAGGGACTTTGGTTCTCCAGCTTTTTCCTATAATAACAACAACGTTTGGGTAAGAAAGTTCACGGGAAAGCCGATGATTATGTGCACAAATAATGTGGGACGCACTGTTTCGTTCTAGTTCTATAGGGTGCGTTTCTACTTTTACTTCCGTCAGGGCTTGGAAAGAAGGCACAAAAACGCGTAAAAATTCATATACTTGGCGTGCTATTAAGTGTCTAGCGCGAGCCCCTAGCATCTTCCTCCTCTCACCAATTTGTCATCCTTTACTGTGAGCATACTGGTATTTGTTCATTTGTTTTCTTTCTCATATCGTGTGATGACTTGGTTGATTAGTGAAGGAGCTTATTAGCTCTCATCGTCTCGAATGGAGTGTTCAATATATGTAAGTAAGGACAAGTAATTAATATATATGTATGTAATATTCTATCGCTAATCATTGGTTGGACAGAGTCATGTTGGAGATATTGCATAGAAGTTCTGAGTTTGTTTCGGTTACTAAAAAGTGACATATTGTGATAAATTGTTATTTATTATGCGACGCATTTCGATACATTTGGGCGGCTGGCTTTATTTTATTAGTTCTGCTGGAACCACTATGGAAATATAAGCAAATTTGACCGGAATTTACTATTTTCAAAGTGGTAAAATATGAAATCGGAAAAGGTCAAATTTCAGAAAACTATAAAAACCGTTGACATCAGGCCCGTCATAGTTGGTTCGTACTATACCTAACCCGAATCGACTATCGGATGAGTATCCTACTATTGCAGTCGGATAAGGAAGTCGACTTCTTATGCGAATATTCGAATTCTGTAAAAAAGGGGTCTCCCAAGCAGAAGTGGTTTGGTTAGCGTTACAAATGCTTCAACAAAAAGGGAACAATAGGAAAGCGGAATGAGGAGAGTCTACGAAAAATGAACAATATCCTCCAAGAACTCTTTTCTTTTTCGAAACTTCCAAACAGCGGAAACAAACCGTTGTGGTTCTCTATGAGGAAGCGCTTTTGGCTCCATAAAGGACTTTGATTATGTGAGTGCCGATAAAATATGTATATATGCATGTGAACCTAATAGCTATCATTAAAAGGGGAGATGATGTTAAATTGTTTGAGAACCAGTCAATTCTTCCTCGTAAAATACCACAACGGTTTGTTTCCTCTGTTTGGAAGTTTCAGAAAAAGAAAGAGTTCTTGGAGGATATTGTTCATTTTTTTGTAGACTCTCCTCATTCCGCTTTCCTATTGTTCCCTTTTGTTGAGGCATTTGTAACGCTAACCAAACCACTTCTGCTTGGGAGACCCCTTTTTTACAGAATTGTTCACTTTTTTCTTGATATTACGCTGTAATATCCCATGCAAAATTTCGAACAAAGACCTCTTCATCTCCCCACTTTTCAGATCAGTCCTCTTTCTGTGGTCACAGAATCAATGACCCAAACTGTTGTAAAACTATCTCAGAAAAATCACTCGATGTGGCTGACAAGACCGATGTTCACATGATATTAGCTAAGAAATGAATGATATCCATGATATCGTTCCACATAATTCATTCATATTGATCGCGTCAGCCACATCTGGCTACACCGGGTGTTGTATTTGCACCTTCCATGTTTTTCATACGTATCGAACGGGTCGGCCGGTGATTTTCTCAACCAACTCTGACAGGGACCTTAGGCCCCGGTTATAGTTGGTCGCCCAGACGTATGTAGCCCGGTCGATAATCATTAAAGCCTGCTGGCCTACAGCCGGATGCAGAATCTGCCTGCAGTTCTTCGCTTTCAAATGAAACTAACTTAAAATCGGGACAGTCAGAAACTACCTTCCATTCCATCTGACACTTTCACATCAGTGGAACAAAGCAGTTTTACATACTCATTATTTCGTTTCCGTTGTTACCATTCCTTCGCAGAACAGCCGCTTCGATTCCATGAATCTGATATGAAAAAAGCTCTGCTGAGCTGCGAATGGAGATAGTTCTAACAATTTGTTTTTGAATTTGGATGCTAATAAGCAAGCATATACCATTTGTGCAGAAAAAATCAGTAGGCTGGTGAAGAAGGAAGATGGAGCACTAAAATGGGGTTGTGTGAATGACCTTACGAAACTGAAAAGCAGCCTGGCAACATGACTGACATGACTCACATAACATCTCAAACTTTCTGCTTGCTATGCTTGTCATCCTTACACTTTTACAAAAGTTTTGCAAGGTGTTCTCTCCTGCGCAAATTCCGGGGCATAATTTTCTCGGATGGCTAGCATCGAGTCTGGGCTCCTGCTCACTCTACGGGGTGGTCTACAACTTTTCGGATGAGCAGCAACGGGTCTCAAACACCTGCCCACTATCCGGTTTCCACGACGTCCCGATGACGCGTCATCAGAAGCCCGAAGCACTCTTGGGACTATCTAGACGGGGCACCCACGACTCTCTCATGAAAATGAATGGAAACCTTGATAAAGGTGCTTGATGCTGCTATCACTCATTGTTGTTGATGAAGCTCTGTAGAAATACTTCGATTGATAGCGTTATAGATCGGTGGTTCACTCATTTCGACTTGAATCTTGGAGTGCCCCCGTCTGGGGTAGGCCCGCACTTCTCACGATGTCCCCGATGACGTCATCAGAAGCGCGAAGCACTTTCGGGACTATCCTATACGCCAGAGGGCACCCACGACTTTCTCATGAAAATGAATGGAAACCTTGATAAAGGTGCTTGATGCTGCTATCAGTCATTGTTGTTGATGAAGTTGCGTAGAATACTTTGATTGATAGCGTTATAGATCGGTGGTTCACTCCATTTTCTGACTTGAATCTTGAGTGCCCCCCGTCTGGGGTAGGCCCGCACTTCTCACGATGTCCCGATGACGTCATCAAGCCCGAAGCACTCCTGGGACTATCCTAGACGGGGCACGACTTTCTTATGAAAATGAATGGAAACCCTGATAAAAGATGTTTGATGCTGCTATCCTCATTGTTGTTGATGAAGCTCTGTAGAAATACTTCGATTGATAGCGTTATAGATCGGTGGTTCATTCCATTTCGACTTGAATCTTAGTGCCCCCCGATCTAGGATAGTTCCGCACTTCACGATGTCCCGATGACGTCATCAGAAGCGCGAAGCACTTTCGGGACTATCCTATACGGGAGGGCACCCACGACTTTCTCATGAAAATGAATGGAAACCTTGATAAAAGGTGCTTGATGCTGCTATCAGTCATTGTTGTTGATGAAGTGCGTAGAGATACTTTGATTGATAGCGTTATAGATCGGTGGTTCATTCCATTTCTGACTTGAATCTTGAGTGCCCCCGTTCTAGGATAGTCCCGCACTTCTCACGATGTCCCGATGACGTCATCAGAAGCCCGAAGCACTCTTGGGACTATCCTAGACGGCAGGAAAGCCCACGACTTTCTTATGAAAATGAATGGAAACCCTGATAAAAGATGTTTGATGCTGCTATCACTCATTGTTGTTGATGAAGCTCTGTAGAAATACTTCGATTGATAGCGTTATAGATCGGTGGTTCATTCCATTTCTGACTTGAATCTTGAGTGCCCCCCCCCCGTCTAGGATAGTTCCGCACTTCTCACGATGTCCCGATGACGTCATCAGAAGCGCGAAGCACTTTCGGGACTATCCTATACGGGGGGGGGGGGCACCCACGACTTTCTCATGAAAATGAATGGAACCCTTGATAAAAGGTGCTTGATGCTGCTATCAGTCATTGTTGTTGATGAAGTTGTGTAGAAATACTTTGATTGATAGCGTTATAGATCGGTGGTTCATTCCATTTCTGACTTGAATCTTGAGTACCCCCCCCGTCTGGGGTAGGCCCGCACTTTTCACGACGTCCAAATGACGTCATCAGAAACTCGAGGCACTTTTTACGACGTCCCGATGACGTCATCAGAAGCCCGAAGCACTTTTCGCGACGTCCCGATGACGTCATCAGAAGCCCGAAGCACTTTTCACGACGTCCCGATGACGTCATCAGAAGCCCGAAGCACTTTTCACGACGTCCGATGACGTCATCAGAAACCAAGCACTTTCGACGTCCCGATGACGTCGTCAAAGAAGCACTTTTCACGACGTCCGGTGACGCTCATCAGAAGCCCGAAGCACTTTTTCACGACGTCCCGATGACGTCATCAGAAGCCAAGCACTTTCACGACGTCCCGATGACGTCATCAGAAGCCCGAAGCACTTTTTCACGGCGTCCCGATGACGTCATCAAAGCCCGGAAGCACTTTCACGACGTCCGATGACGTCATAAGCCGGCCCGAAGCACTTTTCACGACGTCCCGATGACGTCATCAGAAACCCGAAGCACTTTCACGACGTCCCGATGACGTCGTCAGGAAGCCAAGCACTTTCACGACGTCCGGTGACGTCATCAGAAGCCGAAGCACTTTTTCACGACGTCCTGATGACGTCATCAGAAGCCCGAAGCACTTTTCACGGCGTCCCGATGACGTCATCAGAAGCCCAAGCACTTTTCACGACGTCCCGATGACGTCATCAGAAGCCAAGCACTTTTCACGACGTCCCGATGACGTCATCAGAAGCCCGAAGCACTTTTCACGACGTCCTGATGACGTCATCAGAAGCCCGAAGCACTTTTCACGACGTCCCGATGACGTCATCAGAAGCCAAGCACTTTTCACGAAGTCCTGATGACGTCATCAGAAGCCCGAAGCACTTTCACGACGTCCCGATGACGTCATCAGAATGAAGCACTTTCACGACGTCCTGATGACGTCATCAAACCCGAAGCACTTTCACGACGTCCCGATGACGTCATCAAGCCGAAGCACTTTTCACGACGTCCCGATGACGTCATCAGAAACCCGAAGCACTTTCACGACGTCCCGATGACGTCGTCGAAGCCAAGCACTTTTCACGACGTCCGGTGACGTCATCAGAAGCCAAGCACTTTTCACGACGTCCCGATGACGTCATCAAAGCCCGAAGCACTTTCACGACGTCCCGATGACGTCATCAGAAGCCGAAGCACTTTTCACGGCGTCCCGATGACGTCATCAGAAGCCCGAAGCACTTTCACGACGTCCCGATGACGTCATGGCCAATGACACTTTTCACGACGTCCGATGACGTCATCAGAAACCCGAAGCACTTTCGACGTCCCGATGACGTCGTCAGAAGAACACTTTTTCACGACGTCCGGTGACGTCATCAGAAGCCAAGCACTTTTTCACGACGTCCCGATGACGTCATCAGAAGCCAAGCACTTTCGACGTCCGATGACGTCATCAAAGCCCGAAGCACTTTTCACGGCGTCCCGATGACGTCATCAGAATAAGCACTTTTCACGACGTCCCGATGACGTCATCAGAAGCCCGAAGCACTTTTTCTTCACGACGTCCCGATGACGTCATCAAATGCCAAGCACTTTTCACGACGTCCTGATGACGTCATCAGAAGCCTGAAGCACTTTTCACGACGTCCCGATGACGTCATCAGAAGCCCGAAGCACTTTTCACGACGTCCAGTGACGTCATCAAACCCGAAGCACTTTCACGACGTCCGATGAGCGTCATCAGAAGCCCGAAGCACTTTTCACGACGTCCCGATGACGTCATCAGAAGCCTGAAGCACTTTTCACTACGTCCTGATGACGTCATCAAAGCCCGAAGCATTTTTCACGACGTCTGATGACGTCATCAGAAGCCCGAAGCACTTTTCACGACGTCCCGATGACGTCATCAGAAGCCCGGAAGCACTTTTCAATACGACGTCCTGATGACGTCATCAGAAGCCCGAAGCACTTTTCACGACGTCCTGATGACGTCATCAGAAGCCCGAAGCACTTTTCACGACGTCCCGATGACGTCATCAAGCCCGAAGCACTTTTCACGACGTCCCGATGACGTCACAAGAATCCCCACTGACCTACAAATCGATTACTTACCTGTCTGCCAAGTTGATTGCCTTCGACCATTGGCAGTGTCAATAGCAGTGAGGACTGAAAAGCGTGACGTGACGGCCCACGGCCTACGGCCTACGGCCCACGGCCTGACGGCCTACGGCTCACGGCCTACGGCCCACGGCCTACGGGCCCACGGCCTACCTTCCCGGCCTACACGGTCTACGGCCCACGGCCTACGGCTGACCTACGGCTGGCCTACGGCTCAGCCTACGGCGCACACCATGAAAATTTCTTAAGCTTTCGGGCTCATAACCTTTGTTGTTTGTGAACCGGTTGGCTGAAATTTGGACAGCAGATGTCTTCTGGACCCCTTCACTTATATCCAGAAGGAAATCTTCAGAAATTTTGTTCAAAGATTCTATAAACTATTTTATAAAATTATAAGTGATCACAAGGCCTAGGCAAAACCAAACCTCTCCAGCCGCTTCGCGGCTGGAGCGATAAGTGCGATATCCGGCTATAGTCGAAACCGGCGGCGTCGGCCGGCTGACGTCGGCCTCTGCCGCTGGGGTCCGGCTACGTCGGCCCATTTGCCGGCTTCGCCTGCATCTTAAGTATTATAAGGCGAATGAATCAAACTCCGCTGATTCTATGTGAGATGGCGTTCGAAGTTCTCACGCTTGCCGGCTATCGCCGGCCTCTCTTGCTGGAGTACGGTTGCGCCATCCCATGAGCTGGTTTCGACGAAAACGCTCAAGCAATCCGAAATTACAAACCATTTCAAATCTTGCAAACCCTACTAACCTCCTTTCTTATGCAGTTGCACACCGACCCTTCCTTAGCTTTTAGAGGTCCTAAAGTGGTAGTTCATTTATATTCAATTCTGTCAAGATAAAGACAACCGCTGTTTGAGATTTAGTAAACGCCTCCATGACCAACCGACACCCTGCTACCTTTATTGCCAAATGAAGTGTAATGATGTTTTTGTTTTCTGGATGCATATTTTGATTAACTCACATTTCCATCGTATATAAACCCGATTTAGAAAGGTTGGTGCATATAAACAGCTAAGCAGTTGAAATGAGTGGTTAAGGGGGAGGGGACGTGAAGAAAGGGGTGGTATACACTCTCTTATAGATGCACAAAACGATTTTGAAGCTCTGCGCTAACCTACTTCGGTCCCGCACACTTTCTACGGCGTCCGGCGCAATCGCATTTGAGTTCCACACACTTTCTACGACGTCCTGCGCACTTCAATTTGGGTCCCGCACACTGTTTCGCCGTCCGGCGCTATCGCTTTGGGTCCCGCACACTTTCTACGGCGTCCTGCGCACTCCCACTTGGGTCCTGCACACTTTCTACGGCGTCCTGTGCAATCCCACTTGGGTCCCGCACACTTTTTATGGCGTCCCGCGCGTTTTACCTTAGGTCCCGCACACATTCTACGGCGTCCTGCGCACTCACATTCGGGTCCCGCCCACTTTCTACGGCGTCTGGCGCACTTACATTCGGGTCCCGCACACTTTCTACGGCGTCCGGCGCACTCTACCTTGGGTCCCGCACACTTTCTACGGCGTCCTGAGCTTTCCCATTTGGGTCCCGCAGATTTTCTACGGCGTCCGGCGCACTCAACATTGGGTCCGGCACACCTTCTACGGCGTCCTGCGCACTCGCATTCGGGTCCCACACACTTTCTACGGCGTCCGGCGGGCTCCCCCTTGGGTCCCGCACACTTTCTACGGCATACAGAGCACTCCCATTTGGGTCCCGCCCATTTTCTCCGGCGTCTGGCGCTCTTACATTCGGGTCCCACACACTTTCTACGGCGTTCTGCGCGCTCTTGATCCCGTACCCGTAAGGTCGCCCGTCTTGAAAGTCAAGGCGAATAAACGGTCAAACAAACACACAGAGAAACGCATACATACATACACACACAAGCACACACAAATTTACCAAAATATATATAGTAGGAAGTCGGATATTCGAAACGAATTTTATTTGGAACAAGTATAATGCTTACCGACCGGGCCGGTCAGAGCAGTCCACGTCGGGCTTCAATCGGCCTAATTGGGTGATTTCACACCCCATTTTTTATCAACTGGGCTGGCTGCAGCCGATCGACCAACTGTGACCGGGGCTTAAACGTGGTTTTTCAACGGTTCCTTTTTTTATGGAGATCCCACTAACTACCCTAAGTCATGGTAGGTTCTTTAACCCAGAACCAAAGAGTGTCCCTTCTCTTGAAATCTGATAGGTCCTCAGGCGATTATCGGCCCCTAGCCGCACTGAACAGGAATCGGAGCCGCCTGAAGGGGTCTGCAGAGTTGCAGAGACTGGCGAGTGGTCGCCGAGCGTCAGCCTTGACGCAGCGAGAAAAATCTTTTGAAACATTATCGCCGCGGCGTCGGTTGCCACTCGCTGGCAGTGATGTAGGGTCGTCGCAGCGTCGAAACACTGCGGTGCCCCCTCGTAGCCCTTCACGCTGCGTCGGTCGCCATCGTCGCTGAATGTAATCGATATTCCATCACCCAGTGTTATTCGTCGCTGCGAGCAACGCCGCAGCTTCAACTCTGTAAGAGTTCGGCTCGATCTCCCAATCTCCGCGCCACTGCTCTTACTGTTCCGGCGAACTGGTGGAGCCCGGACAGCAACAGAAGCCGACCAGCAGATTGGGAGAAAGAGCCGAGCCGTCACGCGGCTAGGAGCCGAGAATAGCCTGAGTCGGAATGGCGTCAGCATGGAAATGCAGGACTGACGCATTGTGATCAGGGATCAGCGGAATGGGAGTATGTTCTGGAATATTTTCTCGGTAAAGTTTTTTTCGGCTCATTCAAAAGCAGCGAGCATTCAAATCGGAAATCGGGTTTTGACACGAAATTTTTCTATGCGTTGCGGAAATCGTGTGCGAATCACCCTAAAACGCGTGGAAATGTTATTTTCGGAGCGCTAAACGCGGAAAATTCTTGAAACTATACATTAGCTGCTTCTATACCGATAGACGCGTTATTTCCGCGGCGCTTCGCACGGTTTTGGAAAGCGGAGTGCGGGAATCCGCTCATCCCTGATTATGAATTCGATCTGGTGTTGAGAATCGCAACCGCCGCGTTCTATAGTGGTACCATTGCCCATTTGGCAGGCGTGGAAATGCAAGAATGGAGTCGTTTTGATCGCAGCCCTACATCGCGCGTCTCCCAGGCGCTAGTGCGACCGCACGTCCACAGAGCGCCATCATGGTAGGTTCTCTAAACCAGCTGCAAAAGTGACTTTATCTATTCCCTCCCTTAAATAGATCGTGACGAGGTCGCGCAGCTGGCACAGCATGGAAATTCTGTAATGACAGCGTTGTGAGTCCGGTGAGGTGTTTGAAGGCCTTTCAGGCGCTAGTAGGACGCCATGTCCGCCGCGCGTTGTCGTGGGAGGTACTATAAACCAGCGTCGGAAACTTCTTTCTTCAACACCAAGTAGATCGGTACGTGCCTGACAGCTGGCGCAGTATGGAAATACAGGAATGGTGGCATTGCCCGTCGCGCGGGCTACCACATGCTACCGCGTTTGTGGTAGGTCTTCTAAACCAGCACCGAAAATTGTACCTCTTGCCTATACCTAATAGATCATAACAACCGGCGCATCAGGTAAATGAAGGAAAAAGGCGTTGTGATTTCGAAGGCACTGTTCACGGTAAAAAATTTTCCGTTATTCGGCGAAGCAAAAGCTTTGGGTCCCTCTTACAAGGGAATGACCAGACCTGGTCGCCAGAACTATCCATGAGACCAGGTTTTTCTGATCAACTACCTCCCGGGTAGTCATAAAAACCTTATCCTAGCTGCCCGAGTAATAATAATAGAAAAAGTTATGACCGGAGGAGTTGCGAGCTCTAAAGGTAGAATAAAATTTATCTGCCGTAAACTGTCTTTATCATTCAAATTATCGAAAACGTGACTCATATTCGGGCTCAGCGCCTCAAATATCCCCTTTTAGAGAGGTTTGGGCAAATTTTTTTTTTGATTTTTTTATGTTGAAAATTTTATCATTACTCGGGCAGCTAAAATAGGGTTTTTACAAGTACCCGGAAGGTGGTCGCTCAGAAAAACATGGCTGAATGCGTAGTTCTGGCCGACAGGTCTGGTCACTCCCCAGTACCCTCTATAAAACGCCGAAATTCACATCACTCGAGGCGCGCGCGACGCCTCGGCCTCCGTCTGCCCTACGCTCTCTCCTTGTCTCTAACCTCCGCTCCGCACCAGCACGCGTAGGATGCAAGTGAATTTCGCCGTTTTATAGCCTGTAAGAAGAGTTAGAACGGAAAACCGACGGAAAACGACCAGAATAAGTGTGAAAATCTCGTAGACCAGCCGACCCATTGGATCACCCTACCCACGTCATATAACAGTTGTCCTGCGTGCTTTCAACCAGAGAGACAATTGCCGAATATCGAATATTTTTATCGCGAAAGATTCTTACATTCAAGCATGTGCATTGGCCCATCTTATTTTTAAAGTTTTTTTTTTTCGTAGAAGAAACAGAAAACAATGCCACTTAGTTATATACCTAAGAATTTTTAAGCGCAAAACCATTTCCGACGTTAGGTTTGACGCTTGGACCGCAGTCCCCGAAGCACACCCAACTTGCGTAATTATACATTTTAGGGAATTTTTGAACAGCTTTTCTCAGGTATTTGACAAATCTGTAGAGACTTTTCCCTATTAACCTCTACTTCGTAGACTTTCCTTCTCAGAGCTATCGGAAACTAGAATACGATTTTTTTTTCGTGAACACCGCCTTGAATAGATCGTAACAACGTCGCACAACCGGCACATCAGGAAAATACAGGAAAAACATGTTGTTATCCCAATCAGGTGTTTCTAGAGTCTTCAAATGCTAGTACGGCGCTGCGTCCGCCGCGCGCCGTCGTGTTAGGTTCTCTAGACCAGCACCGAGTAGGGTATTAACTCTCGAGGGATTAGAAGAAGCAAAACTACATTTTTCGAGAGCTGCTATCATATTTACTTGAGGCCCCGTCAGAGACGGCCGAAAACCGGCCGCCCTAGTCCGACCCGGTCGATATCTATGAGACACAAGCAGAACGGGAAGAAATTAAGTGATAAAAAATTTCTCAACTGATACAATACCACCTTCTCTACTCAGACAATAGGTGCAGACTGACTGCTGGCAATCAAGACCTTTGCGGGCGGTACGCCAGCAAGTTGCGGGCGGATCGCTGCCCATAGTGGCCTCGCCGGGCGGATCGCTGCCTCATGTTGTTTCCGCGGGCGGATCGCTGCGTTTTGGCGGGTGGATAGCGGCACCTGGAAAAGTTGATCACGCTAGCGGGCGGATCGCCGGCAAGCTCTTAAACGGCGATCCGTTCGCAGCCTGCCAGCGATCCGCCCGCAAAGGCTTTGATAGCCAGCGATCCGCCCGCTGAGCTATGAGATGAAGCGATCCGCCCGCAACCTGTCAGCGATCCGCCCGCCAGGGCTTTAATAGCCAGCGACCCGCCCGCCACTGCTTTGATAACCAGCGAACCGCCCGCTCAAATTTCACACGGTGTAACTTGTCAATCATTGACGAGTTCTTTTCTGTTATCATAATTATGTGCAAAGTAAGCAGATCGAAGGGTATAAAAGGCGCTCCAAAGCCCTGAATGCTCACTCGGCATTTCGAGGCCGATACTGGATGATGACTTCAAGTCGCCTTTGAAAGATCACTTGGAAGCCGTAAAATAGTTTTCGGCAGCTGAGGGGTTGGTCCCCACGGCTGGGGGGGGGGGTGGTCCCGAACACGGGGACCGTGGTGGGAACCATCGGAATAACCCACATGTGGCATAGAGGACGGATCGCTGGCTAATGGCGGGCGGATCACTGGATAGTGGCGGACGGATTGCTGTCTACTAACGGGAGGATGGATGGCTACTGGCGGCGGATCGCTGGCTACTGGCGAGAGGATGGCGGAGGGGACGTCGATCCGCCCGCACCTACTGTCTGAGTATGGCGTCCTTGGTCGTATCAGGTGGATTTTTATAATTCCAAACGGTTTTTATCAGTTGGGGTCAAACTTTGTCATATCATAGGACGATTTTTGTCATTCGAGGATGATTTTTATCACTTCATTTCTTCCCGTTTTGCGTGCTTCTCATACCTATCGACCGGGTGGGACTAGGACGGCTGCTTTCGGCCGACTATGACGGGAGCCTACGACAGTACTGAATGTAATTATTCGAATCAACAAGTGAATGAAGGCTAGCTTGGGAATAAAATCAGTGTTCAGGTACTTTTCGTTTTCTAACATACTCTGTCCCTTTCTCGGTGAGCTAAAGGAATTTTCTGAGGTTTCCTTGAAGTTGATATGCGACACAATGACATTTAACCAGCCATTGCAGACTAAGGCTGTCTGCAAATGTTGAATTTGTGAATCAGACAATAGTCCTGGTGGTGGATATCGTGCTCCAGTAGAGATGTGTATGCCCTGGGAAACTCGTCTAGTACTTTGTGGACTGGCTGTTTATTGTGAGCAATTCGATGGCGCTGAAATCCGTAAGTAAATTCTGATAGACTTTTACAGGCCCATTCATTTTTATCCCGCTTTGTAATCAAACTTTCAATCGGAAAAGCAGTTTCATGCGGAAGGTGGACGAGTTGTCGTATCCGTTCTGTGATCGATATCGCGCGGCGACGGCATTCCGGCCGCCGTCCGTCCTCGAGGGTGTGCGTGGTGGACGTTCTTCGTGTCTGTGGCTTTCGGAGGGTTCATCTTCTTCGCGAATCCTCCGTCTATTCGAATCTACGATCACAGCGAAGCTTCCGCCACTCTCATACGTGATTTTTAATCGCGAGAAGTCTCACTCACCGAGAAACGCTTATTTTCAATTTGTCAAAGTTTCGCACACTCGTTCTCGAAATTATGGTCCGCGTATGCAGAGTGGTGCCAAAAGAGTGAGGAAGTTTTTTTTCTGCGTTTTCTTATTATACAATTTCAGAGCTTTCCTTTCGGTGCAAAACTAGTCGAGGGGAGCCACTCAGATTTCAGATGAGGAATGAATCATACCGTTTTCAGAAATCGATCTAGTTCCATGAAATTTCTCGGAAATAACGAGTGGTAACGTTATCACATATCTGATAATCGACGAAATTTTCATTTTTCTGTGGGTAATTCTTGAGTGACCCCCCCCCAACTAGTTTTGCACCTTCCTTTCATTATTAGGCTGTTCACGAAGTCATGGACGTTTTTTTGTAAGGTCTGTTGTCAGATTTGAGGCAGTTTATTCATACAGAGTTATAAAATTCAAACCGCAGATTCTATCCGCAGTAACCCAATGGTCATGATAAGAGTATTGAAAACAACTCCATCCATTTATCGTCATGATGAAGCGTAAGTCGGTGGAATGATATCATGCTCCCTGGAAGGGATTCATTCCGGTACTCATGGAATAAGGTTTCGTATGACCGTGTGGTTGAAACGCAACACTAAGGACCTTCACATCAAGTTGCTTTCTTCAAGTTGGAAGACTTGCAGGTTTGCCCCAATAGGGTAGCACGTTAGGTCCTTATGCCCACTAGTTGCACCAACATGCTGTTTTTTAACGCAGCTTTACCACTCCAATTATTGCCCCAGCTGCTTCAGTTTTCGCACCAAACTCCTGCGCTTCAGTGCTGCCTAACTGTTGCTCTCAAAACACTAACCAAGCTGTCATGAAGAATCTCATTCGACAGGTATCGGAGTGAATTGCTTCCAAGGAGCATGATAATCCACCAACCGACATTTTATCACGGTTGTAAATGGGATGCAGATGTGTTTCCTTACTCTTATCATGTCCATTGGGTTACGGTGGATGAAATCTGCGGTTTGAGTTTTATAATTCTGTGTTTATTCATCACCGCTTTTTTGACTTCTATTTAGTCTATAGGATTTTTTTAAAATATTGGGTCCTTGTGATTGAATGCGCTTTTTTGTAAAAAGAATTATTGAGGCTCCGGAGGTCAAAAAAATTCCAAACTTTGCAGAGGGGTTTTTGGGGGGGGGCAATGAATACCAAAATGAGTTTCTTTTAGATTTTTTTTTCGATGATTGCTGTCAGGTATGGTAAGTATTAGGCAGGGTTGAGCAGGCCGTTCCTCCCTCCGCTATTACTGCCTCATTTTAGCTTACCAAGTGGTTTGGAGAAAGTTCCTTCTTTCTTCAAAATTTCTCCGACCCCCCCCCCGAATTTTCATAGATTTTTTTTCAAAATTTGTGCGACCCTTCGTTGCGCCGAATCGCAACCCTGGTATTAAGTTGAAGTGAAGGTTTCCCGCCTTTTGACTTAGAAGATTTTTAAACCTTTCAGCCTTGGTCCTCCAGCCAAGTGCGATACATGGATCGAAAGGACAAAGTCTAAGCTATCTAACGCTGAATTCCACTGCGGCCGAAACCTGCTCATTTGCGATGTATACGCTACAATTTAGGGGTAATCTTCAGTACTGAGCGTCTTTGACTGTTTCTATTCACTTTGAGGTAAACCTCCAGGCTTGCCAGAGTTGAAAGATATTTGAGATACATTAGATCTGGATCACAGTATTTGCGCGAAATTTCGACGGAGCGTAATTTTTGATTTTAGCAGATTTCTTGATTTTGAAACTTCGGTCTTTTCTGGCTTATCCGATAAGTTTCAGTATCGAAGCTCCAAAGTTGAGTAGAGTGGCCAGGTCCCTATTCAATATTGTTTTTTTTGTCAGTTATCGATCGTTTTTTGAAAAAAGAAGGTCGATAATTGACGAATAAATGCTACTGAATGGAGACGTAGCCATTATATTCCTTTTGAAGCTACGAGGACGAAGGTTGTGACGAAGACGAAAGAGTGAAGGTGCGAAATCCGCAAAAAAATCAATAAGTGCGCTTTTTCGAAACTTTCCGCAAACGCTGTCATCTAGTTCTAAGGTAACTCAAATATCCTGTCAACTCTAGCAGGTTCGGTGGATTACCTCAAAGTAAACAGAAGCATTGCAGGATGCTCAGTACTGAAGGTTACCGTTGAATTATAGCATACATTTTGCAAATGAGCAGGCTTTGGCCCAAATGGAAGGCAGCATGAGGTAGAGAAGAATTTGTGCTCTCGATCGGCAGATCGCACTTGGTTGAAAGACTAACGCTGAAAGGTCCAAAAATCGTCATTATTAAGTGGCGGGTATCTCTCGATACAATCGCTCCAGCCGCGAAGCGGCTGGAGAGGTTTGGTTTATGGAACTTGTATTCATAATGCCTTCAACTTTGTGAAGGCTTTTTTGATGAACTGAAATTAAACATAGTTGGAATGTTCATCATGAAAAAAAAACGGCCATGATTTCGTCGAAGCCCTAATACCGTTCACTGCCAGCCGTTGTGCGGCGTAAGAGCCTCCACGCTGCTTATTCATCACATTCGTAATAGAGCCGATTAGCTGCTTCTTGATGATGATGTCTTTATATTTCTGTTTTGGGTATCTCGATATCGAAATCTCAAACCCGCAGTAGTCTGGTGTTGGCTTGTGGCGGTTAGAACTGCTCAGCTTCGCCACAATATAACACGACGTCGTCGAGCGCTCTATAAAAATTAACTTGTGATTTGATCTTGTTCGTTTTTCATTTGATGTCAAAGCAAATTATTGTTTAGATGGACGAGATACTCACCTTTGGGTACAGTGATACCAAGAACTCGATTTATAGTGTTCAAGACACCTCTAAACGATCGACTCCTCACAAAAGTCGATCGATCGCAGAGGTTCACCGTACAGAAGCTCATGTGGATGGTAAGTTATGTTAACATGAAGCATCAGTAGATAGAAGGAGCCGAAAACAATCGCAAGTCTGGCGAGGACGGCGTATTCCATTGTAAACATGGTTGAGATAACAACGTAATGCAAATTCGCCGCATCCAGTGTGTGGCAGATAAGCATTCAGCTTGAATATCCGCTCGTATTGAAAGGTTCATCGCAAGTGAAGCAAGAGAAGAGAAGCAGTCTAACCTTCGTTTGAATGTTAGGAAAACTGAGTACTTGACTACCGATGCGAATGAGTCTGGGACCACCTGAATAGGCGGTATTCAGCTACCTTAAGCTGACGCTTCCAAGGATCTCGGCTCGACAATTTCATCTGACAGCAGCCTCAGTCAGGAAATTACTGCTCGCGTAAATTCTGCGTGGTTGAAGTGAGGTTCTACCACGGGCGGAATGTGCGACAAGAGCATACCCGACCATCTGAAGTCGAAGGTTTACCGAACTGTTGTTTGCCTGGTGGTGCTCAATGGTGTCAAGTGCTGGGTTGCAACGAAGGAGGCAGAGCGGCACTTCAGCGTGATGGAATTGAAGATGTTCAGATGGGCGGCTGGCCCGACGCGCCTGGATCGCATGCGAAATGATGACATTCGAGGGCGGTTCGGTGTTACCACGATCAACACCAAGCTTCGTGAAGCTCGCCCGAGATGGTATGGCTACACTCGTAGAGGTAGCAGCGATTACATTCGGAGCTTTGCTATCAATCTCAATGTCTAAGAAAACGGCCCGAAGGTCGTTCGAAGCAGCGTTGGTTCGACATGCTGCACTCTGAAATGAAAGGTGCTCGCGTTCACCTCTATTAGACGCACGATCGAGCTAAATGGCGACAACGAATCAAAAAGGCGGACCCTGCTATGGAGCGGGACAAACGCCGAAGAAGAATTGAAAGATTCCATCACAGTAGCATGTCTTCTAGTCAGCAGCACTTAGTGCGAAATTAGCTTGCAGAATCACATGCTGGGAATGCGATGATTGGGACTCCATCCCTTCGACAGGGACGGGGCCCTCATAAAACGCATACGGTCTTCAGAAGGGAGGCCAAATCCGTCGCGGCCCACGATGAGTATAAGATTCTCGCCGCGGTCCGCAACGAGGTGGGATAGATCTCTGCTTTCAAGACCCTTCTATAGAGATGCTCCATATCACCTTCCAGGGCCAGTACTGAAGTTCGAACTGAGCTCCATGCGAGAGGAGTCAGTATCCGTACTCAAAACGAATCCAGCCGAGCACAGCACCCATCCGGATGTTGAGTGGGATGCAAATCGTTTGCCTTCTCCCCCAAACTGCTCGGTCTTGTGTTTTGTGATTAATCCATCGCTCAAATTTCTCAAGGACACCGAGCAGACGCAGGCTGTCGTCAAAGCCACGCCTAACATGCTAAGGGCCCTGGGCAGTAGATCTTGGGTGGAGTGCGCCGCACCTGTCAGGCGACACTTGGTATCAGAAACCTCCTGGAACAAGATGCAACGTGTACAGAATGGAGCTCTTCGTATCACAACCGTATGTGCGACGAGTTCCCCAGTTGAGCACTTGCATGGCGAGACCTGTTTATCACCAGTAAAGGAGAACTGTCATATCCAGGCCCAACAGCCATTAATCAGTATTCTTAAACAATCCATCCACCCTTCTTATAGTGTGCTTAACCCTCTCAGAGAGAGAGAGAGAGCCACCGGAAAGCCACGTGCCGTTTCCCCCTAGAAAGTGAATATGCAAAGGTGGCCTGACTCACTGCAAGAACGACCCCGTCTGTTGTGCGAGGAGATCATTCAGTTCGTACGATGTTATTTGGGAAAGCGGTCTCTAATTCTGTACTGGGAGTAGTACCGCTTCAAGTGTGCATATCCGAGTCTCAACTCTGAACAAGGGCTTTCCCCCATGCTGATGTCTTATCTGCATAGGATCGATGAGAGCAAACTTGAGGAGTGCCTTGATTGCGGTAGTCAAGGACATACTACTGCGTACCTGTTCAATTGCCCTATGAGACCGACTACATTAGCGACAATGGATTTGTGGATGAACCTAACGCTAGTGGCCGAGTTTCAGAACCTGTGACGGGATCCCTATCTATGGCTGCAAAGAAGAAGAGGAATAAGGTCTAGATGCACTCTCGCACCGCTGCGCTGTGATCATTCTACTTAGCTTATGTCTTGAGTCAGCAAGATTTACAACAGAAAATCATGTTTGCTCAGACTGCGGGTGGCTCGGTCATGATACCGCACTTGTATTCTTCTGTCTGAAGGGGCCTACAACGCAAACCTTTAATGTGCCTATCGACGAATGTAATTGTGGTCGCGCAGTTCCTGAATCTATGACAACATACCTCCGTGGCTCAAAGAAGAGGATTGGTGAATTCCTACGCTCCCACATAAGCTGCAGTATATCAGCTTTCCTTCAGTTGACTTTAGATCAGAGTTTCTTTTGGGAGAGTTCCTACTTGATAGGGGCTTTAGCAAATAGGAACATCCTGATTCTCTCGATTGGAGCGAAGTTCCAGCCCGTAGTTGCGCACAACCACTGTCGCAGCGTGTGGCTAGAGGATTCTCGTGCCAAGACCTTGTGTTCCCAGCACGATTACCCGTGATCCGAGCACAATCTTGCTTGCGTTGTGGTTGTGAGCTGCTGCGGACTGGAGTTTCACTCCGATAAGTGTAGTACGGGGTTATCTCAAGCTTGTTCACAACCCTGTATGTTGCACTCAAAAAAAAACGACTTGATTTCTCCGTTGGATCTGCGTCGTTTTTTCAGTTGGCTGAGCGTGGCATTCGACTAGGTATGGTCGTTGACTTGACAGATACGGATAGATACTATGATAAGGCGGAAATCGAAGGAGTATGCATTCAGTACCAGAAGATCAGTTGTCCTGGGCGAGGGTAAGTCTGTCTTCTGCGCGAGATCACACTCCTACTCGACTGTTTAATTATTCTTTACAGGTTTGTGGAAAGAACCGAATGCGTATCGGAATTCAACAAGGCTATTCAAAACTATATCGACAGATCTGATGATGAAGGTTTGCTATTTGTGTAATTTTTGGTCTTTTCTGTTTTGGTACGCGCAGTTTTAGAAGCCCTCATTGGTGTGCACTGCACGAATGGTGTGAATCGAAGTGGCTATTTAATTTGCCGCTTTCTGATTGAACGCCTGGGTTGGTCATCGCATGAAGCGCTGGATGGTGAGGATTTCATTGCTTATGGGCTTTTGAAGATTTTCTAGGTAAAATGTATTTATTTCAGCTTTCGAACGGGCAAGAGGTTACCCAATTGAGAAAGGATCTTATGTGCAGGCGTTGCATAAGGCGGCTATAGACAGTCGAAATAGGAGGTTAGTAATTTGGCTGCAGAAACTCAAAAAGTCAGGTTAGATAAACCAGCTTTTAGAGAGGTATCAGACAGTGACTCGGAAGAGCGTCGCCGAAAGTCGAAAAAGTCGAAGCGGAAGCGTGAGAGAGATGATGGCTTTTCGGATAGTGCAAATCAGATGGGAAACATAATGCAGCAGTTCTTTGCGCAACTGCAAGGAGCTCATCAAGTGAGTTTGAAAGTTGAATCTCCACAATTCTCTTTTGACCTAAAAACGTCATTCAGGCTGCTGAATCCGGGAATGGATCGGGTTATGAAGGTTCGCCGGCGCAGAGCGGGAGTTATGCTTCGCCTGGACAGCAACACTGGGCTCATCAGACTAAATCTCAGGCCGTGAGCCAGTCGTATACTGATAGTCCGAATGATCAAGGCGTGCAGGATGAGGAAATGGAGGAGGGAGAGGTTTGTATAGTTGTAGTACATTTTTATGACGATAAAGGCGGTGTTCTCCATGGTGAAGTTGCCCTTTTTTTTCTACGGAAACGTGAATTTTGGGTCCTCTAAGAAAAGAATGGGAAAAGTGGCTAGAAGGCAGGTGAAAATTGCGCGGATCAGCCAACCTGGAGGATCACCCCGCCCACATTGTGGGAGAGTTGTCCATGCAGTGGAACAGTTGCCGAAGTCCTGATTTTCCTTTATTTTGAATGACTCTAACATATGTACAAACATTAGAATATGAGCATTAAACCTACCTAAACAAAGTCATTTATCGAAGAAGTTCAAAACACAGGCCCATTTCCGATGTTTTGCCAAACAGGCTCAATTGAGTAATTTAGGTTTTTTTTGAGGTTTTTCATCTAAATTGGGAGTGTTGGGCCTTTGTGATTATTCTCTACTTTGAGCACTTGCCTGCACAAAAAAATGAAAACTAGAATTCGGCTTAAAGGCAGCCATACACGCTCGTAAACGTGTTTGAGATAATCAAGGAAATAGAATGGTATAGCGCAGAATGCAACGCCCACGCATTTTGATGCGTCAGAAATGATCTGCCATGCCGCTATAGGAGTAAGAAGATGGTCCCGCCCTGAATTTGCCGTCCTCCTCTGAAACAGGGGTGATGGGCCATTCCCACCGTCGTCGATGTATGTGGTTTACTCATAGTACTTATTGTATCACCCACAAACGTCGTCGACGGTAGGGATGGCCCAGCACCCCTGTTTTGGAGGAGGACGGCAAATTGGAGGGGCGTAGAAATACGGGGCGGGGCCAACTTCTTATTCGTTTATCGGCATCGTGGGTTGTTTTTGACGCTTCAAAATGTGTAGGCGTTGTTCTGAGCCATTCTATTCTATTTCCGTAACTATCTCAACCACGTTTACAAGCGTGTATGCTGCTTTCGAGTTCAATGGTTCTATTCAAAGAATCAGACACTTTCATTCAAAATGTTTCTTTCCCTGAGCTTCATTTTATATCGATGTTTTTTCTTCTATCAACCATGAAAGCTCTTGCTTGTAAATTTATTGGCAACGTTTCGGGCATTAAGCCCTTCTTCAGGCCAACTGAAAAACGAAGCAAATCGACTATTAGACAACAATGCAAGAACACCACGACTAACCTTATCCCTTTGGCAGGGGTCACAACCCAAAAGGGGGTACGCGCTGCGTCTGCAATGGAAAGGTCAGGAATGATGTGGGATGGATGTCGACGCATCATGCTAACCTACCGAGCAGCAGGAAGGTAGAGGGAAATGAGATGAGATGGAGGGGTTGGAGGATGTTGATCGTACAATCAGCGAAGTGCTTCTAAACAATATCCTCATAATGTTATCAGCCTTACTGCAGTTCTCATTTCTTCCTTTATATTAATTTGCGGTGACCTCTTCTTGATTTCCAAAGCCTCCTTTATCTTGCGTTCCACCGGGTCTGATAGGTTCCGGTGGAGAATGGTAACGAGGAGTGGTGGGGCTTGTTCCATTGCATGCCGAAGAGTCCGGTGACGAGAGAATGGGCTATCTATATAGCTTTGAGGGCTACGTAGAGCTCTGACATGTTCATCCATTCTGCATCGAAGAGTTCTGCCGGTTTCTCCTATGTAGAACTGCTGACAACTAGAACATTCCACCTTGTAAACAACCCCGCTCAAATGGCACATCTGCTTTCACCTGTGCAAATCGTACAGTTGTTTCTGGTCGCACAGGTTTTCATATAATCGTGAGGAGGTGAGAAGGCGACGTAAGAGAGGAGGTGGTCTGAACGTCAGGTTTATGGGAAGGCCTGATCGCTTTACAACGCGATTCACGTCCATAGCGAAGTGATCTGTGATGAACGGGATTGTCAGTGAGGTTCCATTCGATGTTCGATGAGGTCTCCAGCATCGATGGGGTTCTTCTTCGGAACCCTTTTGATTCAAGATTTCTAGAACCTCAGTCCTGAATACTTTGCGAATCTATAGACGTGAGCTCAGTAGATGTTCGGATGATTTGGCGGACCACATTCGCCTTCATATACGTAGGATGACAGCTCCGAGAATGTATAAGTATGCTCTTCGAGGACGGTTTCCTATGCCACATGTAGCTAGCTGACTGTGCCATCTACGATTTTGACCTTTGTGTTGAGGAACGGTAGAAAACCGTCCTGAGATGGTTCTTCCGAGGTTAACCGTATTGATGGGTGCGAAGTGTTCAGTCTTGCCAAGGTTTGTCTTAGTGTTGTTCTGGATTTCCCAACAACGAAGATATCATCGATGTATCGTCCATAATACAACACTCTCCGCGATAAGACAGATCGTTCCAGACTGTCCATAAATGCTATAGCAAGCACCGGAGCTAGTCTACTTCCCATCGCGACTCCTCTGGTCTGCTTATAATAGTGGTTATGAAATCGGAATGTGCTCATTTCAACCACACATTGCAATAGTTCTTTGACATCTTCTACGCCAATCCCGGAAGAGCTGGAAGTTATGACTGTGCTGACGAAGTAGATGTGTGCTGTGTTCGACACCTCCTCGCGTATCAACATTCGTGTACAAAGCAACCACGTCGAAGCTCTGATAGTCCAGCCTTGGACACCCATCGAAATTGTGTTGTCCCAACTGCTCCAGAAACTGCTGCACGTTTCTCAGATGAAATGGTACAAATTCAAGCAACGGCGACAATATTCTTCGTAACAGCCAACTAATCCTATCCGTCGGACCACCACACGATGAGACTATCGGTCTTGTTTTGATAGAGTTTAAATCCAGGTCGCTGCCGTCATCGTTTCTGATCGTTTCTGATCGTCATAAATCCAGACCAACTCCCGACAATATGAGGGCGATCGAACGAGTAGGACTGGAAAAAGCCATGAACTTGAAGAATCGTTTGCGTTTTTCAGTCGGTGATAAGTGCGGTGGCTTCGTAGTGACATCACGCGAACGAGACATCTCTCTGTGTCAATCCACTTTGTCAGATAACTCCACTTATACATCAGCCAGTCTCCAACTCTACACACGTGAATGCAAACATCTTGCAGAAACCATTCGAAGAGTTCTCGGATCGAAATTGGATAAAAGTATCCTGGCCCAAATTCTGCCGAATAATTCAAGCCCTCCAACCTACTACCAACTGATCAAGACCCACAAGTTGATCAGAAACGATGACGGCAGCGACCTGGATTTAAACTCTATCAAAACAAGACCGATAGTCTCATCGTGTGGTGGTCCGACGGATAGGATTAGTTGGCTGTTACGAAGAATATTGTCGCCGTTGCTTGAATTTGTACCATTTCATCTGAGAAACGTGCAGCAGTTTCTGGAGCAGTTGGGACAACACAATTTCGATGGGTGTCCAAGGCTGGACTATCAGAGCTTCGACGTGGTTGCTTTGTACACGAATGTTGATACGCGAAGAGCTGTCGAACACAGCATACATCTACTTCGTCAGCACAGTCATAACTTCCAGCTCTTCGGGTTTAGCGTAGAAGATGTCAAAGAACTATTGCAATGTGTGGTTGAAATGAGCACATTCCGATTTCATAACCACTATTATAAGCAGACCAGAGGACTCGCGATGGGAAGTAGACTAGCTCCGGTGCTTGCTATAGCATTTATGGACAGTCTGGAACGATCTGTCTTATCGCGGAGAGTGTTGTATTATGGACGATACATCGATGATATCTTCGTTGTTGGGAAATCCAGAACAACACTAAGACAAAACCTTGGCAAGACTGGAACACTTCGCACCCATCAATACGGTTAACCTCGGAAGAACCATCTCAGGACGGTTTTCTACCGTTCCTCAACACAAAGGTCAAAATCGTAGATGGCACAGTCAGCTACATGTGGCATGGATAGAAACCGTCCTCGAAGAGCATACTTATACATTCTCGGAGCTGTCATCCTACGTATATGAAGGCGAATGTGGTCCGCCAAATCATCCGGAACATCTACTGAGCTCACGTCTATAGATTCGCAAAGTATTCAGACTGAAGTTCAAGAAATCTTGAATCAAAACGGTTACGGAGAAGAACACCATCGATGCTGGAGACCTCATCGAACATCGAATGGAACCTCACTGACAATCCTGTTCATCACAGATCACTTCGCTATGGACGTGAATCGCGTTGTAAAGCGATCAGGCCTTCCCATAAACCTGACGTTCAGACCACCTCCTCTTTTACGTCGCCTTCTCACCTCCTCACGATTATATGAAAACCTGTGCGACCGAAACAACTGTACGATTTGCACAGGTGGAAAGCAGATGTGCCATTTGAGCGGGGTTGTTTACAAGGTGGAATGTTCTAGTTGTCAGCAGTTCTACATAGGAGAAACCGGCAGAACTCTTTCGATGCAGAATGGATGAACATGTCAGAGCTCTCTACGTAGCCCTCAAAGGCTATATAGATAGCCCATTCTCTCGTCACCGGACTCTTCGGCATGCAATGGAACAAGCCCCACCACTCCTCGTTACCATTCTCCACCGGAACCTATCAGACCCGGTGGAACGCAAGATAAAGGAGGCTTTGGAAATCAAGAAGAGGTCACCGTACCAAATTAATATAAAGGAAGAAATGAGAACTGCAGTAAGGCTGATAACATTATGAGGATATTGTTTAGAAGCACTTCATGATTGTACGATCAACATCCTCCAACCCCTCCATCTCATCTCATTTCCCTCTACCTTCCTGCTGCTCGGTAGGTTAGCATGATGCGTCGACATCCATCCCACATCATTCCTGACCTTTCCATTGCAGACGCAGCGCGTACCCCTTTTGGGTTGTGACCCCTGCCAAAGGGATAAGGTTAGTCGTGGTGTTCTTGCATTGTTGTCTAATAGTCGATTTGCTTCGTTTTTCAGTTGGCCTGAAGAAGGGCTTAATGCCCGAAACGTTGCCAATAAATTTACAAGCAAGAGCTTTCATGGTTGATAGAAGAAAAAACATCGATATAAAATGAAGCTCAGGAAATTCCGGAAACATTTTGAATGATATTGTAGTAGAAACATAAAAAGCAATGATCCTTAGCTGTTACGTCTCTACAAGCATATGTTTTGCCGATTCTCGATTATGGTTCTCAAATTTGGAGTCCGAGTACAAAGAAACTCCAGGAAAAAAATTGAAAAGGTGCAGAAAGCGATTCTTGCCGAAGATCTTACTGACGAGATGACCTTAGGTGATACCAACACAGCTCAAACTTTTCGCAGTTATCAGCAGCGCCATTGATCTATTCAAATTACAGAGTCTACACCATCGCAGAGTATTTAATGATATTGTCTTCTGTTTCAAGTTGCTTAAGGTGATTTGAAAGTAGAGGCTAGTAAATACTGGTAAAGCTTTTCCGACCATCTGGAGGGCGAGTTTCTCGAACTGACTCTGCAGTGTCCCAGTGTCAAGAGAATAAATTGGACCAAAATAGTCAACTCGCCATTCTTTAGGGGAGCGAGGTGGCTTGAGGCTTCAAAGAAAGAGTAATTGAAGCTGGAAATGTATCGTAGTTTTCAAGAACAGGTTGAAGAAAGGTCGATTTCTTTGCGATTTCGAACATTCCAGATGTATGGGGATGGTGTGATTATCGGCAATTCTATACGAGATATGCTTGTAATGCCAGGTGTCTCTAGGAGCCTAATTAGTGATATAGTGGAAGATCGCCATAATCAAAATCGCAGCCCAGCAAAAGATCTTGCTTAAATCTTGACAAAATCTGAGACTCTTACACTGAATGTTTTTGTTTTCGTTTGGACGCCTGCGAGCATATTACTGTGTTCCTAGTTCTTTTGCTATACAGGAGGGCATCAGACGCTATTACACTCCAGTAGCCAGGTTGTCCCACTTTCTGCAGCGTTGAGTTCCGGTGTCAATCGCTCTCATTTCATACCTTACACTGACCTCTCAGATTTCTTTCCTCCCATTTTGCCCTGTATTTGATGCGCACCGTTTTCCGAAACCGAGTGGTGTACTGGTGACTTTTCATGGATAACATTCATTGTATGGTGGATATCAATGAGAACTACAGTCAGTGCACCGCTGTATTACTACAAATTTTGTTGATGAAATTAGCCCAGATACCTGTTTAGTGGCAGGAGGTCGATGAATCACCAAGGATCCCACATGGTAGGGCAGCATTCTTGTACTGTTACTAGTCTATGTCGATGAGCCTAATATTACACTTCATACAAGGCAGACATTCGAAGGTGGAGAGTTGTTTTATTCTCACCCAAATCTCTACTAGCAATGAGCTTCCTTGTCCTGGAAGATATGTCATGATCTAACTTCTCGGTTGAAACCATGCTACAATAAGATCGCGTCTAATTCCTATTAACTAATGCGAGGATCTCCTTCTGATCTGAAGTTTCTGTTGAACTTTTTGCCCACAAAATTAAGCGCGACAATCGGGAGATTAACGTAATTCGTCTCGTGTGCTTCTTTCAATGATTCTATTCAAAACTTCAGTGATGTATCATGAGGCTTGTTGACGTATTTTCTGTGTGAAGCGAGTTGTGTTTCCGTACATGGCCTCTTTTCGAGGCGTGTTTGATTTGTTTTCAAATTATTTTTTGTTGTTGCCTTCAACGTTTCCATTCTGTTTAACACTTCATTTGTCGTTTATTGATTTTTTATTTTTCTATGACCTGTTTGTACTGATTTTCGCGTTCAAGATGCTTGGTAATTATGCGCACCTCTGCGTGCATAAATAAATAAATAAATAAATAAGTATTTGGAGTTTACTAACACAGTTTGCATTTCCATCTTACATGGTGTGAGATGGGTAGATCTGCTCTTCTGCCACGCGTGCAGTATCATCCCTTCCGTTTCCCTTCGACTTCCTGGGCGGGTTGTTGGCAAATACCACGTGGACGTCATAAAAAGGCGCAGGACCCTTGGGAGTGTGCAGGACCCCATTGAGGGTGTGCAGGATGTCACAGCACAAAGTGTTCAGGACCTCAAAGCGGTGAGCGGTGTGCATGATGTCTGAAAGTGTGCAGGGACATATTGGGGTGTGCACGTCATAGAAAGTGTGCAGGACCCCGGTTAGAGTGTGCCCAGGACCTCAGTGGGGTGAGCAGGACGTACATAGCGTGCAGGTGTCCTGTGGGGTGTGCAGGGCATTATAGGAAATGAGTGCAAGACCCCAGTAAGAGTGTGCAGGAAGTCGTGGAATCAGTACAGTACCTCAGTAGGGGTGACCTTTGCAGAACGTCGTGAAATGTGTGCAGGACCCAGGTGGGAACGTGCAGGACGTCATAGAAAGTTAGCTGAACTGCAATGGGAGCGTGCAGGAAGAGTGTACAATTGAAACACCGGGGCCGTATGCAAGAACGCGCCGGCTGGAGCAGGGGAGCAGTGCGGTCGGCGCTTTGAAGATCGTCGTTGCTCACAAGACAGGACGCGTCTTTCGTGGTACGTCAAGTTTGAACACGTGTGTCGTGCCCAGCAGTCCTTCTTACTGCCCCCGGCCACTCCAATCTCTAGCTGGGGCGGCTAGGGCACAGCGATGGGGCACGAGATACGCGTCTTGACTTGTGTGACCAACCGATCGTGATAGACGTGTCCTGTCTTGTGAGGCAAGGACTATCTTCGAGCGCCGACTACTGCCCCCCGCCCCATAACCTGCGCTTTCTTATACCGGCCTCCGATGACAGCATTTTGCCAATTTTCTTATGCGAAATCTTAGCTTTTGTAGCGAAGAAACGAATATGAGCAAAACATGTTTATTAAGAAGGGTGCAACGATCGAATGGGTTAAGGAGTACGCAAAACTCCGGAGACATTTCCTCTCCAGTCTGAGAAACAAGCAACCGCTCCGCTTCCGCAACATATTTCTGTTCGTAACTCATTACAACGGCTCAGTCATTTCAATTCACTAACTTCCTCTAAACCAGTTTCATAAATGTTGAAAGTCCGAGCTTATCAAAATCTGGCTTCACAAAAACATGAACATCCATGGACATATTTCATTTATTGAGAACAAAGGCATGGTGTTGGTCAACAATGATTTGGAAACCACACCTAAAATGCGAGTGCGTTTTTTCTTAACATGACTGTGACAGTAATGCTGCAGTGAGAAAAAAATAATCGCTTGGGAACATTACAGACGCAAGGGGTCGTAAGTGATGCCGGTAGCAACCGACGATCTATTGCTGGCTTCTTATGTTTTGCTGGATTTGATCCCACATTTTCATACCCGGCGCCCTGATTTAGAGTCCGGCAGCCTGCTCCACTTCCACATCAGGAAAGTCCGCGGATAAGCGAACCTCCGAATAGACGGAATTCAATCAACATCGTTTTGTCAGAATAATCTGCCTCCGGAAGTTGGCGCACGTGAAAATTTTCGAGCGAAAACTTCGCTGGGTCTCGCTAATCAAATAAATGAATGAATCATTGGAATGAGCGTAGGAGCGTCTTCAAGATAGGCATATATAAACTTGTTATTTTTTAAAAATTGGTTTTGATGTGTTTCTTCTCCTCTTCTTCTTATCCTTCTGAGGTTGGACTGTGCCTTTAAGACAATTCTGTGGCCCGGTTAAAATCTGATATTCAAAACCTCAAAATGGGGTTTCCAGCGGAGAGCTCGACGATACGCGCACATCCTGCACTACAACGTGGAGGTTTAAATTTTGTGCAGAAAGCCCGATATGATGGTGACCAGGCATATCCCCCTGCCACTCCATTCTGCAGAAAGGTCAGCCTTGTTGGAGTGAGCTAGTGCTTAAGGGACGACCTGATGGACTTAGCGGTGTGTCTCTTCCTATTCGCTATAGATTTGTCCCACTGACGCATTTATTTATGTGCATATCCTCACTCCATTCTGAGAAAGTCAGCCTTGTTGAGTGAGAGTGCTTAAGGGACACCTGAGGGACTTAGCGTGTGTCTCTTCCCGCTATGATTTGTCCTACCTTCGGACCATTTATTTATTTATTCAATCCTTATACTTAAAGCAGTTATGTCCCGATGTGTGTATGTGTGTGCATGTGTTCCGCATATCTTAGGAATGGCCGATCAAAACTTGTATGAAATGGTACCAACATTTAGGTGGGTGCGACATTTATCGATTACCAAAAAATCAGCCCGAGTCACCTCTTACGTGCCTCGGGGCAACCGAGTTTGTCCGGGGAGCGCACTTTTGGCCGTGGGTCATGATAACTTCTGCGAGTCGTCTGGCGATGCAAAAAATGCAGGGCGTCATAAAGGTGTGCAGGACCCCAGTGAGGGTGTGCAAGACGTCATAGTAAGTGTGCAGGACCTAATCGGAGTGTGCAGGACGTCATAAAAAGTGCGCAGGTCCTAAGTAGGAATGTGCAGGACCCCAGCGGAAGTGTGCAGGACGTCATAGAAAGTGTGCAGGACCCCAGTGGGAGTGTGCAGGGCGTCATAGAAAGTGTGCAGGACCCTAATCGGAGTGTGCAGGACGTCATAGAAAGTGCGCAGGACCATAATCGGAGTGTGCAGGACGTCATAGAAAGTGCGCAGGTCCTAAGTAGGAATGTGCAGGACCCCAGCGGAAGTGTGCAGGACGTCATAGAAAGTGTGCAGGACCTCAGTGGGAATGTGCAGGGCGTCATAGAAAGTGTGCAGGACCATAATCGAAGTGTGCAGGACGTCATAGAAAGTGCGCAGGTCCTAAGTAGGAATGTGCAGGACCCCAGCGGAAGTGTTCAGGGCGTCATAGAAAGTGTGAGGGACCTCAGTGAGAGTGTGCAGGGCGTCATAGAAAGTGTGCAGGACCCTAATTGGAGTGTGCAGGACGTCATAGAAAGTGCGCAGGTCCTAAGTAGGAATGTGCAGGACCCCAGCGGAAGTGTGCAGGACGTCATAGAAAGTGTGCAGGACCTCCAGTGGGAGGTGTGCAGGGCGTCATAGAAAGTGTGCAGGACCATAATCCCGGGTGTGCAGGACGACATAGAAAGTGCGCAGGTCCTACGTAGGAATGTGCAGGACCCCAGTGGGAGTGTGCAGGGCGTCATAGAAAGTGTGCAGGACCTCCCAGTGGGAGTGTTCAGGGGCGTCATAGAAAGTGTGCAGGACCCTAATCCCGAAGTGTGCAGGACGTCATAGAAAGTGCGCAGGTCCTAAGTAGGAATGTGCAGGACCCCAGTGGGAGTGTGCAGGACGTCATAGAAAGTGTTGCAGGACCTCCAGTGGGAGCGTGCAGGGCGTCATAGAAAGTGTGCAGGACCCTAATCGGAGTGTGCAGGACGTCATTGAAAGTGCGCAGGTCCTAAGTAGGAATGTGCAGGACCCCAGCGGAAGTGTTCAGGGCGTCATAGAAAGTGTGCAGGACCTCAGTGGGAGTGTGCAGGGCGTCATAGAAAGTGTGCAGGACCCTAATTGGAGTGTGCAGGACGTCATAGAAAGTGCGCAGGTCCTAAGTAGGAATGTGCAGGACCCCAGTGGGAGTGTGCAGGACGTCATAGAAAGTGTGCAGGACCTCAGCGGGAGTGTGCAGGGCGTCATAGAAAGTGTGCAGGACCCTAATCGGAGTGTGCAGGACGTCATAGAAAGTGCGCAGGTCCTAAGTAGGAATGTGCAGGACCCCAGCGGAAGTGTGCAGGACGTCATAGAAAGTGTGCAGGACCTCAGTGGGAGTGTGCAGGACCATTTTCGGAGTGTGCAGGACGTCATAGAAAGTGCGCAGGTCCTACGTAGGAATGTGCAGGACCCCAGTGGGAGTGTGCAGGGCGTCATAGAAAGTGTGCAGGACCTCAGTGGGAGTGTTCAGGGCGTCATAGAAAGTGTGCAGGACCCTAATCGAAGTGTGCAGGACGTCATAGAAAGTGCGCAGGTCCTAAGTAGGAATGTGCAGGACCCCAGTGGGAGTGTGCAGGACGTCATAGAAAGTGTTGCAGGACCTCAGTGGGAGCGTGCAGGGCGTCATAGAAAGTGTGCAGGACACTCCGGTGGGAGTGTGCAGGGCGTCATAGAAAGTGTGCAGGACCAAAATCGAAGTGTGCAGGACGCCCTAGAGAGTGCGCAGGTCCTACGTAGGAATGTGCAGGACCCCAGTGGGAGTGTGCAGGGCGTCATAGAAAGTGTGCAGGACCTCAGTGGGAGTGTGCAGGGCGTCATAGAAAGTGTGCAGGACCATAATCGAAGTGTGTGCAGGACGTCATAGAGAGTGCGCAGGTCGCACGTAGGAATGTGCAGGACCCCAGTGGGGTGTGCAGGGCGTCATAGAAAGTGTGCAGGACCTCAGTGGGAGTGTGCAGGGCGTCATAGAAAGTGTGCAGGACCATAATCCCGAAGTGTGCAGGACGTCATAGAAAGTGCGCAGGTCCTAAGTAGGAATGTGCAGGACCCCAGCGGAAGTGTTCAGGGCGTCATAGCAAAGTGTGCAGGACACTCAGTGGGAGTGTTCAGGGCGTCATAGAAAGTGTGCAGGACCTCGGTGGGAGTGTGCAGGGCGTCATAGAAAGTGTGCAGGACCATAATCCCGGAGTGTGCAGGACGACATAGAAAGTGCGCAGGTCCTACGTAGGAATGTGCAGGACCCCGGTGGGAGTGTTCAGGGCGTCATAGAAAGTGTGCAGGACCTCAGTGGGAGTGTTCAGGGCGTCATATAAAGTGTGCAGGACCCTAATCGAAGTGTGCAGGACGTCATAGAAAGTGCGCAGGTCCTAAGTAGGAATGTGCAGGACCCCAGTGGGAGTGTTCAGGACGTCATGAAAGTGTTGCAGGACCTCAGTGGGAGCGTGCAGGGCGTCATAGAAAGTGTGCAGGACCCTAATCGGGTGTGCAGGACGTCATTGAAAGTGCGCAGGTCCTAAGTAGGAATGTGCAGGACCCCAGCGGCAGTGTTCAGGGCGTGATAGAAAGTGTGCAGGGCCTCAGTGGGTGTGGGCAGGCCGCCATAGAAAGTGTGCCGGAGTCTAATTGGTGTGGGCAGGACGTCGTAGAAAGTGCGCAGGTCCTAAGTAGGAATGTGCAGGACCCCAGTGGGGAGTGTGCAGGACGTCATAGAAAGTGTGCAGGACCTCAGCGGGAGTGTGCAGGGCGTCATAGAAAGTGTGCAGGACCCTAATCGGAGTGTGCAGGACGTCATAGAAAGTGCGCAGGTCCTAAGTAGGAATGTGCAGGACCCCAACGGAAGTGTGCAGCACGTCATAGAAAGTGTGCAGGACCCAAATGGTAGCGTGGAGGGCGTCATAGAAAATGTGAAGAACCCAACGGGAGTGTGCAGGACGTCATAGAGAGTGCGCAGGTCCCCAGTTGGAGTGTGCAGGGCGTCGTAGAAAATGCACAGGTCCCGAGTGGGAGTGTGCAGGTCATCGAAAGTTAGCAGGACCGCAGTGGGAGTGTGCAGGACGTCACCAAGAGTGTAGAATTTGGAAAAGGTTTTTCAATTTTTAATGCTAAATCTTAACCTTTGTGGAGAGGAAATAGATAGGAAAATATGAATCTTGAGAAGCGTGGGACGCGTTCTGAGATTGGCGCAGAACTCCTGCGACATTTTTTCCAGTTTTAGGATACAAGCAGCAGCTTCACTTCCGCACCTTCTCTGTTCGCCACTCATTGCAACCGCTCAGTCATTTCGAATCCCTAACTTCCAAAAACCAGTTTTATATATGTTGCAAGTCTGAGCTTATCAAAATCTGCACCACAAAAACATAAAAAACCAGCTACTAACTTCATTCATTGAAGAACACGGCATGATGTTGGTCAACTAGGGAAACATCATATAATATGAGAATGCGTTTTTCCCTTATCATGATAGAGACGGTAAAGCGAGAATAATCGCTTGTGAACTTTACAAATTGGAAGAAAGGGCAGTGGGTAGCGACGTAAGGGAAGGAAGTACAGAAGGGGTTCTGAATTTTGTGCCGGTAGCAACCGACGATTTACCGCTGGCTTCTTATGTTTTGCTTTATGATCCCACATTTTGATATACCCACGGCCTGCTGTAAATGTACGGCACCTTGCTCTGCTCAGGAGAGTATTTTCGGGTAGGCGGAAGTCAGTCACCACCGTTCTAACAAACTAATCCGTCTCAGGTATGGTTTCCGTTTTCGCTTTAGTCTGACGTATGGACCAGGCGGCTGGCCGTGCGGGGTTGGGGGCCTCACTGGAGAACGGGGTTCGATTTGCTAGCGCTGTTCTACCGCCCCAGCCCCCTCCATTCATCAGAGTAAAATGATTGGGCGACCTCTAGTTGGCTCATGCAAAAGCTTCTGTGAGCGAAAACTTCGCTAGGTCTCGCTAGTACACTGCTAAAGGCACAGTCCAACCTCAGAATCGAAATTTTGTTTTCCTGCTTATCTTGAGGAAAGTTTTACGCTGACCACAAAACTTTCTCCAGATTCGCTCAGAAGTCACTACGAGCGGGGTTTCGGAGCAGGTCACAAAATAAAGCCAGGTGCGGCATATACGTATATACGGCGACCGGAGTATAATATCAAAAATTACCCCTGAGCTTGGACTGTGGCCTTAAGACAGGTGGCAGTGCGGTAATCATTCGGATCAGATTGCTCACTAGGGTATCCCGTCATGGTTTTAACCCAACGCTTGATGAGATGGACCGCTCGGTTGGTCATACCATCCAGCTACTCAGGTACTCAGGACGATGGCCGGCGAACCTTTCCCAGCTGGCCCGCTGTCTCCGTCCTCCGGCCGCCCGCCTTTGGTTCGCCGGCCAGCCGTATGTCGACGGCCCGCCGACCTTTACCAGATGGCCCGCGATCACTATTTGTATTATTGCTTATCTCAAGCATGTCACCCCAGCCCCACGGCGGAGAAACGCCCCGCCTCGGACCGCCGCAGTCTGCGGTGAGGAACCACCCTCCCCGCGGATCGCGGCGAAAACCGCCTCCTCCCCAGCCGTGGGGATACCCTTATCCCCTCAGCAGTCAAAAATATGCTGGCCTCCGGAGAGTGACTCGAAGTCACCCTCCAGGGCTGCCAGTAGAGTGCCGACTGAGGTTTCTAGTGAGATGAGGCTCCTTTTATACCTGCTGTGCACGTGATAACCACGTTACGACGAGATCAGTCGTGATCATTATCAATTGTCTTTCCAACCGGCCGAATTTAAGATGGCGTGGCATGTTTTGTGGTTCGCGGGCGAGCCAATATGCGCGCTGCGTGTGCGTCGCATGCTGCATGGTTCGCCGCTGGCCTGCACCCTCAAAATGTGGGGAGCCAGCCGTCGTTTTCGGCAGAGGTTCGCCGGCCGTCGCCCTGAGTACCTGAGTAAGAGTATCCGTTGCGAACATATTCAATCGACCGACATCATGCTCTGTGGGTAATCTAATTCGTAAGAGTTTCCAGAATTTTTTTCCTAAAGTGACGCACTCGGAAGAGCTTTTTGTGCTATACTTTTTTGTAGTCGACATCTGTGAGTCCTAGCACCCGTCATAGTCGGGCAGTTGGCTGTAGCCAGCCCGGTCGATAAGGATCTACATGTGAATCGGGTGTAGAAAAGTGAAATCTTGTTGTGGGACTGAGCCCGCCTGGTCCGTCCTCATCCAGCTGTGGCCGTCTTGGTCGGTACGTATGCAATGCATTGCTTACTGAGGTAGAAAGTCATCCGTTGTGAGCGGACTGAGCCGGCTGCAGTTCGCTCGAGTACGCCTGCCCATTGGATTGGCATGTAGCTGACATATTAGAGGCGGCGCTGGGTATGGCTGGTTCATTAAGAACGTTAGAGGACGACTCAGTCATGCCTTTGGCGGATTGTGACGCTCAAATGGCCCTTTTGCCGTTCCCCCCCCCCTCCCTCATCGTGGAAGCGGATTACAGTCGTATAGCCAGTTTACTACAGGCCTTGGTGTTGAGCTGCTCTTCAGGCACGTGTACCTCGGACTTCTGCTTCATGTCATTTTTCATATTGCCAAAAGCAATATTAAATCTTTCTACTTTCATAGCGCTCCCGATGGCTGTTGGAGAGGCCAACCCACAGGGGCAGCGTTCTCTATCGCGAGGGTTATGTTGGGGTTGGGACGAGTGCTAGGGCGGTGGCGCCTTTCATGGTTGCTCTGTGAGGGCTGGAGATCACCGCTGGCCCAGCCTCCTAGTTAGGGTTTGTCAGGTTGATGGTGGAGTGACTCCCAGCCCTGATAAGGCAATAATGGGGGGCGCCGACACCCTGACCCCTGCTCTAACCTCAGTTTAACCTCACCATTAATGCACACTATACTTGTTTCGAATCGAATAATCGGATGAGTATCCGACTGTTTCAGTCGGATAAAAAAGTCGACTTTTTATTCGAAAAGTGGAATATTCGAAAAAGTGGGATATCCGACTACAGTCGAATATTCGAAAAAGTGTGTTATCCGGCTATAGTCGAAAAGTCGAATATTCGAAAAAGTGCGTTATCCGACTATAGTCGAAAAGTAGGATATTCCAAGCAAATTTCATTTGGAACAAGTATAGTGCACACTACCTCATGATCGATCGGCGCAGGCGACAGGCGCGCGGACTGCTGGGTGATCCGTAGCTATCCCTTTCGCGGCTACAACCTCCATACCAAGGGCGTGAGGCTGATCGAAGAAAGTGGTCGTTCAGAAAGTTGAGCATGGACTGCCATGGTTACCATTCGAGACGAGAACTTGCCCTCTGGATTCACGCTATGGAGTTTCGAGGTCGTCTATTTGACCATCGGATGCATGTTAGGGTACCCGAACGTGGGCTCACCGTAAAGGGGCCACTTTTGCCAGGTAAGGTCTGTCCGAGTGATACCGTCCGCCCTCGCGATTTACGTGGGTGTCGAGTCGCCGTCGTTAAGGCACTTTTCAGACCTGTAAATTGAGTAGCATGATTCTAAGACGCACAATCAAGAATTTCTCAGTTACCTGTCTACAGTCGTAGAAAGGCTCGTCCGGGAAGAGCCTTTGCGACAGCTTTCAGATGGAGTAGGAACTTCGGTAGGCCTTCCGCCTACTCAGAAAAATGAAAACAAGTTACTTGTAACATATCTGAGCCGATGTAAGTTACTTGCGACTTTTATTGTGCCATTTAAGTTTAAGTCAAGTTTTTTTGCCATTTAAGGTTCCCTGTCGATTTGTTGCATATAACTTGAATGACTTGAGATAAGTCGCAAGTAACTTACATCAGCTTAGGTATGTTACAAGTAACTTGTTTTCAATTTCTGAGAGAATGTTGCTTGCAGTGCGCTTCCGATATGTAACATGTAACTTAAGTGGCACAATATAAGTTGCAACTAACTTAACATCGGAATGGATCCTAATGAGACTTTGCGTTACCCATTGGAGGTTGGCGCAAACTCGGTGCATCTATGATATAACATGTGGCACCGATTTTGCGCCAACCTTCAACAGTGAACGCAAAGTCTCATCAGGATTCTCGCCGACGTTAACTCGGCCAAGAAGATATTTCCGAAGGGGATGTACGACGCACTCGCGGGGTCAGGCCTACGAATGGCATTGCGGTTGGTTCTATTACACAAGTTTGAGGTACTTGATCCCACACCAGCAGAGAAGGCCCCGCACAGCATTTTTTGCGTGATGTGTGGTCTGAGACGCGCCCTCTGCGTCGCTTGTCGTCTGCGTCACGTGATGACCAACCATAGTGAAAATTCAATTGTAAGTTACATGTAACATAAGTGTAACTTACGTGTAATATAAAATTAAGCTACATGTAATATAAATGTATGTTACATGTAATATAAATGTATGTTACATGTAATATAAATGTAAGTTACTTGAGACATTCAAGTAAGTTACATTTATACTACAAGTACCTTTTTTGATTTTTCTGAGTATCTGAGGCCACTTATGTAAGTTACATGTAACAGATCGACGGTAGCGCTCCTCCGTTATGTTGTATAGTGGAGTCCACCAAGAGTGTCTAATTCACTTATCAATAAGAAGCGGTCGGCTGGGGATCAATGTGCATGAATCCCATACCAGCACGCTCGATACCGATTGAGCGAGAGCGGTTGTGCTGCAACGAGTTTCATGTTCATTGATCTCCAATCGACCGTTTCTCATTGATAAGTAAATGAGACACTCTTGGTGGACTCCACTATATGTAACTTGGTCAAGATAATTCGTAAGTAACCAAAATCAGCTGAGAAGGCATTTTCTAGGGGAGTATACACCGCAACCCTGAGGTCAGCCTCAAAGGCAGCGTTCATGATGATCATCCTCTGGGACTTTCCACAATGAAATGATAGGCGAGAAGGTTCCTAGGCTCCCGGTGTTGAAAGAACGGTAGAAAACGAGCCAGGAGTTGCAAAATAGCGGCTGCAATCCAGCGTTTTGGTGTTCCAGAACCGCCCCCTGCTCCAGTTCTGCCCTCTTGATATGAACAAATGAAGAACTGCTTTATTTGTGACGACGGACTTGCCTCTTGTCCCGCGTTCTACCTGGTCGATAAGGAGCTCGTCGCTGGTGGAGCTGGTGTGGGCCTTTGAAAACGACGATTTGCTCGAAACGTCAGGCCACAAATAAACCAGTTCTACCAGATAACAAACCTGTACGGCAAACCAAATTCAAGTACGTTCAACATGCCCAGGTTTCAAGGCAACCAAACGTGGAATTAAAACAAATGAAGACTCGAGATCGTGTGATGAGCGATGGTGGATGCGTGACTTTCCGTCCTTCTCGACGGAACCAGTCTGCTAGGTGCGTATGCGGGCTTTCCGTCTCTCTCGACGGAACCCGTCTGCTAGCTCCTTCTCGAACCTGGGAAGCTTAACCCTTACACTGGCGTAAGTAGTAATATAGAATTCCGGGTGGATCTTCAGTTCCTCTGCGTCACTGCCACTGTCGACGCACCAGACCAGCGATTGATAAGACTGCCGTACATCCAGCCACGAGACACCAAACCGCTAGACACCAGACCGCCATACACGAGTCAGCCAGACACGAGAGCCAGACACCAGAGCTGCCAACCACCAGATCAACCAGACATCAGAACAAACTGCCGGCACACGCCCGAAGACCGTTTCACTCCGAAATGGCTGCTTATGTACGCTGTGGCGGGGGCTCGCGGGGCCTGCTCTGCCCACTGGCACGTGAGAGCTTCCACGCCCACTAGCCAGCGGGCGCAGCCGCGCCTCCTGATTGCGTTGCCTCCTGTCGGTGCTTGCGATACTTTTCCAGCACTTCGGCTCAGGTACAATTACAAGCAAGCCAAAAGAAGCACCATAGGCTAAATACCAATATTTTTCAAAGTCATACAACTACTACTAAGCTAGAAACAATACAATTACAACGATGGCGTTCTATAGATCACTGAAACAGCCGTCCGACACGCGCGCCGACCGCGCGGGCCGACAGTCCTATTCGGACAGACTACTCCATTTCGGCTAGACGCGCTTGCGCACGCCGCGTGATGGCAGTCATGACGGGACCACTATGACCTAGATCAAAATGAAGGGGGCATCAAAGTAAGTGTGGGACCCACTCCCACTCGATCACTCTCTTTTGTCTCGCTCTCTTTCGTTTAGATCAACCAGGCGCTGAATGTGTTAGGTCCAAAGCCTCCCTCCACCAAATGAGAATATGCATCTCCAAGAAACTCAGTTTTAGAATATGGGTTTACCTGTGATGCCATCGTATTTCCTACAACAGAGGAAGCAGTATCGGGCGCCGTTCAAGGTAAGATTTGGCAAAAGATCCTAACGCTCAATACACGATCTTGTGTTCATCTACGAATCAGAATGTGTGCCCGGTTTGATTGTAGGTGCAATTTGTGCAATGGAATCCGTGCGCGGATTTGTTAGCCCTAGCTTCGCGAAAGGGTGAGGTAATGGTGAAACGGAATGGTTGGAAGCGTTGTTGGAAGGTGAGTAGATTAATGTATTCTGACTGATTTCTATCCAAAATATCCATTGAAGAAGATGACGAGGAGGATGAAGTCTTCCAGCTAAATGTTTCGGAGTTGACGGTGTTTCCTGAAACTACACGCGCTAAACCGGCGTCGATCGAGTCTATCACATGGTCTCCAGATGGCGCTGTGCTGGCTGTGGCTATGAATGATGGACATTATCATTTGATTGAGGCAGAACAGGGTGTTGTGCGATGGACAACAAGGTGAGTGAGCATACGGGAAGGTTTGACTAGGGCTCACCTTACATTTTCTTGGACTTTTATAAAACCATGTTTTGATACTCCAGTTGTTTGATGCTGTTGTACTCGACACGAGGCTGATAGCAGTTCTTTATGGCTTACGTTTTGGAGCAACCTCCCTTTTCAGAGCCTGCAAGGATCCAATAAGAACTGTGTTTACTCGGTCAAACATCTCCTAAACTCCACTAAAATCGAGAACCTATTTTATGTCACGTAGGTAACAGAGGGAAACAGAATAGATCGCACCTAGCCGAGAAATCGCTAGAGATCAGAGCTGCGTGGAACTTCGATGAAGGGAAACGCCGTGAACTACCCTTTGAGATGTTAGAAGGCGAGTCTTATGCCTGAGCTCCCGGGTTATAGAGAGACCTTCTCCATTGCCATTATCTCGACCTTGATATCAAAGTTGTCACCATTATGGACAGTGACCCGCTGCGCCCCAAGCACTGTTGCTTCCCGCTGCCCCTTCTTACCGTCCAGGTGTTCTTTGACCCTGGCATGCAGGGGCCGCGATGTTTCCCCATGTATTTTCCGCCGCACAGCTGACATGAGATCAAATAGACCACACTGCAAGCAGTGCAGTCTCCATTCCTGCCAGCCGGGCAAATCACACAATCGGGTGTAGTACAAATGCGGTCATAAAGACGATTACGAACCAGACAAGTTTTCAGGTTCTTTGGAGTGCGAGGACCGCGATGTTTCTCCGACTGTTGTCTTGTCTGGTTCGTAATCGTCTTTATGACCGCAGTTGTACTGCACCCGATTGTGTGATTTCCCCGCTGGCAGGAATGGAGACTGCACTGCTTGCGGTGTGGTCTATTTGATCTCATGTCAGCTGTGCGGCGGAAAATACATTGGGGAAACATTGCGGCCCCTGCGTGCTAGGATCAAAGAACACCTGAACGGTAAGGAGACGCAACGGGGGGTGGTGGACTTTAGGACAAAATCATTATAGCATGCCCCGTTAACGATGGTTCGCACCTACTCATAGTTTGCCAATGGGGAGCAAGGACTCCCTTAATTACATATCTCTCGCAGACGTCGCTCTGCGACCAGCTCGTCGCTGTGCGACGAAGGGACGTGCCTTCGCATCAGAGATGGAGGGAGAGTCGTCACGCTGGGCTGACCCATGCTTATGGTTTCGCCATAGGGAAAGTCAGAGGCTTGATCCTGTCGTCAATTAGGTTGTATAAGAGCATCACAAAGAATGACTTAGTACTTATCAATTGAAAGAGCACAGAAATCCATATGAGTGCAATAAGCTGATTGAAAACATTTCACTGATCAAGTTGTGAAATAAATATAAGAAATACAACGAGGAAATATGTAGGAGTTTGATAACGTTGATAGAATTCATACATAGTCGAAGTGACTGAATGAAAAAGGTGAAAATAGAATGAAAAAATGAAATAAAAACATATGGAGGGCAGTACAAGTTTATAATTTTCCAACGGCACAGAATTCTCACGAAAGTTGTAGAATTTGATGTTTTTCGAATATGAAGAATTTTCGAATATGTGTAGAAGTTTTTCTTTTCAGAGTTTTCCATGTTTAGAGTCCGATATCGTGATATCTTTATCACCGGTGAGGCTGCTTCCCTACTCCCTAGTCTGTTTAGAGTTTCAGCCGCTTACCTCTGGAGAAGGACGGTGTGTGAATGTAACACACCGCTCTTCATTTCTTTTAAACCCTACCCTTTATCAATTGGGTATCATCAATTTTGTTTACCGGGAGAATTTTGTGCCGTTGGCAATTTATACCAGATTGTTCAATAAGCTTTTTCGTTCGATAAGAAAAACACAATTTTATGGTTCAAAATAATAAATTCAATTTTTTTCATTGCTATGACACGGTGACACTTGATGGTTTGTAAACAAAGAATGAATTGACGGATTGAAATGAAACTTCACATACGTTCATATGAAGAGAGTACCATTAAAACAAAATAAATTTGGGCTAGTAGCAACGCCCTCTCTTATCGAACGGCAAAACTTATTGAACAACCTGGTAATTGTCTGAAAGCAGTAAGTAACCTAGTAAAAAAGTAATGTTTAATTGGGCAAAACATTTCATTCTTATCTTTGAGTACTTTTCTCAATTATTTAGAAATGAGATTCTATGGAAATCATGACTTCCGATTACGATTGGAATGATTTCTTTTCATTTCACCTGTTAACGTAAGATTTGTTTCTGAATGCCTTTCGTAACTTTCCATGCAGGTTTTTTTTCATGTTTTGGGGAGCAAATTGGTTGGAAACTAATACTCGGTAAGTAAATTGAGAGCATAAGTGCCGTAACTTATGTTACATAAGATGTGAAACACACGAAATTTTTTGAAAATTTTGAAATTTTTTTTACTATGTAATAACGCATGTCAGAGTAATAAGAATTGTAATATAATAATAAGCGTGTAATAATCATGCAATGGCTCTGAATCTGTAAATAATAACCATGTCATGACTCAGAATATTTAATATGTTATTGTAATAAGCCATTTCTACAACTCCTGTAATCAATAGTGACGAGGAATTGGTTCCCTTCTGTGGTCCAGTCGTGAGGAGCGAGGTGCAGCCTTCATCGTGGAGGACCCCTGTAAAAATCGTGCGACCCCCCGCCCTCCGCCGCGTCCAGATCTTGGCTGTCTAATGTCTCTCGCAGAGACTGGGGTGGAAGATTGCTGTTGGCAACTTTGACGAGGCGCGAGATGGCGTTTAATTACCCCATCCTATAATGATTTTGTCCTAAAGTCCCCCTCCCCGCAACGGGAAGCTACAGTGCTTGGGGCGCATCGGGTCGCTGCGCATAATGGCGACAACTTTGATATCAAGGTCGAGATAATGGCCCGAGAGACTGACACCGCGACGCGAAAAATCTTGGAGGCATTTTCATACAGGCTCATGATCCGGAAATCAACCGGAACGGAGAAAGTCTCTATATAACCCGGGAGCTCAGGTCATACGTAAGACTCGCCTTCTAACATCTCAAAGGGTGGTTTACGGCGTTTTCCTTCATCGACGTTCCACGCTGCTCTGATCACTAGCGAGCTCTTTGCTAGGTGCGATATATTCTCTGTTTTCCTCTGTTACCTACGTGACAGAAAATAGGTTCTCGATTTTAGTGATTTGAACAGCACCAAACAGCTGGAGTGTTATTATGCCGAGGTTCATGGAGAGTCGCACTTGAAGACATGTTTTGATAGTTGTAGGTATGGGACACAGCATTGATAGTCCGTTTTCCAAATCTCATAAATGCCTCAGAAATTTACAGGAGATTTCCAAAAGTGGACATTTCTGTAGCTTTGCCAAGAGAACAGGGTTGTCCGAATGGAAGGTATTAGGGCGTTCAAGAAAAAAAATTGTCTCGGGTTGAGCTTAAAATTTTTTTTTCTAGTGGTAGTTTTAGTTGCTGGTTACGAGTCTGAAGCCAATTTCTCAGTGTTCGAAAAATTCCATCTGATTCGGTCTGAGGATACGAAATAGAGTAAATTTCGCTGGCCAAACCCGACTTTTGGCGATTGAGAGAATGCTACTCTGAATTCGTCTCAAAACTTCTGCATGGGGGTTATTTGGGCTACCAAACTCAGAAAAATGGAAACAGGCTACTTGCAATATGAATGTGACATACTTGAATGTATCAAGTTTCTTACATTTACTGTGCTTCTCGGGGTCAAATTCCGGTCCGCAGTTGCGCCTCGACACCCTTTGCGGCCGCGCGCTCGAGTCCGAAGAGTTTCCGGCGCCGCAGCCGCCGATCTGTTGACTCTAGGTGGGTTTTAGAAACTGGAAAGTAAACAAAATTGGATAAAACTGTATAAAGAAGCCATATCGTGTCGGCTTTGGCGCTAGAAACTCGACTGACTCCACCTCATGCGGCCGCAAAGCGTGTCGAGACGCAGTTGCGGACCGGAATTTGGCCCAGATAAGCACAGTATATGACATGTAAGTTGCACTTATATTACGTGTAGCTTACATTCGTATATTGACCATGGGTGACCATAACGAGGCGCAAGCGACATGCGACGTAGAGAACGCATCCGCACGCGTCCCAGACCACAAGTTAAGTTATAAACACTGTGCAGGGCCTTCCCTGTCAGCGTGGGTTCAAATACCTCAAAATTGGGTAACTGAACCGACCGCAACGCCTTTCCTGAGCCTGACTTAGGAACTGCGTCGTATACTCCTTGGAAATATCACCTGCGACTTATCATGTGCTATTCAAGTTACTTTTAACATAACGGGTGCGCACCGCATACGGTATCGTGTCAATACGTTGCATGTAACTTAAATGACCTGAGATAAGTCACAAGTAACTTACATCGGCTTAGATATGTTACAAGTAACTTGTTTTCATTTTTCTGAAAACACAAATCTGTGGTCGTTTCATCTATTTCTCTTAGGTTATGGTATGTAATGGTGGGTATACGGTAGCTCTCGGTCAAAGTCTCAAATTCTACTCAAAATTTCTCTGTGGGTGTTATTTGGGACGCTGAACACGAATTCAAGGTTTATTTTTCGATTTTTGAAATTTAAGGTAATTCACGGCAGTTAAAAGACATCATGTGTACCGTAACTTGCAGTAGTTCTAAGTCTGGCGACAAACAGACCCCAGATTTGCGATCAGCGCCCTGAATGTCTCCCAGTTGAAAGTTTTGAGCCGAATCCGAAATTTTTTTCTAAACACCACAAAGTTCCATGGTCCCTTACCTTTTTGTGAAGCAGCGAAAATGTAATTTTTTGGAATCACCGCAGCCATTTAAGGAATTTAAAGCACGGATCATTTATGTACTGTCACAGACCTACAGCAACGAGAACATGCTTTTCCAAATCACCGCGGAGTGGGTAAAGCAGTCTCCAGTGAGTGTACACGACTGATTATGTTGGTCAAGGCTGGGTCATAACATGTGTGTTCAACAAATGAGGTGGTTTTGGAGTGATGCGCCTCAGGCACCGAAGTCTCGCTTGAAGTACAACTGGCCGCCCGACGAAGAGGCCAAAGCTGTGGTGGGTTCTCGTTTTTCTTTAGTTTGCTTAGTCTAGCGGTAAATTTATCATCAGGCAAGCATATTCGGAAATGGTGACATTGTTGATGAACGCCTTGGAAAAACGCTGCTGTACGAAATTCTCTATCTGAAGTCGCTGCGAGGGACTATACTTTTTATGGTAATGGAGCTCACTAGGGGTCAGACTGATTACCTGAATCTTTTTAACCCGAAAAAAATCAGGTGCGTGATGATTTCGTTGTGCTGGCCTTGGCTGGCGGACTTCTACCTGTCTGCGAAATTCGACTTGTCGAGAAATTATGTAAGCTTCTATTAGTTTCATTGATGTTAAGGGAGAAAATCGGCAGTTGATTCTGTTTTAGCCCATCTGAAGCTGGACATAATCAACATTTACGATCTATTGTATACCCAGAAATATGGTCTAACCGTGGCTGTGACAGACTATGGACATAGGCCAAAGTTGGACGATGTAGATCGCGATGTATGTTTTTTTTCTTTTTTGCATTCATGGTAAAAACATATTTAGCAGTGTCACATGCCGACAGCGAAAATCAAAGGAGTCAACCATGCTTGAAAACATTCTGAGAACCATGCTTTTGCACGCTCCTTACCGCTGCTGCGAAGTATACCAGGTTGTTCAATAAGTTTTGTTCAGTATAATCTCCCTGAACATTAATACTTTTGTTCCAACGATCCTTCAATCTGTGGATCCCATCCTTGAGTCCGGAAGGTCTGCAAAATACGCTTCAACAGCCGGTATGACCTCTTCATTTCATGAAAAACGCTTTCCGCGCATAATTTTTTTTGAGTTTTGGAATCAAATGGAAGTCGCTGGAGGGGAGGGGGGCAAATTTGGTGAATACGGTGGATGCTCCAACATTTCGAACTTTAATTCGTGGATTTTAGCCATTGTGAAAATGCTCTTGTGACACGGTGCATTGTCCTGATGAAAAAGAATTTTTTCTGCAAACCAGGTATTTTTTAACGATTTTTTTCTTCAACCGGTCCGACAGGTTGCAAGTATATTCAGAATCAATTGTTTTACTAGTTTGCAAGTAATCCGCGAACAAAATTCCTTCCGCATCCCAAAAAACTGATTCCATAACCTTCTTGGCCGATTTCCGGACACGAATTCGTTTCGAAGCCGAACAACCAGGTTCAGACCTCTCTTTAGCCTCTTGTTTTTAATCAGAATCATGGTGATAGACCCAAGTCTCATCCATAGTGACGAATCGACGCACAAAATCCACTTTATCCTTTTTAAAACGCTCCAAATGTTGCTGAGAAAGTCGCATTTGAATGTGTTTTTGTTCCATTGTTAGCGAATGCGGCACCCATTGTGCACACAGCTTTCTAAAGCCCAAAATTTCACTATAAATATGGCTCACACTGCCTAATGGGATGTTTAGAGCTCCTACTAGATCCCTCTCAGTCAATCGACGATCTTCCAAAACTATATCCTGTATTTTGGCTATGATTTCTGGTGTTGATGCGCTTTTTGGACTTCCTTCACATGAATGGCCTTCAAGGATTGTACGACCACGTTTAAATTCAGCAACATATCTTTCTACTGTTCTAATTGTAGATGAACAATCTTTATACACTTTTAAGATTCGTTCGTGAATTTTTTTTTTGGTGCTACACCTTCCAAAAACAAGAATTTTATCACTGCACAATATTCAATTTTTTCCACTGCTGTAACACGGCGACACTAAATGGCTTGTAAACAAAGAATGAATTGACAGATTGAAATGAAACTTCACATACGTTTATATGAAGAGTGTACCAACAATAAAAAAATTGGGCTAGTAGCAACGCCCTCTCTTATCGAACCGAAAAACTTTTTGAACAACCTGGTAGCTTCTGTGAAGGTTGATTGCTGGCTTGCCCTCATTGATGCTTGACGAGAAAAAAATGTTCGGAGAGTTTGAGACCAGGGTTGAGCAGGGTTACGACTTGGCGCAATGGAGGGTCGTAAAAATTTTGGAAAATCTTTGTAGAAAAATTAAAGCACAATACAAATTTGATGTCTATTTGTCGAAGGGGATCATTTATTTATTTATTTGTTTATTTATTTATTTCTTTATTTATTACGTTCCGTAGAACGCTCCAATAAACAACTTGCTGACCATTAAGAAGAAAGATATTTCATGCGCAGGAAAATAAAAAAAAATTAGCAAAAATCAATAAAACCATCGGCAACCAGATCAATGCAGACAACAGCAACGGTAGAGAAAAGAATTAACAGGCATCGAAGTTCGAAACACCAGCACATTTTGCAGAAATGGTTGAATATGCGTGAGCATATTTTTTTAAAATTTTGTTTTAAAATGAAAATGTCCGTAGGACTTCATTTCTGTACAGGCCAACGAAGCTAAGGTTTGCCGTGCTAGTCAGCTATGGCACATTGGATATTACCGGAACTTCGATCATTGGTTTACTGGCTCCCCACATGGGACCGGTGAGGTGGCCAACCAGCTCATGGAAAATTTCCGATTTTTTTTAAATTGTGGTCAACAAGGGGTCGTAGCGCGCCGAAAATTGGCGCAACACCCTGCGCAAGCCTGGTGGAGACAGAAACAGAGGAAGAGCGATTTCCGGGGCGGGGAGGGGGGAGAAAAAAGGAGGGATAGTGAAGAACCGGAGAAAATTGATGAAGGAAGAAAGATTAAAAAAACGAAGAAAATCTGACTGAATGGAGAAAATTTGGGAGAGAAAAATGAGAGATTAGAAACGAAAAAGGCAAGAAAAAGAGGAAGGAGTATTAGGGGAACGAAAGGAAGGGGGAAACATCGAAGTGAAGTCAGTCGGTGTGAAAGACAGGGTGAAAGAGAAAATGAAGCGAGAAGGGGAAAACGGGAAAGAGGAAGCAAAGGGTAAGAAGGGGCGAAAAGGAGAACTGAAAGATTAGAGAAACAAAGAGGAAATAGGAAGGGGAAAAGAGGAGACGGGGAGGAGAGCAAGAAAGAAAGAAGGGGAGAGAGAGACGCACACAGAGACAGAGAGACACTCAGAGATACCCAGATTGATGGAGATGGGAATAAACGGTAGAAGAATGCTAAAGGTAATGTGAAGAAGAAAGGGTATGGGGAGAATCGAGGGGAGCGAACGAGAAAAAGAAAAGGAATGAAAAGGAGAGTGAAAGGAAGAGAAAAGGAAAATAAATAAATTGAGAGGTAAAAACAATCTTTCCAGCCAATATTTATCCGAAGTTCTGCGCGGTTGTCTGGAGAAAACGTGGCGGATCCGCTGAAGAGAGAGGCAGTTCACGCAGAAAAGGTGATTTTAAAGATATCAATTGCTCGAATTTGATTTCAATGGAGCAGGAAAAAGAATGTATTGCATTTTTTTCATAGAATTTCTTGTTTTTCAGAAGTTCGGCTTGCCATCGTTTGTAGCGGACGCCATAAATTGTCCTCACACGCATCTTATCAATATTGATTTCAAGTTGGAAAATGAAACCCTGCTGTGGGAAATTCTTCTGAGGTCTTCTCAGTTAATTGATATCTTATAATCTGAAACTATTGAAAGAATTCTAGTCTGTTGCAGTTATCTGAAAATGCACACCTGCCTGGTGCATTTGACATACTCCATGGAACTGACCCAAAAAGATTGGGAGTCGGAGAGTAAGGTTAGTTCTCAGATAAAATATAGCAGCGATTTTTGTGATTCAGCATCATTTCGTCCGCTGTCTGCATGATGGCAAAGCTGCATACACCCAGCTGCCCTAACGGCCAGTCACGTAGTCTACGTAATCAATGAAGGACAGTAGGCCTCGCAGCGGAACAGTGTCTCATTTGCCCCAGCCTCGTAGCTTGGTCGGCCGTGGGCACGATTGGTTAGCGATCTGCCGCTCTCGCAGGATGATTGATCATCAAAGGTGCCGACGCCGTACCCCTACCCTAACCAGACGCGTTTATGAATTCCACCCCTACTAGGAAGGTGTGGACGAGTCAGTCTTGCTCAGGGTACTGCACGAGGTGTGGGCCGGCAGTTTGGCTCAGACCCCCCCCCCCTCTAATGGCAGTTTTGCTCAGACCCCCCTTAGGAACGTTATTAGGGCAATTGTTGACCGTTTTGTCCCACCCCTACTAAGAGCTGATGTGTTCAGGCAGCTTAATCAGCAGGTTTACAGGCTATAAAACGGCGAAATTCACTTGGTTCCTACGCGTGCTGGTGTGGAGCGGAGGTTAGAGACAGTGAGAGAGCGTAGGGCAGAAGGAGGCCGAGGCATCGCGCGCGCCGCTCGCGCCTCGAGTGGTGTGAATTTCGGCGTTTTATAGAGGGTACATACCTCTAACGTTTCACTACACTAAAATTTCCCTTTTCGTATTCAAATGGTAAGTATAAAGTTGTCAAATATTTAAAAAACCAAAACTGACAGCTTGAAGTCAATGCTTTGCAAAAAAAATCGGATGTTTGAGAGGACCAAAGCACAAACAACGCTTATTGCATTTATTTAGACAGGAGCTGAAAGTGTCAAAGTATATGTAACTTTTAACGGCTTGTGCTGTGTAATAAAATGCGGATGTTTGAAGGAGGGTCCGATCCCGCCGGAAGTCCATATTCTTTCACGAGTTACGAGAGTAGGATATTTGAGTCTAGCGTGGTCAATTTACTCTGCATACAAATTTTCACCATCTTAGATGAGCGCTGGAGACCGCAGCAGTATAAGTGATCACGCTTTCCTCGTGTGTGGTCCCGCCGGAAGTCGACAATTCTGAGAACTAGGAGTTATGAGAGTAGGATATTTGAGTCCAGCGTGGTCGTTTACCCTTCACACTTGCTTTGACCATCTCAGAGTAATGCCGAAGACCGCTACATAGACGGCGGGAGACGATGAAAAAAATCGTCCAAGCCCTTGAAAAAGTAGGTTTTTTGGAACGTTGTAAGTTAAGTGCTGAAGGAGTTATATGGAAAAATCCCGATTCTAAGAAACTAGACTCCATATTCAATCGTTTGAAACTTGCCGCACCCCTGGAGAAAGCCTTTGACGAGAATTTACTAGGTGTGGGTTCTTCTTCAAAATGCACTGAGGGCCCACATATAAGTACTGAGAAGACGCGAAAAATGTTGCAGATCGCACACCAGGAAAATTTTCTTAAGAGACCTCCTGGGTTGCGAGTGGTTTTAAACGGTAGGGTTCAGAATGTAGTTTTTCAAAGCTAGGATTTTTCCGGGTACCTTATTTAGAACTTAAGTTACTGCAGTTTTAAAACCCAAATTTATGTTCGTGGGGTCAGCCAGGGTCAAACGGGGTATGGGAGGGGGCTCGCAATAGTTTTGGCCCGCAAACGAAGGTTAGGGGAGATCGCAAAAATTTCGGACCAAAAATAATTTTTGGAAGTGATCGGAAAATGAGTTCAAAAAAAACAAAAAAATCGGAAAAAATAAAGTGCCCAGAAGTCGCGCCTTGGGGGATGGCAGAAATTTTGGTTCGTGGAAAAATTGATGGTGCGGCTCGTTCCGATTTCGAGAAATTACGCAGCGCCCCGCTTGACCCTGCTGGCGTCAGCCTTGACGCGGCGACAAGAATATTTTTGAACATTATCGTCACGGCGTCGGTTGCCGCTGGCTGGCAGTGACGCAGGGTCGTCGCAGCGTCAAAGCACTGCGGTGCCCCCACGTCGCCCTTCACGCTGCATCGACCGCCCGCGTCGTCAAATGTGATCGATATTGCATCACCCAGCGCTTGTCGTCGCTGCGAGCAACGCCGCAACTTAAACTCAGCAGGCCTCTGCGTACGCCACCGTTGGCGCTAGCAGTCCGTAGCTCAGCTAACCCTGTGGGCGGTGGTCTTGACATTTGTGATTTTTGGGAGTTCGAAAATTTTTGTCATAGAGAGGTCCCAGGGTTCATGTGTTTTCTGTGGCTGTGGGTCAAGTATGGGTAATGGAATTTTTGTCTTCCGGTCAGGGTTAGTCTCACTTTGTGATGATCACAGAAGGGGCCGCAGCTTTGAGCGACGGAAGGAGGGAGGGGGCCGCAGCCTCTAGTGATCAGCAGGCGAATTTAGTTGCTATACTTTGGTACAAAACTTCGTGAAAATGATAATAAAATTGTAAGCAAAAACGATTTCAAGATTCATTCACTGAATCGTCAAATTTCACTAACTTTCAATCGATCTTACTCACGACCCAACCGGGAAGCCGCAAGAATTTTTATGACAAAGGGAGAGGGCCGCCTCTCTCAACGACCCATCGCAGCGCCTTGGCTTACCCTGCTTCAAGCATTTTCGATATTAAGATATAATATTACGGATTACTGCATTTCTGGACTCAATTTCTGTACTTGTAGGTTGTTCAGGGTGTATTTATCTGGGATATTGACAATTTTCACATAATGGATCAGATTTGCTGGGATTTTGTCTGGCTTATGCGTTTTCCCTGTACTTGTAGGCTCAATTTGATTGAGAGAAGAATTTGAGTCTCTTAATACCAGGTTGTTCAATAAGTTTTGTCGTTCGATAAGAGAGGGCGTTGCTACTAGCCCAAAATTTTTTGTTTTGTTGTTACACTCTTCATATGTGTATGTGAAGTTTCAACTGAAACTATGTGAAGTTATGTGAAGTTTCATTTCAATCTGATCTATGTGAAGTTTCATTTCAATCTGTCAATTCATTCTTTGTTTACAAGCCATTTAGTGCCGCCGTGTCACAGCAATGGAAACAAATTGAATACCGTGCAGTGATAAAATTCTTATTTTTGGAAGGTTTTGCACCAAAAGAAATTCACGAACGAATGTTAAAAGTGTATAATGATTGTTCACCTACAATTAGAACAGTAGAAAGATGGGTTGCTGAATTTAAACGTGATCGTAAAAGCCTTTAAGACGATCCACGTGAAGGACGTCTAAAAAGCGCATCAACACCAGAATTCATAGCCAAAATATAGGATATGGTTTTGGAAGATCGTCGATTGACTGAGAGAGAGATATTGTAGAGGCTTTACACATCTCATTAGGCAGTGTGATCCATATTTATAGTGAAATTTTGGGCTCTAGAAAGCTGCGTGCACAATGGGTGCCGCATTCGCTAACAATAGAACAAAAACACATTCGAATGCGACTTTCTCAGCAACATTTGGAGCGTTTTAAAGGCAGTGGTCGCGATCAAATATGATTGTCGTCATTTTCTCTTTAAACCCTTTTCTGGGTCTCGAGTAGTAGGACCTATAAGAAATAATCGCGAAAAAACCACTGTTTCGGGCAAAATTTGAAGCATGAACTTTCTTGTCTTTTGATGGTGGGCGAGTCCACTCCACATCATCGGCATCGATGACCTCTTATATCAAAAACATCAACTGGCTTGAAAATGAATTTCAATCAATAAACCTGCGAATTTATGTACACATCTAGTCAAAAACATTGACTGGAGTGCTTTCTTTAATTGTTCAACTGTTTTTGTTTTTTAAATTTGCATTTATTTCTTCCTCTGAATGTCGATGATTTTTGAAAGCTGCGTGCACAATGGGTGCCGCATTCGCTAACAATAGAACAAAAACACATTCGAATGCGACTTTCTCAGCAACATTTGGAGCGTTTTAAAAAGGATAAAGTGGATTTTGATTCATCACTATGGATGAGACTTGGGTCTATCACCATGATCCTGAATCACAGCAAGAGGCTAAGGAGTGGTGTGAACCTGCTTGTTCGGCTTCGAAACGAATTCATGTCCGGAAATCGGCCAAGAAGGTTATGGTATCAGTTTTTTGGGATGCAAAAGAAAATCTGTTTGTGGATTACTTGCAAACTGGTTAAACAATTCTGAATATTATCTCAACCTTTTGGACCAGTTGAAGGAAGAAATTAGTGAAAAAAAGACCTGGTTTCCATAAGAAAACGTCCTCTTTCATCAGGACAATGCACCGTGTCACAAGAGCATTTTGACAATGGCTAAAATCCATGAATTGAAGTTGGATATGTTGGGGCATCCACCGTATTCACCAGATTTGGTCTCCATCGACTTCCATTTGTTTCCAAAACTCAAAAAAGTTATGCGTGGCAAGCATTTTTCATCAAATGAAGAGGTCATAACGGCTGTTGAAGCGTGTTTTGCAGACCTTCCGGTTTCTCACTTCAGGAATGGGATCCACAGACTTGAGGATCGTTGGGACAAGTGTATTATTGTTCAGGGAGATTATACTGAATAATAAAGTGTATTTTGAACCATAAAATTATGTTTTCTTATCGAATGACAAAACTTATAGAACAACCTGGTATTTTCTGTTCCAATTTGTTAAGCTTTGCGGTATTCTTCGTATAGAATTTATAAATACTCATATTTAGGTTGCGTTTTTCGATATCCCGTGGAATAAAAATTGTTTCGTGATTAGAAGAGAAGTTGGAAGGGTTGATCCGTGGTTCAACTCTACTTAGAGATTATTCTGGGTGATTATGTGAAAATATGAGTTTTTTTTTGGATTCTAAGTCAAGTATGATGTGGAGAGGTTCGGACCAAAATGTTATGCATTCAATGGAGCTATTTGGCGAATTCTAATAGATTAGAAAACTTTCCGATTTTTTTTTCAGATTTTCGCGAATCGATTGAACAGCTTGCCCAATGATCTTCGGCTTGGTGATGCTCTACTTAATAGTCTTTTAGGGGGAGCTCCTGGCCCCCTGGCAGAGAGGTAGTGCAGCGTACATGTTCGCAAAGTCGTGGATTGGTTTTTGAGAAGTTTTTGGTTGAACAGTGGTTCCCGGAGGATTGCTATGTATCTGAAATTACAGATGGCTGGAAAGAACATTGGGAGCTGCTGGAATCCAGTCGATGCGCGAGTTTGTGGAGAAGAGATTCAGGTAAACGTGCGTTTGAGCATGTGCTACTGATTGGTTTTTATGATAGTCCTCTTTTCCAGTGGGCTGGTCTTTATGTTACGCGGGCAGCTCTCGGCAGCTGCTCGGTCACTTGCATTCCAAATGGACCAGTACAAAGATTTAATCAAACAAATGCAGGAGGCGAAGACGAACTATGGGTCAGTTTTGAGGCACTAAGGCTGCAAAGGTGGCCTTCGTGAGTGAGCTGTCTCTGCTTATAGGTCGGCGGTTCTGCCGTCGTGGAGCTCAAACAGCACACGCCAGGTTGATTCACTTCGAACGAGTTCGGTAAAAGTTCCCGATGTGAACGCAGATCATGCATTTGATGCGTTGGACCAGAACACTTCCCGTCATATCCTCGATCGACTGCATTCTGGCGGTATTCGAATACAGGCCAAGTGCGAGGAGATGATACAGGCCGCCACTTGTAACTTGTGAGTACGACGAGTTTTGGATACTTTGCCAGAAAAGCGTCGCTGAGACTTATGCGAAAAGAATCCTTTCAAGGAGAGAGCTGTCGCAGCTGGTCAGATGGATGTCATTGCTGTCGCCTTTGCTGAAAAATTCGAAGCATCCTGCTCAGATCATGGAGCAGAACTCGAACTGGGAAGTGGAGAAACTTCTGAAGGTGCTTTTCGAGTTGAATTGTCTACAAATGCTCACAGTCGTGTCCCAGTAAGATCGCATACAGGGGTGTGTGGAAATTTTTTAAAAATTTCCAGAAAACAGAAATTCGAGTTTGTCAGAAAACAAAAAGGCCAAAACGGCCAGAAAACAGAAACAGGAAAAGTTTCAGAAAAAATATTGATTGCGTTTGAACTTTTTTCAATTGAAAAGAGAGTTTAATCTTGAACGCTCTTACTATACCTGTAATACAATATCTAAGATACTGCCCAAATGATCAATAGGACATTGTTAGCTGCAATGATACGTCAATGACGGGTAGTTCATCATTAAAGACACTCACTCTGAGAGTTTTAGCCGAGTAATAGCCTCTTGGCGAAGTTTTAGCCAAATCGGTGCTATCACTTGAAGGGGGGGGGGAGTACCAATTGCCATCCCACTAGGGCGCGCCCATTTTTCCGTGCCGCCGCGCAATCATAACACCAATCCGGGGTTTCCTCCCCTGCCAGAAGCGTTGCGGCGCGGAGAAATTGGTGTAGCCATATGCAGTGGACAAGTGGCCCCGACTGGCGAGATAGCACGGTCAAATCTAAAACGTCGACAAACCACGGCATTGTGCCGCAACCTTCCGTAACACCAGAAACGGATGTCAAATCTGTGTTTAGCACCCCCAAAGGTTGTTATCGCGGCCACTTGACCACCCCTATTTCTCCGCGCCGAACGATTTCGGAAGGGAAGGAAAACCCCGGGTTGGTGACATAGGTTCGTTGGGGTGGAGACAACGGTCCGAGAGGTGAAGGTTGTTTAGGATACCTGAGTGGGGAATGGTGAAAGTTCCCTATAGACTTGCAACCTCAAAATCGGACGTTTTCTTAATCCTCTTTTTCTTGCATTTAATGTATTTTTATTTTTAAAACTAATTTTGAAACTTTTTTTTCCATTAGATAATCTCCTTTAGAAATTCAGTATTCTTAATGAAATGATCTGCGTAGGTCATGAAAAATTTCCTTTGAGCTGTCTTGGAGTCAAAATTTGTCGTAAAATTTCTTCAAGCGATTTTTGAAAAGTCTACCTGTTCTTCGCTCATACCATTCTTACCCTTTTAGATGGATCTTTGAACAGAGCTGTTTCAAAAATCTTCGTGAAATTTTGCGTCAAATAACGTTTTCAATTTGAGAAAATACGTTCCCACTCTCTCAGCCGATTTCAATTTATGAATTAACGTTACCTTTGATACCTTTGATGGTCCATTCTCATCGGTGATCTTCTCGATGTGGACCACACTCGCTCCATTCTTCTCTGGAATTAGCAAGAGCCATCCAGTGCGGTAAACCTTTTGTTTGAATGATTTGCTAATCGTATCGGCCCAACGGCCTAGTGCTCTTTTGACATCTCGAGGGTACCAGTGAGTGAGCCTGGTACTCCATCTGTCATCCGTTCTGCGCACGACATGTCCTGCCCATTTGTACTTGGCGGATTCGATGTGAATCAACGGGTCGCGGAGTCTTGACATTTTGCGGAGATCCTCACTGCTCAGACGTTGCTGCCTCTGAATCCTCCGACTAGTTCTCAGGAGACATCTTTCCAGCGCCCTGTGCGTAGTCCTCATAGCCACACAAACTCCTTTGTTGTGAGCCCAGGTCTCGCAGCCATAGCACAAAGCCGGAAGCACTGTGGAATCGAACAGGTGAGCTCGCAGCTTGACATCGCGTATCTCAGAAGCGACTTCTCGAATTGTTCCCATAGCGGCCCAGCAGCCCTTCTTCGACGTCCGATTTCATTCGTGAGCTCGTTCGTCATGTTCATTTCACGTCCTAGATAGATGTAGCTGTCCACTTTGGTTACGACGTTTCCATGAAGAAACACCTGTCCGTCGTCACACCACTGGTTGACCATCGCCTGGGTCTTCGGCATGTTCATCTCGAGACCAATAGAACTGCCCACTTCGTTCAGCTCATGCAGCATCAAATTCAGCTCCTCCGTACTCTTGTTTATAAGCACTATGTCATCTGCGAAACGCAGGTTGGACAGATTCTTCCCGTCAATGAGCAGGCCTCTGTTGTCCCAGTCAAGCTTACCCATTGCATGTTGGAGTGCCGATGTGAAGAGCTTCGGTGGGATCGTGTCGCCCTGTCGAACACCCTTCTCGATGGGGATGGGGAGCCTACGTTCGAACAGTTGTATCGTTGTTGATGTTCCATTGTTGCACTGCTCCAGTATGTCAGCATATGAGGGGTCGACACCTGCGTCTAACAGCGTGTTGAGAACAGCATTAATCTCCACTGAGTCGAATGCCTTCTTGTAGTCAACGAATGCTAAGCACAGCGGCAACTTGTATTCTCGACATCGCTCGATCGGCTGGGAAACGGTGTGAATGTGGTCCATACAGCAGAAACCTTTTCTAAACCCAGCTTGCTCCACGCTTGACTTGCATGAGTGTTGGGTCACTTTCATTCTTTTTCGGGGCGTTTCACTGGTTGTCACCGGTTCTTCCAATGGTGAAGGTTCCCCACTTCACCTGCCCAGGGGTGAAGGTTGGTGGAGTACATGGCTCCACCTTACGAAGCTATGGTTGTTGTCATCATTGCGCGGCGGCATGAAAGAATGGGCGTGGCCTATTTGATTGCCATGTGGCTCCCCCTGTTAGAACCGCCCTAGTAGCCTCGTCAGGGGCCGTATGCAACAACACGCCGGGTTGGGGCAGGGGCAGGGCAGTCGGCATCTTTAACGATCGCAGTGCGAGGGCAGTAGACCATCTAATCAATCGTGCCCCAGCAGTGTTTTCCGCTGCTTTAGCTGCCCCAGCCTCCTAGCTGGGGCAGTAGGGGAACGATTGATTTTGTGATTTACGGACATCTTCAAAGGCGCGGGCTGCCCTGCCCTTGCCCCAACCCGGCCTGTTGTTGCATTCGACCCCAGACGGTGTGGGGAAAAATTTAGCTTATGCGTCCGGAAAAATGGAACAATGGAGTAGTGAAGAAAATGACATCAGTCTTGAAAGGTATGACGATTTCTTCATACACTAGAGCTGATTTTCCTATTTTTTGTTAAATCAGCTCGGGTATTCAAATTCGAATAACGTTCGAATATTCACCTCTGCGAATAATCCAATTTGAATAATGTCCAAATATTCACCTTTTCCGAACAGTCGAATTCGAATAATACTCGAATATTCACCTTTTGCGACTAGTCGAATTCGAGTAATGTTCGAATATTCACCTTTTGCGACTAGTCGAATTCGAGTAATGTTCGAATATTCACACTTTTTGAATATTCGAATAAAAATTCGTTCGAAAAATTCGAATACTTATTCGAACTCGAGTATTCGATCCTCACTCTATTTCCTTCCCAGCATGCGTTGGAATCATGTTCCGCTGTTGGCAGCAGCTGCTGCTAAAAGCGAAGGCTTGAATTCGACGTCTGCCCTGCGATGCAACCCCTATTGTGCCCAAGTACTACTGTACGAGTACGTGAGCAGGCTTCGCGATAACATCGATTGTTGAGTTCTCTTCATTAGAATGCCGGTCTGGCCATCACAAAAACGAGAAAAAAAGATAAGTGGCAGGGAAAAAGCACAAAAACAAGTAAGAACGGCTATTTGTTGGGTGTGCGCCCGCCCCAACTAACAAAATTCTCATAAATGCTGGCTTTTCTGTTTGACACCCATGCTTTTGCTGAAGCTGCAAATGCCGCAGAAAATCAGTAGAGAAATGAGAAAGATGTCTGGTGCCTTTATAAAACATCTGATCTCTCATTTTCTGTTGACAATCCGCGACATTTGCCGGTTCGCAAAAGTATGAGTGCGGTGTAAGAGCAAGATGAAAGGCGGCAAAACAAGCATTTATATAAATACTGTCAATTGTGGGCAGGCTGACAACCAGCGATATCTTGTTCCTATACATTTTTCTTCCAACTTTTCACCTATATTCATTTTTGTGATGACCCGATCTACCTTCTCATGAGGATACCACAACAAACGTTTTCATGGCGAACCCTGCCTTTAGCAGCAGTCACAAAATTGAGCACAATCAAGAGTAAAGCCTCGTAAACGGATCAATGGCTTTCTACACACAGAGGGAGGAGTTGTGCCGTTTTTGCAGTTCGAAACATCACGCTACTCAACGCAAGCGACGTGGTCCCGAGTGGAATTATAGCCGCAGAAGGCGAGACAATTCCTACCTCGGTGTGTAGAGAGCCCCTGTCCCCTCGTAAACTACTAAATGAGCTGCACTGTTCCACAGAGCTGGTTTTCTTTGATTTTTTTTCGATTTTTTTCTGATTTTCGCCAATTTTTCAGGAAATAGAAACAGAATGGCTAAAACGGCCAGAAGCAGAATTCAGAAAACAGAAATTCCCGCACACCCCTGATAGCATAGCGCTAGCGGTCGCGGCGCGGCGCACTTGCAATTAGTCAGATTTTCACGGGGCGAAGTCGGTCAACCGAGCGCCTGTTGTCGCTTTCTAGGAATTCACTCAGTGTGCGCCACGACGCAACCGCTCGCGATTGCACGAACCTCCGTTTGTTCCACCCGAAACGCCATGCGTCTGCCGCGATGCAAACGCAGACGGCAGCGGTCTGGAGGAACACAATTACTAGTGTGTGTAAGTTTTATAACAACCAGCTTTTCCTCATTGCGTTTTCAGTACATAGTTCAAACTTTCACGGCGGACGGCGACGAACGTGAACTGCTGGGTTTGTCGCTTTTCAAGACCGATGAAATAATACAGGTTTGGTTGATTTTAACCCTTTGATTTTCAAGCTTTTGCATTTGATAATTTTTTTTCTCCGTATGGCTCAAAGTAAGTGTTTATGACAAGAAGACTTTCTTCAAGTCTTCACTGGGGATCGAATGGCCCAGGACCTGTTGCAACAGCAATGAAAAGAACGGCTAAAACGAGCAAAAATTAGCCCTATACAGCTCAAAACTTGAACATGGTAGTCTCACCCTGCCCAATTCATTGGTGGGTGTTGAAGAAGTGGGCGAAGGGATAGGAAATTGAAGTTTTAGTGCCGTACAGGACCACTGATTGCTCGGTCTCAGCCGTTTGTGGGACCATGTTGTCCCAATGGGTCATGGGCTGTCCAATATCCGGTATTAACTCGAGGATAATATTTATCGTGAAAGTTGCCTCAAAATCAAGAAAAAAAAAACAAAAAAATAGGATTAGTTGATGGAGAAGAGATTAGCTGCGTATTGTCCAGCGAGACTTTGGAGAAATCAGAGGCTATACCTCTTTTTAGAAACTCGCAGACGTGCCCACTCGCACGAGATCTCTGACTTGATGGAGTCGCAGGTCGCTGAATTACCATTGATTTATTCGATTTTCGTTTCTGATCGCAGTTTTACTCTGTATTTTTGCTACAATCCCGCCTTTCATTGATGAGGTAGGAATAGTCTTGAGAAAATCCGTGTCTCAGAATTACTCCACTGGAATGTAGGCATTTTTGTGGTACCGTTACTCTCGTTGCAGAAGGAGCATACAATTTTTGGTCAGCTACTGTCCAAGAGGCGGAAAAGTTCAGAAAAAAAATCTTGTGGGTTTAAGGGCCTAGTCATAGTCGGTCGATCAGCTGTAGCCACCCCGGTCGATAAGCGTCTAGATTTTGCAAATCAGGTGTAAAAAAATCATCTCTTTTGGCTGGACCGAGCACGCCTGAGCCGTCCTTGGCCGTTCTGGTCGGAACGCATACAATACATTGCTCGCTCAGGATGGAAATCCGACAGATGTGGCAGGCTTGAGCACGTCTAGTCCGGTTTGGTACGGCTGTGGCCGTTCCGGTCGATAAATATGCGTTTCACTATTTACTGAGGTGGGAAAACCCCGCAGTGCGCTCGAGTATGCCGTGGTGCAGTGTGGGGGGCGAGGGGACGCAGTTACAATGCATTATCAATTGGCCTACAGTCGATTAATAGGGACGGCGCAGGATGACGTAGGATCACTAGAGACGGCGAAGGACGGCTCAGTCTGGCCATCGACCGACTAAGATGGAGGCCGAAATGTCCTTGTTACTATTTCCCGTAGGAGAAAAGACAGACAGGGCTGTATAACCGGAACAGATGTGAAAGTTGAAGGTTGGAATGTTTTAGTCATTCAGGAGTTACGCACTGAGGAGACGAAGGAGCCGTACTATCCAGATAGACCTAGTCGACCTGAGTCGGAGGAGTATGGGCTCAGCAATTCTGTGGATAATCGCACGCTGAGCGAGCTACTGTCTGCATGTCGTAAGGTATACACTTCTCTTGTCATTGTTACATCTATACCTTAGTTATTCTCAGTTTTTTTGTAAGGTACCTGATGAGGTGATGGACTCACCAATGTGTGGACCTTCGGATATGTCAACGCCCCGAGTGAATCCGAGTCATCGTCAGGTGCACAACGAGTTTGTGCTCGATAAGGTCGGAGGAAATGCACTTCTGTAATACTAAGCATATCAGGAATATGCAGTCTCCTAGCGGTCATGGTTACAGAAAGGTAGCGAATCTTGTTTTCTAGATGAACACTTATTGGACAGAAGGCTTATCGGAAGAGACACAGAAAATGCTTGGAGATCGATTCGGGCTGGAGGAAGTGAAAGACGTCATAAGTCTGAAGGAGAAAAGCTTTCTAGATGTCCTAAACGAAGTGACAGAGATTGTGCAGGCGGCGGGTTTTTTGCTGATACAGAGCAATTCGGATGTGAAAGTGGTGAGTTTTCTGCTAATTCCTACCGTATATGTGGGGTCTGCTGAGGATTACGTTCAGAAATGGATGTATGAATTGGCATCGGATGCATCCCATCGTGGCTTCGACTCTGTGCGCCTGTCGACGTTCCGCTGGTCAGATTCAAGGGAGACGGATGTGGACGAGAGGAAGCTTTTTATTATGAAAGGAAAGGACCTTGAGTGAGTAAGGTTTAGGTGGCTCTGAAGCGTTATGTGAGGACCAGCGTCATTTATCATTTCACAAAGGGGTTTTCACCCCTCATGGGACATCTAGGGTGATAGGCTCACTTCAGGGGAGCGATCTATGCGAGCTTCATCTGTCGTGATGGACTGGCGTGTGAATGCCTTGTTCCGCGTGGTGTCGGAAAATTAAAGGCAGGTGTCCAGGCAGAGATGAGCATTGTGATTCCCATGCAACCTGGGGTAAGTGTACATTGTACACTGTTCAGACTTCTAGTACAACGTCTATGATTGAAGGGAGTTGCCGAGACCACACCGGTACAGAGTGAGATGTCTGCATGCTCAAGATCAGACTATCAACCAGACGGACGGTTGCAGTTGGTGACGGATGAGGTGTGTCATGATGCTCGAGGAGCGCCTTGTGCTTGGGAAATGTCTGTAATTTTGCTTTCAGAATGCGGTCTTTGGCAATATCACCAAGTTTTTGTCTGTGAATATGCATGCCGGTGGATACGTGTATGCCCTGGTGAGTTACCAGGTTGTTCAATAAGTTCCGTCGTTCGATAAGAGAAGGCGTTGCTGCTAACCCAAAATTTTTTGTTTTGTTGCTAAACGCTTCATATGAGCGTGTTTGAAGTTTCATTTCAATCTGTCAATTCATTCCTTGTTTACAAGCCATTTAGTGTCGCCGTGTCACAGCAATGAAAAAATGAATATCGTGCAGTGATAAAATTCTTATTGTTGGAAGGTGTAGCACCAAAACAAATTCACGAACGAATGTTAAAAGTGTATAATGATAGTTCACATACAATTAGAACAGTAGGAAGATGGGTTGCTGAATTCAAACGTGGGTGTACGGACGCTGCCCCGAGCAAGATGCCGCGGAGTCAAACCGCTTCTCTACGGTTGGGGGTCGTTTACATTCCCGCCGGCGCGCGGCGAAGTGCAATTCTATAATATTAATCGTGCCGCGCCGCGTAATAAATATCAAAAAAGTGCACCTGGGGCCGGATTCATCAATTGTTGGTTTGGGGTAATTTATATCCCGAGTTTAATTAACTCCACTCCATACCCCAAAATAAACCCCAAATGTATGTATCGGATACTCCCATATATACCCCAAAAATTGGGGTTTATTTTTTGATGAATCGCAAAAATTTATCCCGCGGAGTAAATTATACCCTAAAACCACGGTTTTATCGTTGATGAATCTGGCCCCTGGCCGCACCGCTTGGCGGCGGAAGTGTAAGGGGCCGAATAGAGTCCCGCCGATGGAAGGTTGCGGCGGCATGCAATGGAGGAGAATCGATCGTGCGGCGCCGCATGATGGATACCCCTCCAATGCATGCTGCCGCATCTTTCAGCGGCGGGACTCTATCTGGCCGCTGAACGACCCTTACGACCGCGCGATCAATACTTGCTAAGCCAATGGATGACGTCACGAGCGAGCGCGCTGCGGGCGACCAGCACCGCGTCAGCCACTCACGAACAGTGCGATGAGCACGCTTACCCTACCCAAACGTTGACGAGTGCCGATTGAAAAAGTATGCCATTGATAGCGAGTAATGGCTAAGTCTAACAGAATGAGTAGAGTCGGTACGGTTCAAAGTGACCGTTTTGGTTCTTTCTGGGCCATGAAGTTGGCGTTGGCGTGAAGTAAAAGTGTTGATTTTTCCAGGCCACGTTCAAGTCTGAAGCCGGAGAAATGCATCGTGTAATGAGAAAACACCCGATGATGGAGGCATGGTTTGTCCATACTGTGAGTTTTCTCTTTGTGAAGAGATCGTAAGGCCCTTTTCATACTCCTCAACGCCAGCGCGGCACGGCGTGACGTGCGCAGAAAGTATTCGTATTCTAACGCCCTACCCGCGCGTCACACGCGAGCCGCGACGGCGTTGAGGAGTATGAATGGCGTCTAAGGCCGAAAACATACTTCGCTGCAGCAGTAAATTTGGGACAAAGAATATCACGGGTACTGACGAGACTTGGACACCATCGTCCTTTTTCCTCTCCAAGAAATCATGGCGTTTGCACGTAGCGTTTACTGCTGCGGCCTAAGGCTTTACTTATACACCAGCGGAATGGAAATGTCCCTCGATGACATTGCCGCCGCTTGCTGCGTGGATCAGGGACTCGTCTGCAGTAGTGCGTCTTTGACGCAATATTGCATACTGAAAATTCCCGGGTGTTTCAATAGTATTTTGTCGACATTTAACGTCTCTATCATTTGTTTATTGCAGAAGTTCCTTAGAAATCTAGCGTGTATAACTCTTCTTCTTCTTCTTTGCAGCCACATTGAGGGTTTTGTCATTGGTTGAGAAATTGGGCGACCAGTAACGGATTCGTCCATAAGTCCATTACGGTCAGCGTGGTGGGTCTCTCCGGACATTTGGAGAGGTGTGCAGTGTCATGGCCGAGGCAGCCGCAGTCCGGGCAGACATCTGATTTGCTGCTGTCTATTTTGCTGGCGTAGGACATAAGCATGGTAGAATGACCACAGCGCAGCGATGCCAGGGTGCACCTGGCCCTTCTTCCGAGTTGAGCCTCGGATGTGCAGACTTGGGGCGGCACTACCCCCAAAATGGGATTAATGACCGCCTTTTCCAGATGGCACCGTACGAACTGAGTATGCTCCTCGCGCAATAGACGGAGTCGTTCTTGCTGTGAGTCGTGCCATCTTTGCAGATTGACTTTGCTGGGAGCATCGGCGAATGGCTTTCTGATCTCTCTTTCTCTGACGGGATTAAGCACTCTCCAAGAGGGGTGATTTGGTTGTTTGACAATGTTGATGAAAAATTGTTGGGCCTGGAGCTCACAGTGCTCCCTTACTGGTAATAAGCGGGTCTCAGCATGCAAGTGATCGACCGGGGAACTTCTTGCACATCCGGTGGCGATTCGAAGAGCCGCATTCTGTATGCGTTGCATCTTAGTCCAAGAGGATTCCGAAACTAGATGCTGCCAAACTGGTGCGCCGTATTCTAGTGCAGGCTGGAGAATCGCCTTATACGTTGTAATAATGGTTTCTTTGCTTATACCCCATGTTGTACCGCCCAGGGCTCTAAGCACGTTAAGCTTCGCTTTAACGATAGCCTGCTTCTGTTCCGTGTTCTTATGGAACTTGAGCGATGGATCGAGCACGAGTCCGAGAAGTTTTGGGAAGCGGGCGGCAGGCAAACGATCTCCATTCCATACGACATACGGATGTGCGCTGTGTTCAGATGGGTCCGTTGTGAGTACGGATATCGGTGACTTTGACGCAGAAATCTTCAGCATTTTGCGGTCGAAGAAGCTTTTCAGTGTGGTCAAGTACCCGTTAATCTTAGCGGCGGCCACATTTATGTCCCGATCACGACACAAGACAGTCATATCATCAGCGTAAGCGACCACCTTGATATCTTGGGGAGGGGCGGGCATATCTTCGAGGTACAGACTGAAGAGAGCAGGCGACAATACGCCGCCCTGTGGGACTCCAGCTGCAATCGGAATGCTGTTTGAGACATGATTCTGGAACATCACTCTAGCCCGTCTTCCCTTAGTGAATGCAGCTATCCAGCGCTTTTGCCATGGAGGGATTGATGACTCCAGTAAGTTGTTTGATAAGATGCCAAGATTCACTGTGTCGAAAGCCTTGGTAAGATCCAAGGCAACTGCTACAGTTCTCTGCGGCTTATAGGCGTTGAAACCATTAATTGCATAGCTAGTAATTTCTAACAAAGCTGTCGTGGTGGAATGCATTTTTCTGAATCCATGCTGAAACACCTGTCTCTCGTTGTGCTCGGCCAGGTCCTTGACGATCAGCTTTTCAGCTACTTTAGCAAAAGAGGACAGCAAACTAATGGGCCGATATCTCTTGACTGAAGCTTGGGGCTTGCCAGGATTGGGCAGTGGAACGACGTTTGCCGTCTTCCAATTCTGCGGGATAGTACACGACCTGAACGAGGTGTTTATCACATCAGTGAGAAGCGGTAGTAGGTCAGTGGGTATCTTCTTAAAGACAGCAGGACATATCCCATCAGGACCAATAGCACTAGGGTTCCGCATTTCCTTTATAGTCTTCTCGACTTGCGTCGTAGTAAACGCTTCGGCCGTGCTCATAAGCGGGAGGCGCCACAGCTCTCTTACAGTCACTCTATTCTGCGGACCTCGTTTAGCACTGGTGATGGAAAAACTTCCCGAGCGCATAAGCGGCTCCCTTTCCTGATTTGAATACGCCGTTGTCGAATTCGACTGTGGAGACGGTGGCGGGTGAGCTTTTACCCGAAAGCTTCCGTAAAACCTTCCAAGTAGCTGCACTGTCCGTCTTGAAGTCCAACTGCCTGGTGAACTTCTCCCACTCTTCTTTCTTGTGTCTGTCCAAATCCTTTTTGATCTCACTGTCAAGCTCAGCAACCACGGGGTCCAGATGATTAACCGCTCTCCTTGCATCTCTCGTTCTAATGTTGTCGAGAATGTCTCTGTTGACATTTGGATAGAACGTCTTGACGGGACCGATAGGAATAGCCGCATTCATGACCTTGCGGATTGCGTCAGATAGATGGCACTCCTTCTGGTGCACGCTTCCATTCCACGGGTAATCTGCCGTTAGGCGAAGCGCAACTTCACTGAACAGGCGCCAGTCTGCTCGGCCTAAATTAAGATAAGAACGTTGGCGAACACCAAAAAAGGGAGCGAGAGAATTGGACAGATCGATGTGGACAAAGACAGGAACGTGGTCACTTGGCAGAGTAGTCGAGGTAGACCACGAGCAGCAGCTAGAAAGGTTGGACGAGACAAGAGATATGTCTGGGCTAGAAGATCGGCCGTTGGCAGGGAGACGAGTGGGCTGATCATCGTTTAAAATGACCAGGTCGCACTCATCTGCCCATTCTTCGACGTCATTTCCTCTAACATCAGGACCGAGAGACGAGCAAAAGGTGTGGGCGTTGAAATCACCGGCGAAAACGACCGAGGATGAGAGGGAGCAGTCGCTCAGCTGCTTGAGAAATGGGATAGGATTGTAAGATGAAGGGCATGAAGTTGTAGGTGGAATGTATATGTTGAAAAGAGAAAGGGGTGTTTTTAGGGGGAGATGGATTGGGAGGTACTCGAGAGTACCGTCCGTGGGGGTGCTGGGAATGAGGTGTGAGGGAAGTGAGGATAGAACGAATGTAGAAACTCCTCCGCCGAGAGATGACCTTGGAGCATGGTAAGAAGTATAGCCTGGGATATTGGGATGAGGATAGGTAGGGGATGGAGAGAGCTCGGTTCCTTGAACCATGATCACGTCTGGATGGTAAGTACGTGCGAAGAGAGAGAGTTCAGAAAGCTTGAAAGCACGAAGGCCGTTTAGATTGATATGCACAATGGAAAGGGGGCGATTTGAGATAGAGGAATCTGAGATGGAAGGTGAGGAGCATAAAACACAACGAAAAGATGAGTTATGATGCCTCACAGAACTGAGACCCGAAGAGGAGAGACGCACCCACCTTTGGCATCCGAAGCACTGGACGCTGGTATGTCTCCAGTTAACATCCTCGCCGCACGTGGTGCATAGGTACTTCTGAGCGGGTCCAGGATTCCTCTCCACGCCGGACCTTTGCAGGAGAATCCGAAGGAGAGCTGCGGCCGGCCAGCACCTCTCCCATGACAAAAACCCTCTTTGTGGAGGGGATGACGTCGGTTTGCACGGAGGCGATCTTCTTTCCTCCACACTGCCACGGCACGAACGTACGACATCTCGGCATTGTATAACTCCTCGGCGCGGGCTTCCGGCGCGTTTTTCTGGGACAACTATTCCTTTTGGCATGCATCAGCACAGTTAGGACGCACATAAGTGGTAGTTGACTTGCTCATTACGCAGCCTCCCGCCGGTGTATAACTGCGGCCTAAACCTGATCGAAATTTTGTAAATTCAATCTAGATAAATTTCAGGGATTGACGTCGGAGGCTTTTGAATCAGTGACCCTGTCGACAGATCGCCAACAGGGTTGTATTATATCCGAAGAGGGCACCCGTGTGGCTCTATTCCGTATGCAGAACTTATCTGCGGGTGAGCAGCCATCGACGCTGTTTGCAGATGCTCCGATACATCGACCAGCATTGCAGCTGCTCTCTCATCACACTCGATAGTTAGTACACATTGGATACGACTCATGGGGGATAATTGCGAAATCGTTTTTTTCTGCTTTACCCTGAACTGAAAGGTTTTCGTTCAGATGTACCTAGACTTTAAAGGCAGAATGATCTCAAATTTTCAGCAACTAGGAGATTAAGTGACAAGAAATTCTAAAATATCTGATTTTTCTTGGATATCCGAATCATTTCAAATAACCTTCATTTTCGGAACACTCAGTATGAAGTCGACGACAATTTTTTCTCGCATGAATGTTATAATGAGTTTTTATTGGAAAACGATCTTTTCTCGAAGCATTAGGTTGACGGTGAAGAGAAAAACAGTTTTATTGCAAATTTCCGAAATGAGTTGGATTCAGTGCATGATAGTTACTGGTGAAGACCTCCTGTGTCTACAAAACATGACGTATAAGCGGTAAAACCGCGAAATTCTCATGGTTTCTACGCGTGCTGGTGCGGAGCGGAGGTTAGAGACAGTGAGAGAGAGAGAGCGCATGACAGATGTAGGGAGCGGAATCGCGCGCGCCGCTCGCGCCATGAGTCGTGAGAGTTACGGCTTTTTACAGAGGATACTTATCATGAGCCGCGGCTACCTCGCCGTGATAGGATGTTCCGAAAATTGCATTTGTTCTCGAAATTACCATTGCATAGCTGGCTTTCTTTGGAGTGTAAAGCCCCGGAGGTAGTAGCGTGGAAGTGGTTGTTTTGTGCATCGATCCGACTTTGGTGAGTCAGTAATCGCAGAGGTGCCAGGCTCACTATTTTACTAAAATTAATGGGTTCAGTCCATGAGCATCTGGTTAGGGTAAGATCTCATGGTATACGTATTGTCTATAGCTGATATTACATAATTCATGTATTGAAGGAATGTTTCATTAACGGGAGTGTTCAGCACAAAAACTGTTTTCGAGTTTTCACGCAAAATCGAATGTATCGGGGTCCATTGCAAGAATAACGACGAAAGAAAGGCTAAAAACGAGTCATGGATAGCACTAGCCAGCTCTCAAATCTGGTTGTGCTATGCCCGCTCCGCCCACTTCCTCAACAGACAACAGAGAAGGGGACGGGTAGGTCACAACGCATAAGTTTGAGGACCGTATAGGACTATCTTTGACTCGTTCTTAGCCGTTCTTTCGCTTATATTGTTGGAATGGACCCGGGTGCATTCGATTTCCGGTGAAAACTCGAAGACCGTATTTATCGTGAACACTGCCTTTGAGCATCTTGTCTGTCTATGGTGTAATATGTTGACAATGGCGTCAGGTTCTTGTCTAGTTTTGCATTGCTTTGGCGTTCTTCAAGTAAAAGTTTCTCGATGAATTTAAGTTGTGTGGTTTTGTGTACTCGCTCAAAGGAAAATACACGAATTTTTGTGGCTTCAAAATCTAGTCGCCGTGGAAGCTTTCGTCGGGCTTACTACGCGTTCAGTGAGCCGAAAAATCGTTAATCGATATTGATTTCTTGGCATGCTTCAGTTGAATATTTCTCGGTGTCAATTCTATGGCAGGAGATCAAGTTTTCCCGGGGTTTTTTGACATGTTACGTCGATTGGCGTTCGCCGTTTGCCCGCTAAAATCACATGATTTTTAGAACCATAAAAATTGGGGTATGTCGGATTTTTTCAACGCACTATAGTCACCGCAAACGCGTGACGCGCGTGGAAGGTATTCATCTGCAATGCCACGCCCTGTCTGACGTTATGGCGTTGAGGAGTATAAATAGCGCCTAAACAAGAACGGTTGTATTACTTGCGCGTTATCATGAAAACCGCAAGAGTCCATCCTGACGAAGGCGAATCACAAGATCACATGGCTTCAACGTTCAGGAAAAGCGGACTCTACTGCAATACAGGAAAAACGCTTAGAAAAAAGTTATCGCAAGGTAGCTGAGGTGAAGGCAAAACTCAGATGTCAGGCAGGGCTCTGACCTGCATTGCACGCTTTCCGGGCGAGAGTGTTACCGCTACACCACCGAGACCTCGTTCTGCTTCCATCAGCTATTCACACATATACCATGCCATCAAAAGGCATTAAGTATTCAAAAAAACATCGAAATTCTGGCTTCGAAAAAAAATTGAAGATTACCCTTCTCTTCGTGCGTAGTGCGAGAACATGGGCGGATTGTATTCTCCCGGCAAGAGATCTAAATCAGTACTGAATACTCCAGCGGCGACGCCATGGCGGAGCGAAAAAAGTGGGCCCTAACTTTTCCAAACATGCAAATTCTGCACATGCGTGCACCATCACGATGGCAGGGAATAGTAATGGAATTAATCACCATGAAAAGGAATGAAATTGATGATGGATTAATAATGGAAATCATGAAAAAGTCGTTACGGCCATCGTCGCCTTGGCGGAGCGGGCGTCACTCGCGGACTTGGCATCAGACCATTCATACTCCAGAGCCACGCCAGCGCTTCACGCACGTGCCACGCTGGCGTTGAGTATGAATGGCACCTTACACATAGGGCTATGAGATTACCTTCAATCGATTCTCCTTGATCCTGTGAAGGATTGAAACTAGTGTGATTCTCCTCGATGACGATTGACCGTTTGTTGACACCTAAGAGATAGCGTGTCCAAACCATAGCTTCGTTGGGTGGAGCCATGTACTCCACCAACCTTCACCTCTGGGCAGGTGAAGGGGGAACCTTCACTATTGGGAAAACGGGTGAAAACCGGTGAAACAGCTCGAAAAGGAATGAAAGTGACCCAACACTCATGCAAGCCAGTTTCAAAATTGGGTGGGTGTTTCATGCCGGTTTTTCGTCCATAAATTTTATACCCTAGAAGATAGCTCTCTGGTGAAGGTTGTTTTCGGAATCCCCATAAAATTCTGCTTCGAATAGCAATTTCAGTTTCTAAAAATGCATTCCCCTTCTTCCAGCCCATTTCAGTTTATAAAGTGCATTTTTTTCGCCTGAAATTTTCGGTTTTTCGTCTATAGCTTTTCTACGCTAACAGATGGACCTTTGGTGAAGGTTGTTTTCGAAATCTCGATGGAATTCTGCGTCGACTGGTGTTTCCAGTTTGGAAAAGTATTTTCTCGATCCTTCAGCCTAATTCATTTTACGAAACACCGGTTTTTTGCCTATAACTCTTTAACCGTTGAAGATAGGGTTCTGGTAAAGGTTGTTTTTGAAATCTACGTAAAATTCTGCGTCGAATGACATATCGGGTTCCTAACTTTGCTTGCTCCATAAGTCAGCCAGGTCAGTGGAGCCGAGCCCCGTTGTAGGCTCCAAGAGAATTCTGCGTCTCTCACTTACACCATAGAGGCGAGAGCACCCTATGGAGATAACTATGGAGCTCGGCTCCACCGATCTGGCTGGCTTATGGGGCAAGCAAAGTTAGGAACCGGATATATCATTTGACGCAGAATTTTACGTAGACTTCAAAAACAACCTTCACAAAATTCCTATCTTTCACGTTTAAAGGCACTGTTCACGATAAACTTTATCCTCGAGTTCTCCATGACAAACGCTTCTCGTGGCTCTCAGAAGCAGAACAGCGTCGAAGAAACGGGACGAAAAGCTACCCAGGAGCCGCAAAACGGCTCAGAAAAGTGGGCAAACCCCGCCGCTTTGGGCAAGTCCGGCCCCTCGACGTGAACAATGGAACTCTCGAGATCGTGAGATGAGCGATGGTTACCTATCAGAAGCCACGTTCTTCTCTTTATTCTCAACATCTCTCTTTACTCACGACAGCTCGCTTACATTGGCTGCAAAAGACGGAAGTTACAAGCCTCGGACAACACGTCCACCATGCTTTCCTAGTTCAATATTTGAGGGACCGTAACTCCGTTCCCAGAAGGTCCTGCACGATTCCAGAGACATCATTGGAATCAGAATGGGACCGTTTTCAAGACAGGAAAAAACAGAAAAGAGGTTTTCATCGTGAACACTGCCTTTAAAGAGTTATAGGCGAAAACCGATGTTTCGTAAAAGGAATTTGGCTGAAGGTTTGAGAAAATATTTTTTCAACTTGGAAACACTAGTCGACGCAGAATTATATGGGGATTATCTCTAAGCGTAAAAGAGTTATAGACGAAAAACCGATAATTTCAGGCGAAAAAAAATGCACTTTATAAACTGAAATGGGCTGGAAGAAGGGGAATGTATTTTCAAAAGATGAAAACGCTATTCTATGTAGAATTTTATGGGGATTCCAAAATAACTTTCACCAACGGGATATCTTTGAGGGTAAAAAAGTTAGGAGTGAAAAACTGATTGCTTTTTGTGAAAGAAAAGTTATTTAATAAATTGAAATCGGCTGAGAGATAAGAAACGTATTTTTCTCAAATTGAAAACATTCGACGCAAAATGTCATGAAGATTTTGGAAGCAGCTCCGTTCAAAAATCCATCTCAAAGGGCGAAAATGTTATGCGCGAAGAACAGGTATTTTTTCAAAAATCGCTTGGAAAAATTTTCCGAAAATTTTTGACTCCAAGACAGCTCAATGGAAATTTTTCATGACGTAGGCAGATCATTTTATTGAGATTAGTGAATTTCTAAAGCAGTTCATCTAACAAAAAAAATGATTAAAAAATATCGAATGCAAGAAGAAAGGGATTAAGAAAACGTCAAATTTTGAAGTTGCAAGTCATTAGGGAACTTTCACCATGTTCCACTCAGGTATTCTAAACAACCTTCACCTCTCGGACCGTTGCCTCCACCCCAACGAACCTATGGTTCACCCTGAACACCCACGGCTGCTGTGCTCCTGGGAGCGCGTGTTCACTCTGTTGACCTACGCCATGAATTAAGCTTTTCGTCGTCCTCCCCCCTCCCAAAAAAAGGAATCCTTTCTATTTAAGCCGGAGTACCGGTACTGAAAAATCTTATACTTTCAGTGAGCAGACGTGAGGCATGTTGAAATTGTTAAAAATTTATTCATAACGACAATCCCGGTTCTAAAACCCACTGAATTCATTGGTCGTGGAGCGCGCGGTCGGTTAGAGGATGTTCATTCTCGCGGCGCGGCATAGTGCATTTCTGTAATAATGATCACACGGCGCGATTTCATAGACCATTGGTATACTTCAGCGACAACCGGTCGCCGGCGACGGAGTCGTCGTCGTCGCATCGAATTCCACACACTATTGCGTACTGACATTTACGCACACGCTCATCTGCACAGCAGACAAAAAATCGATTATGGTCATGCCATACCAGTCTATATAGGATTCCGTGACTTTTTCAATTGTTTTCACTGTCTGTCACAATATGATTATCATCTGGTCGTTTTAACAATCCCTGTTTTAATTGGTAGTTGAGGAAGCAGAAAATCTAGATCCATAGAAGAGGCAAAATACGTCGTCTTGCGATAAAATTCATGCATTCGACAGCCTAGACAAATGTGTAAATAAAAAGAACGATTCGTAAACAATGGAATGGGATAATGACAGCACATAAACAACCAGTTGAAAAAAAAAACTGCAGATAAACAACTAAACCGAAACGTACAAAACTATAATGTCTTTTGATGACACTATGCTGTTCATGATATGCCAAAAATCACATAAAACAGCGTGAAATGGATGAATCTGTGGACTCCAGGGGAGCCAGCGACAGCCCGTCGCTGCGGCGACGGAGTATACCAGGGTTACGTCAGTGGAAACTATAACACCCCTCAGCGACCTGTTCAAGCGACGAGCGCACGCAAACTGATCCCGCGGCCGACCCTGCTATAGTGCCGTTGCTGGTCGCGACACGATGAGTGATAGTTGTCGAAACCTGTCGCTGCAGCGACAGGAAGGTATACCAATGGCCATAGAATCGCATTTTGCCGCTCTTCTAGGCGGCGGAACTGTGAAAGACACCTAACGCGGATCAGCCGTGGGGTGCGTTAAAGTCTGTAGTGGACTATGTGAAACCAACGAAAGCAAGCCGGACGCCATCGCCCAGAGCCGCAGGAATGCGACGCTGAACAAAGGGATGCCGAGTCAATTCGTTCGACTCCGCGGGGTGTCAGAATTTGTGGTTTACCGTGATAGCGCTTTGGGACCAAGCACGCCTTGACCAAAGAGCACCTTGAGAACGGGAGTCGTACGAACGGCTCGACAGGAGCGCTATCCTTATGGTTGTTAACGCTGACATAACAGCGAACGAGCGCGGATCGTGAGCAGGATCTGTGTTTGTAGGGTCAATTTGGGCTCTCGGGGAGCTCACATGGCTGGCTAGGAAGCTCTTGCGGTTACTGTGCGAGGAATCAGTGTTCAGCTATTCTAAAGCGCGGCTCGACCGCTGGCAGGATTGTAGACACTGCGTGAGCCTTAACGTCTATTTATTTCTAGACCATCGAGAAAACTCTCTAGCACATCTCTGGCTTCTGCATTGCAGTTCTTTTCTCTTCGAAGCCTTCAATTCTCCGCCATTATCGCCGTGTGTCGACTGTCTTCGAGGAAACACTGCTGCCTCCTTTCCTCGGTCTAATCTCTATCATAGTTGCTGATATTGGTATTGAAAGCGTATTCGGCTGCGTCTTGCTTTCGGAACTCCAGCGTGACCAATTCTTCATTCTAAATAACGTGACTGTTCGCGTAAATGTTAGAGGAAGCTTGAAGTTGAACGAACCTCCTTGGAAGTAGGTAGCCTAAGTCATGCATGAAAATTTGACGGTACATGTGATTGATAGCGAAATAGACATAGTAATTACATGAGTAGGACACCATGATGAATATGACCTGAATCACAGTTGAATGTGTTAATATGTTGAGGAAATGAGCTCAGCAAAACTGACCACATAGCTTTGGATGATGGTTATCTGTTCGGTTGGCTCATACCAGCTTACGATAACCAATGTTATCATGGCGGTGCACCAAGTGGAGGCGAATACCGTGATCAGCCACAACAGTGAATACAACGCCTAAATAAGGTTCCGTCCATAGCAGACGACCTAGCGCCAAGTGACGCTGGGGGTTCGCATCTTTAACACTTAGGAGACCGCGCGTTCCACGGCTAGCTCCAGTAGCGGACCGGCGCGCTCGACGGCCAATCACTTCAGGGAGTTTTTAAACTGATTTTTTGTTGTAATCGCCTATGTCAAAAGGAGATATATGGCGCCTAATATCTGCATACCATTTATGGAAGTTGTATGAAGCATAGATATAAGAGCAATAATCGGAAGGAGTCCGTTTTTCTTGAAGTAAAACGAAAAAATTGTGTTTTTGGCGTGGGTGCGCAGTGTGGACACGCGGTCCATTAAGGGTTAACACTCGTTATTGATCTGACTCTCCAGTGACCACTGCAGCCGCCCTATCGCTGACGGTGGAGGCATAGCGGCAGTAGCGGCTGTCACTAATATTATCGATATTATCGTTAACCACGTGCCGTCCTTGGACACGTTGAATGCGTCAGCCGTCGAGCGTCACGCGCCAGCGTTTCAGCGCTGGCGTACGACGCTCCGACGTCTTGACGCTTTGCCGGTGGTCGTCTGCTAAGTTCTCCCTTACAAGGGAATGACCAGACCCGTTTGCCAGAACTGCCCATACACTCGTTTTTCTGCTAGAATACCTACCTTAAGCGTAGTTGTGAGAAAAACCTACTATTTGCCCGAGTAGTACTGGGGAGAGAAGTTATGAGTTATTTTTCGAAACGGCGAGAAATTGGCGAGTGCTATATCATCTATCATTTCAACAACACCACCAAGCCCAACTGGTCGAATTGTCCAAGGCGGCGACCTACCATCAGGAGGCTCCTGAGTTCTATCCCCTCTGCTGGTCAAGTTTTTGCAACGACGTTTTTTGAGCCCAACAACTGGAAACGGCATTTTGATTATACTTTATCGACACCTGCTCTCAGAGGGAAGAGGAACAAGCATAGAGAAGAGCAAAACACGGAAACGAATTTTCTAATAAAACTTTTTGTATGAGTGGATGGTTTGAGTTGTGTGGTCCAACTTACAAGGAAACATGTTTTATTCTGAGGCGATTTGAACCTCTTGTTTTGTGTCTTATTTAATTACAACTGCTTTCACACGATTGTCGATTTCACGGCAGAGTCCCGGTCAACTCGACAGCCCGAACGCAACGCTTTTCCCTATTGAAAACGGCAAATGCACGGAAATTGGATGTTGCAATGATGCTAGTTTTAGGTTTTGCTGCTATTGTAATAAGAACTTGTGTTTCGCCCACTTCCTCAAAAATTGCCATTGGCGTTGATTTTTCTTGCCGTGAACTCCATTCCAAGTGATTGCTGACTTTTCCCATCAGAAGAATCGTCAATAAACTTCTACATGAATACCCCTCACGACGTCTGTCTCGAAGAACAGCATGGCAAATTTTTTTTGCACCAAAGGAGACTGTACCACGTGATTCTCTGGATGGAAGTCTATGAGCTACGGTAGCTAAATTGTATTATTCTCATATAGTAACATACCGTAATATTTTGAGTCCAAACTTCGTCCAGGAGGGTAATTTGGGGGTGTCGAACACGAATCTGAGGTCCGTTTGTTGTTTTTCTTGAAATTATGACAGGTTACCGTAGCTTGATGGTAATAATCCTGCAGGGCTCTTCACTTTTTGGTTCATAACTTTTTTCACTACTACTCGGGCAGCTAGACTAGGGTTTTAAAGACAGTGTTCACGATGGATATCGCACTCGAGTTCGACCCAAAAATGAGATTGTTTGGTCGTGAGGTAACTAATAGTGAAGATACAGGGAAGAAAAACGTCCAGAATAAGTCAAAATAACGGTTTCTAAATTCAGGGCGTGGACGAGAATCATGGTCCCTGCTGATTTCGGCAAGCGCGCGCTAATCGCGAAATCTGCGCGAATCCATAATGCTAACTGCAGCAGGGTTGCTTGGCGATTTGCCGTCGAAGCGTGTGCGGCGCCACAAGCTCGTCCGTTCGAGGGGCGGACCGGGGTAGGTAGGCGCAACGGGAGAGCTTTCAAAGCCGTTTTTAATTCTGTCTGGCCAGTTTTCGTTGCTTTCTTCGACCCTATCCTCTACAGCACCTGCCAACTTAGTGTTTCACACCGAGACTTCGAGAACGAGATTTATCGTGAACACTGCCTTTAAGATTACGCGTTGCAGGTCAAAGGGCGGGCACCTCCGATCTCGCTCTCACGCAGCATCAATGGCGGAATTCTGTCCCCGCCCAGTCTCGTCTCACTTTCAGAGCTGACCAATCTGAATTTTCGCGGCATCAAGCCCGCCGCTGTAGACTTGCTGCTGAACCTTCAGAGAGGGGGGTCTTAGAGGCGGACCTACCGCCCTTGCTTTTACCCCGTTTTCCAAAGTATGTGCACCGGGTTCGCGTCAACAAAAACAGAGATGACAGAGCACAAAGACGAGTGGTCGCACTTGGTTGTGGTATGAGACGCAATCTACGCCGCCATCCGAATCAGTCGACATGGGAGGCTGTCAACGCATGAAATCGCGTCAAGACCGACCGTGCGACAGGAATTGGGGAGTAATCGAGGTGAACGCAGTTATCCACTCACCTTCCTCTGGTCGGACTGTTTGACAATACTGTACCGCTGCTTTTCTGAAAAGAATAGTTTAGCTGCAATTACCGTAATTTCATAAGAGATAGTCAAGAATAATTGATCTGTTAGCTATGAAGCAATCTGAGGCTGCATCTGTGAGTGTATTCGAGGGTTTAGACCTCCGCCATAGTCGACCGATCAGCTGTAGCCAGCCCGGTCGATAAGCATCTACAACATCCTACTATATATATTTTGGTAAATTTGTGTGTGCGTGTGTGTGTTTATGTATGTGTGCGTTTCTCTGTGTGTTTGTTTGACCGTTTATTCGGCTTGACTTTCAAGACGGGCTACCTTACGGGTACGGGCTCAAGAGCGCGCAGAACGCCGTAGAAAGTGTGTGGGACCCAAGTGGAAGTGCGTAGGACGCCGTAGAAAGTGTGCGGGACCCAAGGTAGAGCAGGCGCCGGACGCCGAAAAAGTGTGTGGGACCCAAGTGGAAGTGCGTAGGACGCCGTAGAAATGTGCGGGACCCAAGGTAGAATGCGCCGCCGGACGCCGTAGAAAGTGTGCGGGACCTTAGGTAGAGGGCGCCGGACGACGTAGAAAGTGTGCGGGACCCAAGGTAGAGTGCGCCGGACGCCATAGAAAGTGTGCGGATCAAAGTGGGGAGTGCGCAGGACGCCGAAGAAAGTGTGCGGGACCTAAGTGGAAGTGCGTAGGACGCGGTAGAAAGTGTGCGGGACCCATGGAGTGCGCAAGACGCCGAAGAATGTGCGGGACCTAAGTGGGAGTGCGCGGGACGCCGAAAAGTGTGCGGACCCATGGGAGTGCGCAGGACGCCGAAGAAAGTGTGCGGGACCCAAGTGGAAGTGCGTAGGACGCCGTAGAAATGTGCGGACCCATGGAAGTGCGTAGGACGCCGCAGAAAGTGTGCAGGGACCCAAGTGGGAGTGCAGAGGACGCCAAAAAAGTGTGCGGGACCCAAGGTAGAGTGCGCCGGACGCCGTAGAAAGTGTGCGGGACCGAAGTGGGTTAGCGCAGAGCTTCAAAATCGTTTTGTGCATCTATAAGAGAGTGTATACCACCCCTTTCTTCACGTCCCCTCCCCCTTAACCACTCATTTCAACTGCTTAGGCCCCGGTCATAGTTGGATTAGCCGACGCCTCCAGCCCGGTCGATACACACAGAATGCATTGGAAATGGGATGCAAAAATCACTCGGTGTATCCCCTGCACTCTCTGCACCCCAACACCCCCCGCACCCCCCGGTCGATACGTATGAACAACATGGTGAGGTGAAGCGCGAGAAAATCACTCGGTGTATCCTCAGCTTTCGCACGCACCCCCCAACACCCCCCGGTCGATACGTATGTTTAAAATGATGGAGTGAGGTTGTGAAAATCTCTCGATGTATCCGACGCGGTCGATATCCATGCAATACGTGGATGACGGCGGATGAGAAATCACCGGGTGGGTGGGTCGATGATAAACATTGCGTATCACTAGAAAGCTAACCTTTACTGCTACCTCCGTGACTTCACCATACTCGCCTTCACTATTTCTCTGAACAGGTGCAATCCTGTTGGCCACGTAATCATCGTCATATCTAGTTGATGCATCGAGTGATTTTCTCAACCTCACTCCATCATTTTAAACATACGTATCGACCGGGGGTGCGGGGGTGTTGGGGAGGTGCGGGGGTGCGGGGGGAGCGGGGGTGTGGGGGGATGCAGATGCAAATAGCACCAACTATGACCGGGGCCTTAGCTGTTTATATGCACCAACCTTTCTAAATCGGGTTTATATACGATGGAAATGTGAGTTAATCAAAATATGCATCCAGAAAACACAAACATCATTATACTTCATTGGGCAATAAAGGTAGCAGGGTGTCGGTTGGTCATGGAGGCGTTTACTAAATCTCAAACAGCGGTTGTCTTTATCTTTACAGAATTGAATATAAATGAACTACCACTTTAGAACCTCTTAAAGCTAGGTAAGGGTCGGTGTGCAACTGCATAAGAAAGGAGGTTAGCAGGGTTTGCATGGTTTGAAATAGTTTGTAATTTCTGATTCCTCGAGCGTTTTCGTCGAAACCAGCTCAACAGCTGGCGCAACCGTACTCCAGCAACAGAGGCCGGCGATGGCCGGCAAGCGTGAGAGAACTTCGAACGCCATCTCACATAGAATTAGCGGAGTTCGATTCATTCGCCTTATAATTAAGATGCCGGCGAAGCCGGCAAATGGGCCGGCGTAGCCGGACCCCAGCGGCAGAGGCCGGCGTCAGCCGGCGACGCCGCTGGTGCAAATATATGTAAGAAATCCACATGTTGTGGCCGGACTGAGCACGCCCGAACCGTTCCGGTCGACACGTATGCAACGCATTGTTTACTGAGGTAGAGAATCCTTCGTTGTGGACGGCCTGAGCCGGTCGTAGTGCGCAAGAGTATGGTGCGGTGCAATGGGAGGATGCGGCTGCATAGCATTATCAAGTGGCATGCAGCTGACAACTAAGGATGGCTCAGTGCGGCTGGGGGCCGACTATGACGGGGGCCTTCGGAATCTCAGTCATAGCCGGCCGGAATAAGTAGTCCTGAGCTGTCCCTAGTAATCCTACTCGGCCCTGAGCCGTACCTAGTAATCCTACGCCTTCCCTAGTCGTCGGCTGAATGCTGTAGGGTCGCATTATTGATTCATTGCTCACCTCGGCATACTCACTGCTTCCGGCCCAGGGCGGTCACAACGGGGAATTTATAACCTCAGTAAGGAATGCATTGCATACGTATTGACCCAGATGGCCGCAGCTGGATCAGGCCGGACCAAGCTGGCTCGAGCCGGCCACATCGGAGGGAAAATTGGAGGGTGAAGTGCCGTTCTGGAAAGATCGCTCGCAACATTTCGGACGGCAGCTCAGTACGCGAAGACCCAATAGGTACGTATATTCTGTTTATTTTGAATTGCACAAAACACGGTCCGCCAATAGTCCCCTAATTGGCCCGCTAGTACCGTAGTGTACGTCCACAACGCGTTTTCGGCAGACACGACGGCACAGTGGCAGGGTGGGTGGCCGAGTGACGGCATTGACGAATCGATCGGTCTGCACACCGGGTGCACACCCGGGTCTGTCGAGAACGCGTCGTGGACGTACACTACGGTACTAGCGGGCCAATTAGAGGACTATTAGCTGACCGTGTTTTGTGCAATTCAAGATAAACAGAGTTAAGAATATTGCGGGCAAGTAAATGACGGATCAATCAAATGGCGGTCCGAACCTCAATAAAGTAACTTGCCAAAGATATATCGACTCGAAGATCACCTCGACAGGCGATATGTTATCGAAATCTCAGGCTAAAGGCCTTATGGATGAAATGAATAGCAACCACTGGCGTAATACCACCGGCATGGATCCTGAAGAGACTTTGCGTTCCCCATTGGAGGTTGGCGCAAAATCGGTGCACCTATGTTACAGCATTTGGCACCCAGTTTGCGCCAACATTCAACAGTGAAACGCAAAGTCTCTTCCGGTTCCATGCCAACGTTATGTGACAAGAAGATTCTACTCCGTCTCAGATCAAAAATTTGAAGGAGGTAGTGCGTCGCTCTCTACGCTAGTGAATGCTGGCCCACTACTAAAGCCATCGAACAGTGCCTGCAAACCGAGGAGATGAAGATGTTTAGATGGTCACTGGGTGTCACTCTGAGGGACCGGATCTTAAACGATACCGTGCGTACCACCTAGGGTGTTGCGCCACTACCTAGAAAGATGAGGTACGAAAGTCCCAGATGTTTGGTGATGTTCAGCGTAAGCGGATCGATTGCGTAAAAGCCGACATGGGTAGGGGACGCAGCTGATAGCAATAAGTGGAGGATAAGAACGAAGCGTGCATACCCTGCATCATTGGAGGACAAACGCTAGAAAGAAGAAGAAGATAGGCAGTCGCAAGGGTCCGGATCAAAAAATTTCGCTTCAAAGGAAGTAGCAACGCTGTTTAGCGGGGAAAGCGGCATGCCTGGAATCGAGGGAGGGATGAGAAGTTGGGCGCTAAGTAGTTGGGTGCTTCCTAATTGAAAATGAGACGGGCGAGAACGCGTTCTCAGGCAAACTGGGGCGTCGACAACAGGTTAGTAAGTTATCATCTCATAAACCGCTCCCTGTTGACAAGTCAAATCGCGCGTATTGTCAGCCTGAAACCTGCCCGTTGCCCAGCGGCGTCCGCCTGTTGTCCGGCTGTTGACAACAGGATGTGTCGCGTTTAGCGGCCTATTTAGCAGCAGTTCACATCCTACTGGACTGTTTCATCTAGCTTAGGAACTACTTTACACCGACACGCGTCGCGGTCGGCACACCGGCACGCGTAGCGGTCGGCACACCGACACGCGTCGCGGCCGGCACACCGACACGCGTCGCGGCCGGCACACCGACACGCGTCGCGGCCGGCACACCGACACGCGTCGCGGCCGCTCGCCCAGCCTCCACTGGGGCCGCCGCCGGATGCGCATGGGCTCCAGGTGCTGGACGGGGCCAACATACCGCAAACTTGGGTAATTGGACCCGCTGCACTCTCATCATCCGCAGCATGCCTGAAAAATGCGTCGTATACTTTCCTGGTATCTAGAGCGCTAGCTGTGCAACAGCTCGACATCGACCAGATCATAACTCGCGGCCACGGCCCCTCCGAATATCGGCGCGTTTGCCAGCGGTGACTCATGGTGGGCGCATCAACCTGTTGTCGACGCCCCAGTTTGCGTGAGTTAGTGCAAAGGAATCCAGGAGTCTCCACAACCTTCACCTTGCACTCGCCCTTCTCATGCATGCGGCCTCAGACAGCTTGTTGAATAGCCATGACCGTCCAGTGACAAAATCAAAGAAATCCTTGGTATCACCTCTCTTCCGAACAACAGAATAAATCACCACATAGGTTAGGAAAACGACCAAATTCGAAAATCCATTCCAGTTGAACCAAAACCTACTCACGCCCTCGTCTAAAGAAAGTGGTGGGTTGCAGAGTAAAATCCTGAAAAAAAGGGATTTTGATTCAATGATAAGCGAGTAGGTCATCTATAACAAACTTACGTGGGGTTTGCTCCAGATGTTATATTTTTGACGGTGGCCAAGATATTGATCAAAAGAGCATATAGCACTGCAGGAATGGATGCAATAGCCACATACGTTAAAGTTCTCGCTGTCATATGTCTGCACGGAAAGGAAAAGTCAAAACTGGGCATTGGCTCAGACGATTTACCACGACATCGCGCGAGATGCCGGTTCATCCTTGTGGCGGGCACTATGGATAGGGACTCAACCTGTACCTCAACGGGAAAATCAGCGAGTAAAGGATGTCCATAGCCAGAACGAGAAACATCATTGAGTGCAGAGAGCTGGAAAGGCACACAGTTACAATTATTGTTCTGGTCTACGATCTGGTTGAAATACGCACTCACGAGAAGAATATGTAGGGGCTCATGAAGATAAAACATATATTTCGTTTGATTTCACCACCTCGCAATGCAAATATGACATTAATCAGCTCGCCAAGTAAAGAAACCAACTGGTAGAATGAAGTCATTGCCAGTAAAATGCCTGAAATCCGTTTTATGTTGTATTTCTTGAGGTCGAATGATGTGCTTTTTCTTGCTAACTTCCTGCAGCATCGATTTTCACGGACTATGAGTAGCCGCTAGTCCTACACTAATGGATCAGAGGACTCATGACTCGTCCCCTGCTTAAAGGCACAGTACACCTTCAGATATGATTTTTGAGATTTTCGTGTAAATGTGTAGAAGATCCCTCCTGTATAACACATGCCAAATGCGAGATCTCAATTTCTCCAAATAAGCGAGATATAAGCGACCACCATGGGCCCGACCCCCTTCCTGATTTTCGATCTCAATAGCGGCTAGATGGATGGATGATTTTCAACCGAGTCGTCGTTCTTCACTACCTTTCCGATCTATCTCCTCATCCTGTTTGACTCTCGTGCCGCGACGGCGAATCAAGAGAAATAGGGGCTTGAGACAACTCGTCCACCAAATTTTTGCTCACAAAATACAGGCATTTTTCAAAGAGCCATATCTCCATTCGTAGGAGGTCTTAGACGATTACAGAAATACCATGGTGATCAGAGTGTGGACCTCTCCAAGATCAGGATAAAACCTAAAGAATAATTTTCTGGGTGTCCTGTGCCTTTAAGCCTGTCCCGCGAAAACTGAGTATCATGTATTGGGTTGGACAATAACTTCGCCCGGTTTTTTTTCAAAGAGCTTTATTTGAACGAAAACAATAAGTACAATAATTAATTAATGAATTATGTATTCGCCGCTACTGTTTACGACCTTCTCCCACCTCTCGACCAATTTCTTGATGCCGCTCCGCCAAAAATTGCCCGGTCTGGTGTCAAAGTAGTTGTTGAGCCAATGGATTCGACATTGAGCGTAAAAGGTGATATCCGGTTGATGTAAGGTCCGGAGAGTACGGTGGATGCTGAAGAACCTCCCATTCGAGCTCATGGAGTGTGGCTTTGACAACTTGTTCGGCATGGGGTCTGGCGTTGTCGAGGAGCGAAATGGCTTGGCCTTGACGATCAAGTCTTTTCAGTCGCATAGCCTCGTTTATGCCTAGTGCACACTCCCCGCGACGGCGACAATGCATATCAGCAATATCGATTTTCGGTCGATTTAAATGAGAAACACTATGTTGCGTCGCCCAACGCGCTAAGTGTGCACTAGGGCTTACACCGCGCAGTTGGGCAATGTAGAGCTCCTTGTTCACCACTGCGTTCCTTTTAATCATTTCCAATCTATCGTGCCTTCCCAGTCCCACCAAACGCCAATCATGGTTTTCGTCGCGTGAAGATCGTGCTTGACTCCCCGTTTCAGCTCGTCTCCTAGAGCCACGCACCCCTTAAATGCTTTCAATTGACGTAAAAACACCATTTCTCTTCTTACGTGACCATTCGATACGAAAAGTCTTGTTTAGGACCGCGTGTTGCTCGATGGCGCGCGAGGTGTCAAGCAGCGATTCGAAGAGTACTCACATTCCAAGTCTGAAAATAGGAAAAAAACAGAATTGTACTAAAAAACAAATAGCAAAGTTTTGCAGAGCAGAAAAGGCCCTTTCTAACAGATTATAAAACTTTGCTTAACGAACAAACAAGTCAATGAAATAGAGCTCTGAAAAAAACCGAACGAACTTATTCCCCAACCTAATATGATACTTGTGTGTTGGGCCCAAAAGTCTCTGGACGCACACTACGCTGCCTACACGTCTATTACTCACAGGCCAGGGCCGACTAGGGTGAGCCAACAGCAACGCCATTGAGCGTTACGCACAAAACAGAACATATGTCACAGACAAAAGTATAGACCGACTGCACGGCGTTTTTTGCTACGAAACGGAACATCAATATTAGTATGCCTTTGGAACTGTAAAAACTACGAATTTTTAACGCGGCACTAATTGTACATAAGTTGAAATACAATTCGTCATGCACGTCGGAGGAAGCACCTTGCTCAACTAAGAACGGAGTGAGGACAAACTCTAACTATTTGACGAGCTCCCAGGCATAGGAGGGATCCATGCGCACGGGCATTGAAGGCAGGGTCCTAATAAAGCCCCGCTCGACCATCAGGTGATGACGGGAGCGGAAGAGGTGCGGAGAGGACGACCCTACATTGTAGACCCTCCACCATATGCGGATTCAGGTTGGTCGGCTAGCAGGGCATACGTCGATTCGGAGGAGCAGGTCGCCACGTCACAGTCATGTAACACGACCGCACGATGAGCGGCGCTCTCCATGGCAACGATGTTGACACCGGCGCTATGACTTGCCAGGAAGCAAGAGTAACGCTCTGCATCTCTGCGCTTCGATAATCCTACGGTAGGCGTTCCGTGGCGGGACCAGGGACAGGAGGCCAGACGGCGGCCTTTAAGTGATGAAGTCGTACGGAATTCGCTACACCACGCCAGCATGTGGGGTTAGCATCTCAGAACGTTTTCGTTGACTCGATTTCGACTTTGCGAACAAAGTCCTGCTTCTCGCCTCCTTCAACCACGCTATACTTGTTCGTAAATTGACGGCAAGTTAGTGGTACGAACGTCGCTACAGGCGAAAAGATACAGAATTTAACGTAAAATTCACCGTAAACTGAACTTGAAAGCTTGAGAATTAGGTTATCACTCACCGTGCTTTGTTTGCAGAGATTTGTGCCGATAGGTCGCCGAAATGAGGCTTACATTTCCGAATATACCAAGAACTTCGAAATAAAGTATGATAATTGGGACGATTGTCGGAGCCAGTTGACCGAGTAATTTCCACATCTGTCACTGAGGATTTCAAACTTATGTATCAAGGATGGGCCTGAGTAATTTGAGATACCAGAATTCACAGCGCAGTACAGAGTTGAAATTTCTGAAATCGGGAATCGGAACAAGATTAAATGTCTCGGAAATCGGGACTATGTTAAAATCGAGGGATATAACTGAGCTAGGCGGAACTCTCGGCACGGAGCGGACGAATTTTCAATGGGAGAAAACATTCTTACGAATAAAATTTTCAGATTAGAAAATAACAAAGTGTTTTTCTCGAAGCCCCTTTTATGTGCTTATCGGCATGAATGAGTTCACCCAGGAAAAAGTATAGTTCGGGGTCTGGTTAAAGGTGTTAGATTTCATATACCGTACTTACTCGTTCAGAAGTATGGTTTCCGTATTCGATTTAGTCTAACGCATGGAGCAGGCGGCAAGCCGTGAGGTGTTGACGGCATCACTAGCGAACGGGGTTTCGATTTGCGCGCGGCGAGCTACCGCATCGGCACCGCTCATTTTTAGACTGAATTTATTACGTGAACTCTGCATGCACTTCTTATTTTCAGGCTTCTTTGCAAGGTGTACCTCTATTTGAGGTGTACTCCACATAGAGGGTGTACTTAAATTTTTCAAGCCTATTTTTTGGATTTCTTATAGTGGAAAATTTTATAAAAAGAACTGTGTATATTCGGAACCCAACCAGGAAAAAACAGTTATTCAAGTCCTGTTGAGTCATTGCTTTCACACTCGTTAATATTTGTTATCGTCATTGTCTAACTAGGAAACCTCCCTCGCATGGTGTTCACCCGGATCAGAGAGCTGATGAATGTTTTCTGGTCAATTCTGGCATGCTCCCTTCAACTCTGGCCTCGGATGTTGCTGGGACATCTGTTAAAAAAGTTGTAGCTGCTCAAAGTTCGTATTTCCTACAGCTGAGCTGAACGTGGCGTTTGCAGCCCTTGGATGAATTTGACCCAAAAATTTTAATGAAGGTTTAGTTGGCGTACTGAGCCTGAATACCAAGTCGTTTTCTTTATTTTCGAAAGAATCCATGAGCTACAGATTTGAAAAGACGAGAAGCTTGTGATTGTCTGCTGAGCGCCTTCTTAACCTTAGTGTATGGTTCTGAAAGCATTACAAAAAAATCTTTTCAGAGCTGACCCAAGATTTCCCTATGGGGTCTTTTTGAGGTGCTGATAATGAATCTGATGTTCATTTGACACTTTTCGATAACATTCAACATATTGTAACCGAGGGTTCCCATCGGGGAAAATTTTTTAGGGCGAAACGCGATTCTCGACGATTTCCGGAATGGTTCCATAGATGAGGCCTTCTTCTGTGGGGGCTTTCTGGAGTGCAATCACGAATCTGCAATCGGTGGGTATATAGTAGCTTGGTACCACATACGATTTCTGAGAAAAATCCGAAGAATTTTTTCAAAACTCCCTAAAAATTCCATTACCTTGTCGCAAGGCTTATAACGTTTTCAGAGTGGTTTCGGACAGCTGCGAAGAGCATACTCGAATTCTACTTCCGCAATGGTTCTAGAAAAATGCATTTCCTCCGGAGCGACCAAGCTGACTAAAAGTAAAAAGGTTCCCTCGTGAGAGTAGAGAAACTAAGGGAACGGCAGAATGGTACAAAAATATTTCTTCGTTTCAACAATTAGCTGCACTGACAGTACTGGAGCATATTACATTCCACGTACAATATCCAAGGGAAAAAATGGGCAAAGTGGGCTACTAAGGGGCTAAGCAGAGTGCCATAAGGGCGCGGCGCGGCGTAATGGTGAACTGTCGTATTGATAGATCGCGTCGATCTATCATTACGGCAGCCCACCATCAGGCCGCGCCGCGCCCTGATGGCACTCTGCTCAGCCCCTAAAGCGTCTTTTGGCCACAACTCGCCTCAAAGTGCTCGGTTTTCGATTTCGAAAACGCCGAAATGTAGAGCATGCCGTGATCTAGTGAACCATACAAAATTATATTGCGAAATTAGGGAGCAACATGATTTTTAAGGCGAAATACATTTTCATTTTGACCATGCTAGAGATCGCGTACAGTTGTTTTTGATCGAATGGGCTCGTTATCTTGTGATAACATTATCAAATTCATAACTAACTGCATCTTGAAAGAGCGTTTTCATAGAAAATTCCAGATTTCATCTCATATAGTTAGATAGATTGTGGCACGGTGTACATTTTGGTCCTTTCGAAATTGAAAACGGAGCACTTTGAGGCGAGTTGTGGTCGAAAGACGCTTTAATTGCCCACTTTGCCCATTTTTTCCCTTGAATAGCGGCGGTATTGTACTTCTCGTGCGTTTTTCACAACGTCTTGGTTATTTCAGCTCCACCCTGGGACCAAGTGGTGCTTCTGGCAAGTAATCTCAAAACTGAAGTATATCGGGAACACTGCCTATAAGAAGTCGGCAAAGAGTGGATCCAATTTGTGCCGAAAAGGAAAGAGTTGACGACGATATTGGGAGCCACCCTGACGATACAAGGGGAAGATGTGGGGGCTGAGCACAAGTAATGGAGCCTACTGGTGGCGGCTACTGAAATGCTCGATGAGTTTAGTCTGACTGCTTAGAGTGGATGGACAGCTGTCTGCAATCAAATTAGTTTGTAGTTCAATCTTCAGACATCTAAACGACTCATTGAAGTCTACTACGATTACTTTGTGCTGATTTCGACGCGGAATTCGTACACTTGCGAGAAAACGAAATCGACTATCTATTTTTTGAGGGAAGGTTAACCTCAGCTGATTATTTTTGGTCGAAGACATATTGAATTGTCGCGAAAGCTAGCTTTATCAGGGGAATGATTGTCACGTTTTCACAAACGAATTTTTTCATCTACTCCACTCTGTGATATATGAGAGCGTCCAATCGAATCAGATTTTATCGATTAATATTTTTTGTATACATTTGTTGTTAATTAATGATACACTTGCTACCGCAGTTTGTCCCATCGAATGGGGAGGGGTCGCGAGGACGTAATGCTATTGCTCCTCAAGGAGGCCTGGGCGCGGTCGGTCCCAAAACGAAATCCGGAAGCACGCTAGAACCGCTCGCGTAAGACCGGTGAGGTTGGAGTAGTCTGAGTCATCAGTCTTCGCCCTTACCGCGACCGCGCGAGGCCGTCCATCCTGTGGCTGCGTGTCACTTTTTTTGTCGACTTGCCGTGCTTCGTTTTGGGGCCTCTGGCCTTTGGAACATTACTGCACTACTTGTAATACAGTTGGCCTAATTATCGATTGTGAATGGTGCTTCCTTCTTCTGTAGTATTATTCCCCTTCTCTCCTTTCTGTTCCTCAAAACTCTTCATATTTATGTTGTCGTATAAACTGATCTCATTTACTCGCGTTCTATCATGGGTGCGAGAGGCTTTCATGTATTTCGTAATGTCCATACTACAGTATAGATCAGCACACGGAAGGTCCATTTTGTGGCGCCGGCTGTGTGGTATAATCGTAATTAAATCTTCATTACAGTATACGGTTTACTGGCGTAATTGTCTTTTCATCTGTAGGGAGCTTGTCGGTTTGATTTCTCGAGACTGGTGTCGGACTCTGGAAAATAACCACCAATTCGCAAAAGGGTGTTTGGCGCTGATGAAAAGGGAGGATGATTCTAGATCGAAATAAATTAAAATCTTCACCTCTGGACAGGTGAATGAGGGAACCATCACCATTGGGAGAATCGGTCACGTCCTGGGAAAAGCCTCAGAAAAGAATCGAAGTGAACCGACATTCGTGCAAGTCATTTTCAAGATCGGATGGGTGTCATTGCCGGTTTTTGGTCCATAACTTTTTCACCCTTCAAGAAAGAGCTTTGGTGAAGGCTTTTTTTGAAGTCCTCATAGAATTTTGTTCCGAATAGCGTTTTAAGCCACAAAAGATACGTTTCCACTCTTCCAGCCGATTTCAGTTTATAAAGTGCATTTATTTTACCTGAGGCTGACGGTTTCTCGTTCATAACTTTTTTACGTTAAAGGCAGCATACACGCTCGCAAACATGGTCGAGATATCAGCATAAATAGGCCTGCACGGCCCCTACCATGTCGTGAACGACGTTTGAAGCGCTGAAAACCATCCAGGATGATAGTATTTGACCATCCCTGTCACGCTCGCCCGTATTTTCACACCCCTTCGAGTAACAGAATGAAAAGTTAAACTTGAGAAAACATGTGACAACTTAGAGTAATAGCACTATCAAAGGGGAGTGCACGAGAGAAACAGCTCGATTCACTTGATTATTACCTGTCTAAACACTCATAAACTCTCATCCACTTTCGAGAATGCCGCTCTACTCCGGATGGCTCTTGAAAATGGAGGATTTTATCAGTGCACAAACATGTAATATCCAGGTAACTCGAGCTGTTTCTCTCGTGCACTCCCATTTGATAGTGCTATCAGTCTCAATTATCTCATGTTTTCTCAAGTTTACCTTTTCTTTCTGTTACTCGAAGGGGTGTGAAAATACGGGCGCGCGTGACAGGGATGGTCAAATACTGTCCTCTTGGATGGTTTTCAGCGCTTCAAACGTCGTTGACGACATGGTAGGGGCCGTGCGGGCCTATTTATGCTGATCTTGCCCTGTATGGCTTGTGTTGATATATGCGTTTCGTATTTACCGAAGTAGGATTCTATGGTGCCCGCCAAACTGAGAAAAACGTGTTTCTAATGAATTCAAGGTCTGCTATTGTTCAAGAAGGATATTCGTGAGAAATGGTTTGAATACCTAATCTTTTCCTCCGCAGTCCATTATCCTTTCAGCAGCCAATGCTATGCGGGCATTCCAAAACCATTACATTCATTTCTATCATTATCCAAAAGATGCCTCAGCAACAGTTTCAATGGTTGAATTTCGAAGCAGGTCTACGTCAGAGTCCTTTTCAGCAGTGCTGTGCTTCTGTGCGATGGATGAGGTTATCGTTCATGGTCTCGTGTCACGTCAATCCGCCATGATCATTTTTGACCAGTGTGATAGCTTATACTGTAGGCACCCCGAGTCAGTGCCATGAGTTCGTATTTAGATCAAAGAGGTGCCCCCGCATCCGCTCGTGAATGGTTTCCTACCAGTTGCGCTGGATCTCGGTAGGGTTATCCTACAGACAGCTACTCAATGGTCAAAATCTGGTCAAACCCTCTGCTTGGGCGGAAGTGATGTTAACGAAGGTGTCACCGAAAGCTCTCATTCATGCTGCTTGAAGAGCAACAGAAAAATAATTCTCGATAGCTCTATTTGTTTCTATTTAGTTTCTCAGCCATCCCTTTTGGAACCCCACAAACTATTGGCTGCTACGGATCCTACTGAACAAAATTTTTTTCTATAAGTGAATGGCCACTGATTTTCGAAGAGCTTATAATCAAAACGTCAGATCTTTCAAATAGAGGCACTGTTTTCGCGTGCGAGAAGCTTAGTTTGCTTCAAGCTTCTTTTCTTTTTAGTCAATCTGGATGTATATTAATTACTTTCATGTTTCTGTTCCTCATTCATGATTGACAAATAAATGAATGAAATATCTCGACCATGTTTGCGAGCGTGTATGCTGCCTTTAAGAGATGGACCTCTGATGAAAAAATCGTGCGTCGACTAGTGTTTTCAACAACGGGGCTCGGCTCCACCGACCTGACTGGCTTATGGAGCAAGTAAAGTTAGGAACACGATATACCATTCGACTCAGAATTTCACGGAAATTTCGAAAACAACCTTCACTATTACTCCAACTGTTACCCTATTTTCAACGGTTAAAGAGTAATAAGTGAAACACTGGTATTTAATAAAACAAATTAGGCTGAAAGATCGGGGCATTACTTTTCAAACCTGAAAACACTAATCGTTGCTGGATTCTATAAGGATTCGGAAAGTAGCCTTGACCAAAGGTGCATCTCTTAACTTAAAAAAGGTATGAACGAAAAACCGTCAGCTTCAGATTAAAAATGCACTTTGTAAACTGAAATTGGCTGGAAGAGTGGGAACGTATTTTTTGTAATTAAGAACTCTGTTATAGAAGGTAAAAAATCATGGACGAAAAACAGATAGTTTTCCAAAATTCGCTGGGAAAAGTTTTCCGAGAAAAATTGACTTCAAGACAGCTCGAAGGGAAATTTCCACGACTTCGGCAAATCATTTCATTAAGAATAGTGATTTCAAAAGCCGGTCACCTAATGAAAAAAATGTTTTAAAATAGTAATTAAAAATAGAAAAAATCGAATGCAAAAAAGGAGGATTAAGGAAACGTTGAAATATGAAGTTGCAGATCAATAGGGAACCTTCACCATTTCCCTTTCAGGTATCCTTAACAACTTCCACCTCTCTGGCCGCTGTCTCCACCTCAACGAACCTATGCTTGTAAAGAAGATTTGAATTTTGGTCGGAGGATTCAAAATGGGGAAAATCTTGCTGGCTAAGAGCAACTTCTGATGGTTTCTAGAAGGCTACAATTTCATTACCGTCAGAAGTTGCGTTCAGCCAGCAGAATTTTCCCCATTTTAATCATCGGACCAAAACTTTTAAGAAGTCGACAAATGGGTCTCGGATTTGTATACAGCTCCCAAGACAATCTCTAGAGAAATGTTTTAAGCTCAATCCAAGACAATTTTTTTGAAAACCCTAAGAATTGCCGTTCGTGTATCCCTTTTCTCTTTGCAAAGCTATGGAAATGTCCACTGTTGGAAATCTCTCGTAAATCCCTGAGACATTAAGAAAGCAATTTCGAACACGGATTATTGATACGCAGGACTATACCAGGTTGTTCAATAAGTTTTGTCGTTCTAAAAAAAATTATGGTTTTCAAAATACACTTCATCATTCAGTATAATCTCCCTGAACATTGATACACTTGCTCCAAGGATCCTCCAATCTGTGGATCCCATCCCTGAAGTGAGAATCTGGAAGGTTTGCAAAATACGCTTCAACAGCCGTTATGACCTCTTCATTTGATGAAAAACGCTTGCCAAGCATAAATTTTTCGAGTTCTGGAAACAAATTGAAGTCGTTGGGGGCCAAATCTGGTGAATACGGTGGATGCTCCAACAATTCGAATTTTAATTCATGGATTTTAGCCATTGCCAAAATGCTCTAGTGACACGCTGCATTGTTCTGATGAAAAGGATTTATTTTTTCTGCGAACCGGGCCTTTTTTCACGATATTTTTTCTTCAACTGGTCCAAAAGGTTGCAATAATATTCAGAATTAAATTCTTCATCAGTTTACAAGTAATCCACGAACAGAATTCCTTTCGCATCCCAAAAAACTGATGCCATAACCTTTTTGGCCGATTTCCGGAAACGAACTCGTTTCGAAGCCGAACAACCAGGTTCACACCACTCTTTAGCCTCTTGTATGATTCAGTATCATGGTGATAGACCCAAGTCTCATCCATAGTGATGAATCAAAATCCACTTTATCCTTTTTAAAACGCTCCAAATGTTGCTGAGAAAGTCGCATTCGAATGTGTTTTTGTTCCATTGTTAGCGAATGCGGCACCCATTGTGCACACAGCTTTCTAAAACCCAAAATTTCACTTAAAATATGGCTCAAACTGCCTAATGAGATGTGTAGAGCCTCTTCTAAATCTCTCTCAGTCAATCGACGATCTTCCAAAACCATATCCTGTATTTTGGCTATGATTTCTGGTGTTGATGCGCTTTTGGACGTCCTTCACGTGGATCGTCTTCAAGGCTTGTACGACCACGTTTAAATTCAGCAACCCATCTTTCTACTGTTCTAATTATAGGTGAACAATCATTATACACTTTTAACATTCGTTCGTGAATTTCTTTTGGTGCTACACCTTCCAAAAATAAGAATTTTATCACTGCACGATATTCAATTTTTTCCATTGCTGTGACACGGCGATACTAAATGGCTTGTAAACAAAGAATGAATTGACAGATTGAAATGAAACTTCACATACGTTCATATGAAGAGTGTACCAACAAAACAAAGAAAAATTGTGCTAGTAGCAACGCACTCTCTTATCGAACGACAAAACTTATTGAACAACCTGGTAAGTACAACATCCAGAATTTCGTTTTCCAAATCATCGGTGTGTAAGACTAACGTAACGTTGACATAACAGCGGATGAGCGCGGACCCTGAGTTGGATGTGTGTCTGTGGAATCAACTTCCGCTCTCGGAGAGCTCACAGGGCTGACTGGGAAGCCCCTGCAGCTATTGTGCGAGGAATTACTGCTTAACGATTCTAAGGCGAGGTTCGACCGCTTACAGAATTGTGGACACAGTTGGAGCTTTAACATCAATTTATTCCTAGACCATCGAGAAAATTTCGTAGCACGTCTGCTTCCTGTATAGCAGCTCCTTTCTCTTCGAGGTCTCCAGTTCTCCGCCATTATCGCCGTGTGTCGACTGTCCTCGAAGGGACACTGCTGCCTCCGTTCCTCGCTCTAACCTCTATCATACTTGCTGACAGAGCTATAGAAGGCGAAGTCAGCTGCGTCTTGCTTTCGGAACTCCAGCGTGACCAGTTCTTCATTCTAAACATCCTAACTACTCGCTTAAATGCTAGAGGAAGCTTGAAGTTGAACTAACCTTTCTGGAAGTATGCGGCCTAAGTCATGCATGAAAATTTGACGGTACATGTGATTAATAGCGAAATAGACATAGTAATTACATGAATAAGACACCATGACAAATATGACCTAAGTCACAGTTGAATGTGTTAATAGGGGAGATGAGCTTGATAAGACTGACCACGTAGCTTTGGATGATGATTATCTCCTCGGTTGGCTCATACCAGCTTACGATCACCAATGTTATCATGGCGGTGCACCAAGTGGAGGCGAATACCGTGATCAGCCACAACAGAGAGTACAACGCCTAAATTAGTTAGTCCTCCTAGATGCATTTGAGCACACTTTCCTTTGGACATTGTTCACCTTATTCTACTGTAATTTTTCTGAAACACAGTATCTAATTTTATCATTTTAATCAGTTCTGCACTTGAGAAGCACTACCAATCTCGCATTTGGTTGTCATGCACGCGTTCTGTTAGATGGTCCTCAGGGTGCTGAACAAGTTTCTTGTCTCGTGGCGCATGTATGGGAGTTAGTCTATGGGGGGATAGGCTGTTCAGTTGAGCCCAGAGTTCAGACAGTTTCCTGAGATTTCAGGTAGGTTAACTATGGGATAAACTGGATACGTTCACTAACAAATGAAGCCCCTTCAGGGTCCGTTGGAATGAGCGAAATAAAGTACTGTGCTTATCTGGGCCCAATTCCGGTCCGCAATCGCGTCTTGACACGCTTTGCAGCCGCACGCGCTCGAGTCATTCGGGTTTCCAGCGCCAAAGCCGACTCGATGTGGCTTTTTTATACAATTTTCTCCAATTTTTCTTAGTTTCCAGTTTCCAAAACCCAACTAGAGTCAGCAGATCGGCGGCTGCGGCGCTTGAAGCTCTTCTGACTCGGGAGCGTGCGGCCGCAAAGCGTGTCGAGACGCAATTGCGGACCAGAATTTGGCCCAGGTAAGCACAGTACACAGCGAGAACATCCGTTGCGAATCGGTGGTTGTTCCCCATAGGCCCGATATAATGGAAGGATTTTCGTGGGATCTAGCCAGATAACCTCACCTTGCTTAGCACGACTAGTAGTAATTACCCATGTAGGCTGCGTGCTGTAACAAAGATTTTGATCGTGTTAAAGTAAAAGGGATAAAGTACATGTAATTATTCAATCCCCATGGGAGTGCGCCACACATTCGACTTTTATTCAGACTAGAAGTTGCTTTTGAGTACATATGTATGGTGCCTATACAAGGACTTGCGAGAATCAGCCAATGTTCAAGTCAGATTTCATGTCTTCCCAGGCAAGTCTGGTAAAAATTTAGCTGCTACGGAGGTTTAGGAGGCTTGGCTAGCACTGGGCGAGGATCAATCACTTCACCATGAGCGTAACGGTAGCGCCTCTTGCCATTGCTCTACACGCTCCCTTAGGGGCTGGAGGGTAAGTATACGCATCTGGTTTACTGTCTTCCCACAGCGGGATTCCGGTCCGTAGTCTGTTGCACCACGAAGTTAAGAGATAACTGTGTTGGGACAAGGATTGATTGTGCCGTGATCTTGTGCGCTGATCTAGTGAATGGACAGGGCTGCGGCGCTAGATCGTCGCGAGCGATCGAAACCACGCTGGGCGGTGGCGTCGCGAACGCAGCACGGCCAGCCGAAATGATCGCGCCTCGTGCATTGACTAGACTAAACCTCATAAGGAGATCAGTATATTATAACAAATGTGCACCAAGTTTGCGCAAACCCACTTAAAGGCGCGCAAAGTATCATTGCGATCCGTACCGACTGTAGATTGTGGTAGGAATGGGTTCATTCTCTTTAGGACACATTCCTCCTGCAACCCACCAGTCTGTCTATATACGTAACAAAATGACATGTTCAGACTCTAGTGGAATCGGTTTGTGTGACAGAATCTCTTGCACATCCAACTGTCAATGATTGACGATACGACGATAGGTAAATACGAACATACGCCGGGCCATGTAGCGAACCCCCGCCGCCACCACATAAAGAGGTAGGGAGCCGACCTGGGGTACATCATTGCCCAGATGCCACCCTGTTGTCGCCAACCCGGGCGACCCTTCCTGCAGATAATTCTGGTTGCAAGAAACCGTTCACATGGCGGAGTCAGGCCACGCACGATGATCGTATCGACAGCGCGCACAGCAACTGAACCGCGCGCTCTGTTTGCGGGTGCCATTCTTGATGATTAGCAAAGGTGTGAGATGACCAAGACAGTCAACAGCAATCTATTCCATCGATCATTCCCTTTAGGTCACAGTTCATCTATTCTGATAGGTTTATTACAAACTATGCACGGCTATCTCTGTTTACACGATTTTCAGCAGTTGCACAAGAACAAATTTTGAATTTGCAAAGAAGTTCATACTTTCTGTTTTTTTTTTGGAAAAGTCCGTAGATTACTCTAGAATTAACCAGAGTGATACTTGACGTTGAGAATTATCCCTTTTCCTCGCGTGCTATGCTTACCTTCTTCTAAACTAAGTAGGCGATGTTCCAGTTCCAGAATTATACCTGTTCCTACAAAATTTATGATTTTTTCTCCGGGAACCATGTTTGTATGGTTTCCGTTTTCATTTTAGTCTGACGCATGGACCAAGCGGTTGGCCGTGCGGGGTTGGCGGCCTCACTGAAGAATGGGGTTTCGATTCGCGCGGGGTGATCTACCGTCGCAGCCCCGTGCATTAATCAGACTAAAATGATCGCGCGAACTTTACATGATCACGCTGCTATTCGCTGAACAAACATCGAACTAAAACAGGTTAAGAATAAACAAATCTTAATGTTTTTGAATATTTCATGTTTTGCGAATGCAATGCCCTTTTCAGAGGCTGAAACCCGTTCACAAGTTATCACATGAAATTTTTAACTACACCCAACAATTTGATGATAACTCAGCTACCTTGCTGAAAACCGTGGTGTAGGCCTGTTCTTGATTGTTTCAGGGCGAAAAAATGAAAATAAATCTAGAATGTTTATAGGTACATCTCTCAGACTTCTGTATTTTTGTTTCAGAAAATTGTCGTCCAGATTTTTTGTCTGATAGGAGCTCATAATCATTAACCCCTTGTGCTTTTCTTCTCCTGGAAAAAATGATCCCCATCACCTCTGACTCTGCTGCTATGACTGGCTGCTGCTGTTGCGTTTCCTCCTTTCCTTGCTGCTCAATTTTTTCTTCGACTTTTTCATAAAAACCGTACGCAATATGTCTCACGGTATGCTAGTATCTGGTGAGGTTTTTTAGGGGTTGGGGTTATCAACATGCATTTCCGACAGCTTTTAGTGCTGAAAAAAACGTGTTGAAAAACAGTACCATTTTGATCAGGAATGTACAGAGCCAGTTAGAGATATGGAGTAGACTCTGTTTCATTCAAGTGAACTCATGCTTTCCAGTTGGCATCTACAGCGCGGAGCAGTGGCTTTTCGATCAAAACATCCTTATCACTAGTTATATTTCACCGAGGCCTACCGCTCCGCTGCTGGTGATAATCGAAAATCAACAGGTCACTAGGGATGTACCAGAGCTTAACTGAAAAACGATCTCGAACTTTTTCATCGCTTGAAGAAATTTTCAGAACATATCTTAACTACGGCGCAAAATTAGTGAACCATGCAACCATACAAAAAATAGTGAACCATGGAACCATTCGAAAAATTGGTCAGCCCTCTGGAAAAAATACTTTGTCCAATTCAACTTCAAATTGTTTTCGTGAATCCGCGAAACTTAACGAGTGTATCCTCGAGTATAGACAGTTCACGTACAGCTTTTTATGAAGAAAGAACCCCAATTTGAAGGCTCAGAAACAGCAAAAATGAAGAGAAACCGGGGAAATCAGCGTCCTCAAAAAATCAACAGCTGATAAAAGAGCGATTGATTTTGCGTTTTGGAAGACGGCTAACAGCATTGTGGCTTGGATCTCCACTCATTGAAGTGTTTTCCGTTATTTGTAGGCTTCATAATGATTTTCCTCAGATTTATCACATGTTGGGGAGGTTATCATTCCAATGCCTAATAACAGCCATTGAGGGAATTTTCGCATGATCAGTGCAAAACTCAAATTTCACTTTAACCTTCACGGAGGTGGTCAAAAGTCCCCAGAAAAGGTCAAACGATCGTGTTCTCTTCCCGCGCCACCACCTCGGTCATGCACGACCCATGACTTGGCTCCCTCCCTACGCCCTCTGCAATATGCGCGCTATTTCCCTCGCAGCTCGTGGCTCCCCTTTAGACCTCAGGTCCATGGCTGCGTGCCGAGGTGGGTGACATTCGGCTGCGAGCAGTCACCACCTCCAGCACACACGTGCATTAGGATAGGGTGGCCTCCACCTATTTCACTCGCGCCGGGGAGGCAGCTATGAGCTCCCACCTTTCGGTGGGATTGCTACAGGCCATGGTCCTTGTAATTCACCTAGGAAGTCGCTACGGTGCTACGTGGCCGGGGGGGGCAGTGTGGTGTCGCACTTGGCCACGCTCATTTTGCCATGCAGCAATGACTTTCTTGATTTTGGCAGAGGAGGGAAATACCGGGTAGGTGCTCGAATTTAGTGCGGCACGATGAAATGAGAGTGGCCAAGTGCATCGCGCCACAGTGCTTCTAGCGGGTTTTTCCTTTCTTCTAGCGGATTTGTGTGAGTGTGAGTTTATGTTTGCCGCTCGGTCCTATTCCCATATTGCCTCGGAGCTTATCAAGAATTTGCGTCCCTGACGGTCCGCGTTTCCTTTTTGGAGGGCGTAAACTCCGCTCTGTGCCTAGCAGGACTTGGTGACCCTTTTGGAGGGAGTGTTCCTCCATTTCCTTCTGTTTATTTCATGGCACCAACACACGAACGAGTGTTTCTTTTTTTATCTATAAAAGTGAAGAAAAGGCTCCCAAAGCTTTACTTCTGTTCTAGACTTTTATAAAAAAGGAGACAAGAGGAAAGGGGCGGCCTCGGGTCGCCCATGGAAGAGTCATGGTACAGTTGACCGCAATGTTAAAAGGACATGGTGAGGTTGCGGACTCGCACTAAACTACGGTAGAATCTGGCGTTTTGCCAGATTTCGGCATCGATCGGCGCCACGGCTGATAGTCTCGTGAGCAGAGAGACGACGGTTGGCGCCGGTCGATGACGAAATCTGGCAAAGTGCCAGATTCTACCGTAGCTTTAAGTGCGAGTCCGCAACCGCACCATGTCCTATTAACATTGCGGTCAACTGTAACTGTTCTGGGGCGGCATGCATGAACGCTGCGATGAAGGTCAGGGAACCGTTCCGCGTCGAGTCACTGCACGTCTTCGGAGTGCATGGCGTATATTGGTGTGTCGCGGACGTAAATGCATCATCTACAACGATCTCTACGCCAAGCGACATTTTTTATCGTCCCAGTCGCTTTTTGGCTCTCTTTTGTCATCCCGTGCATCTCAATAATTGGAAGCAAACGCGACTGGGATGAGAAAGCTTGTGCGGAAATGCATCAACGTCTGAGATACACTAATATGTGCCATGCACTTCGAGGCCGTCCAGTGGCTCGACGCCGCGTGCATAGGACACGAAGCGGCTCCCTGACCTTCTTCGCTGCGTTCATGCATGCCACCCCTGAGTGGCTTTTATACAATTCTAAGAGCAATCAACCGGTCTTTTATTTATGAACCAGCAGTGTGACTATACAAACTTGTTATTGATGTTGAGATTCCATAACGTTGAAATTCCGTCACAGTTATCTTGGATTATATCTTACATCTATCACTATTGTCTAACATAATATCTTACAACCCACTCACCTTCCTTTGACCGGACTGCCTGACAACATTGTATTGCTGTTTTTCTGAAAAAAAAAAGGTTCTGGTGCAATACGAAATTTTCAAAAGTGGTGCACATGCCCTCTAGTTCGGAGCCAAATTTAGTGTGTGCCATTGCGGACAGACGGAGCACGCGACGCATCGGGTTCGTACGAGTTCCCTCGTCAACAGCAGTGCGCTCAAAAACGCCCCTTAATCGATTGACACGCAGCCGACACACTAGTGGAGCCGCACGAAGGTGCATGATCACTAGGGACGCAGAGTCGAGCCTTCGGCCACTAAGACGGGGACCTAACCAAGCTTCAGGGCTGTGAAACGCGAAATTCCCATATTTTTATTCCGTGTGCGGATGCGGAGCATAGGTGAGAGACAGCGAGAGAGCGTTTGGCAGACAGAGGGAGCAGCATTTCGCGCACGCGCAGCGCGTTGAGTGGTGAGAATTTTGACTTTTAAGAGGATACCTTGTCGTTGCAACATTCAAAGAGTAAAAACATTCGGAACCAGGCTTGAAAAATGAGAAAAACTTGAGAAAAATAAAGACAAACTCATTTGATCAACTGACGAGGCGAGGAAGTTCTTATGAACACAATGCATCGCGTGTACGCAGTGCATGTCCGCAATGGTACACACTAAATTTGGCTAAAGTAGGGGTTGGTTGATGGATTTTAATATTGCTCGTGAAGTGATCTGAGGCTTCATTCGTAAATGCATTTGGAGGTGTTGGGACTAATGGAGTGGATCTCGGATCAGCCCGAGAATTGCGTTTTTTCTCTGAATCGGATTCTGAGTCTCTCGGATCTTGACGTTTTTCCAGTGATTCGGACTTTTGAAAGCTCATATTTTTATGTTTTCCGGAGACTTGGTATCCGATTAGCCGAATCGGATATCCAGATCGATACAAGCTGATATATATGCCTTCTGGGAAAAATTTCCAGGAACATCGACGTTTTAGCGTTGGCTTAAACTTTGCCAGGAGGGGTCCCCGAGAAGCTGGTCACAAAGCAGTTTTTCGCTTTCCGAAGGATTGCGGCAGGTTACGGGACTTGACTGACAATCAATCTGCCATGATGGTCCAGAATTCCAAAAAATTATATTGAGTTTCTGATCAGCACCTCAAGAAATCCCCATGGAAACGTTCACACCAAATTTCGAATGTTCCATGAAGATGAAAGCTCTCGGCGTTGATTATTATCCTGGGAGCGCACCACACAAACGTAGATGCTTTTGAATGTGTATTAAGCCTAGACAATGACTGACAGAGGAGAGCCGAAGCTGAGATTGCGAAGTTGAATATTCGGTTACCAATATTCGGTTTATTACCCGAACCATACCACGTTATAGTTGAGATATTCGGAATACAAATCATGGCACTGTTGTGTAGCAGCTGCCCACATGCTTTCAAACGACAGACAGGTAACAGGCAACTCGCGTGGCTGGTCAGAGGAAGCCGTCTGGGCCCGGCGCACACCGCCGGTTCATCGGGCGTGGTCGTGGAGCTGTGGTGTTGTAGTGTACTTGATATCATATGTCATCGTATATTTAATAAACATTGTAAGCAGAGTCCATTAGAGAAGTTTCGAACTTCTCACAAGTGCATCGGGTTAGAATTCGCGACCCTTGAACTCGATAAGTCACAGCCATTGCCACTCATAGCATATCAAGTGTACATCCGTCATTGGTCAATGTACACGAATTTTATCCTAAGTGATGCAAAAGTTAGTAATCAGGACCAAGATGCAATCATCGTCTGGTTCCTTCTGCTCGAAAGTGACTACTTACTTCTCATTCTGCGCTCACCCTTATCCTATGTGAAAGTCTGATCATGAGAAGACGGAAGTCTCAGCTTTGACTATGGTTTTGAATGACTGACAAAGCTCGAAGAAGAAGTTTCTCGGAATGTACAGATGTCGTGCAGCAGCTGCCCCCACGCTCTCAAACGACAGATATTAGGTGGATGCAAAAGTTTCCGCTGTTTTTAGAGCTTTTGGAGAGTTTTCGAGCTATCTTCACGAGAAAAATTTCCGGTTTCATCCTCTGTATATGTAGAGCATATCAGGGTTTATATTTAAAACCGAAAAGCTTGTCTATTCCTTCGGCACAATCGTCGACAGGTCAAGTTTCTCAATGCTGTCACGCGACCAAGTTTGCACCAGTCTTCTTTACAACTACCAATCTTGAACGAATCCTACGGATTCATATTGCCGCATGGTGCCGTCATCCGGCGAACGTGTTATTGCCAAAACTACAGTATACGAATGGTTCAGCAAGTTCAGAGTTGGGCAGTACGAGGTCGAAGGCAAGGAGCGATCAGAAAGGATATTGAGGCTCAACAACGACGAGCTGCGCGAGCAGGTGGGAGGCGATCCGAGCCAAACCACACGGTAGATGAGCAGCAGACTTGGCTGCGCTCAACCAACTGTCGTTCGTCACTTGGCTGCATTTGGAAAGTTTCCAAGCTCAACGTTTGGGTCCTCCACTTTTTGAGCGTGAGCGACAAACTTCGCCGTTTGGAAACATGCAATGAACTGCTCTCTAGAAAGCGCAGTTTCGCTTGGCTCGACGACTTTGTCACAGGAGACGAGAAGTGGTGTTTGTACGTCAACATATCGCGTAAAAAGATGTCGACAGACGTTGCGCAAGTAGCGCGGACCACGACGAAGAAGGAAAAGCACCAGCGGAAGCTGATGCTCTGCGTTTGTTGGGACATTCCTGAACCAATTCACTGGGAGCGGCTTCCACAGAACCCCACAGTGACCGCCGAGTTTTAGTGCTCACAGCTGGTACGTTTGGTCGAGGCGATACGCATCAATCGCCCTGGGATGAGGACTGTTCGCCTTCTTCACGTCAATGCTCGGCCACACTTATCTCGGATAACCCGACAGAAACTGCTGGACCTGGGCTGGAGAGTTCTTCCTCATCCTCCATGGAGCCCAGATCTTGCCCTCCAGACTGCCATCTGTTCCGCTGGATGCAGCACTTCCTAGATGGAAAACAGTTCCTTAACGATGACGAAGTCAAAATGGCCTTAGAAGAATACTTCGACTCAAAACAGCCAGAGTTCTACGCGTAGGGAATTCATGATCTGCCCAATCGGTGGCGAAGGATCCTTGAATGTGATGGGAATTGTTTTGTTGGGCGAGCCTTGTTTGTTTTCAAAGTAAATGTTCCTTATTCAAAGTCGTGAAAAGTCCGGAAACTTTTGCATCAACATAATAACTGACACGCCCCTCGCGGTGCAAGCCACCGATGGTCGTCCGGGTCCGGTGCCCAACGCCGGAGCATATGCAGAAGTCAAGACTGCCTCCTTATGTTCAGAGATCTTTCAAAATATGATATTTATCTAAAAAGGAGGAATCAGTCATCACTTGGTGCTGCATTGAAACCGTCGTACGATAGCGCCCTCTAATGACAATACCCGACACGACCGCTCGAGCAGAATCTGTGAATGACTGCTTCAGAGAAATAGGGGCTCTCACTCACCGAGGGAGGGGTTAGCTCGTTTTTTTGCGGTTTGAAACATTATGATACGCTCAGATCAAAAAGATTTTGAGCAGTCCCACATCCGAGCAGTCAAGGCTAGGTTCTGCCCTTCGGCCTTCACAACCTACCCCTATGGTATACTCTGCTGAATGCGTAAACGCATGTGACCGTCGTCTGGGTGCTTCATAGATATCAAAGGTATGATCATAAAAAAACGATTTCAAAATATTACCTCTTTTGCGAACAACTGCGTAAATCATTACATAAGTCAGAAAAACGACCACATTCGAAAATCCATTCCAGTTCATCCAAAACCTGCACACACCACCGTCTATAGAAAATGGCGGGTTGCACAGGAAAATCCTGTACAAAAAAAGAGGCTTGACTTGAAGTTGATCAAAACGAACGTCTATTGTCCTTATCGGAATAAAAATTTGATCCACAGGTCAAAGGTAATCTTGCTGAGACAACGGTGATTTGTACACGTGGCCATGCGGTCCCAGCACAAAATCTCCGCGCTTCGTGCTCCAGCAGCGGCTTTCTGCAATAGTGGACCTGAGTTTTTTCCGATAAGGACAGTATTTACGTGGGGTTTGCTCCAGATGTGATATTTTTGATTGTGGCCATGACAATGATCAGAAGAGCGTAAAGAACAGCAGGAATGGATGCGATGCCCACATACACTGAGGTTCTCGTGGTCATGTGCCTGTAATTCCAAAGATTCCTCGCAAGTGAGCACAAGTTCAGACGATCTACCGCGATATCACGCGACGTCGTGACAGACATCGTGCACAAGGACTCAACACTATACCTCAATGGGAACGTCAGCGAGATAAGGATATCCATAGCCAGAACGAGGAACATCATAGATTGCAGGCAGCTTAAAAAGCGCAGAATTAAAGTGAACTACAGCTCAACTAGATGATTCAGTAAAAATATGTACTTACGAGAAAATTATATAAGGACTCATGAAAAGAAAACAAATATTGCGTTTGATTTCACCACCTCGCAGTGCAAATATGACATTCACCAGCTCGCCAAACAAACAAATCAGTTGGTAGAAAGAAGTCATTGCCAGTAAAACACCTAAAATTAATTGTTAATAGTTTTACTTGAAGGTGAAAGACTCACTCATCGGGGGGGGGGATTCATGTCGACCACGATAGGCTTCCAGTTGCAGAACCTCGTCGAGTCAAAAGGCTCTTTCAGAGTGGCACGTGTTGCGGTTAGGAGCAAGTGGCCGCGTTGAATTGCAAGATGCGCAAAAGTTTTTTTCTCAATCGCCTTGCTTCTGCAGCAGCACGGGTTGCAAAAGCGCAGAACTTTTGCCTGACCCATGAGGGTCATGGAGAGAATCTTTCGGTGGTCAAAAATCTTACAAGAAAAAAGACACGCGGACACCCTTCAGGACTGGATTTGAAAGGCCAACTATATGTGCTAAGTTTCCTAAATAGGGCGTCGTTCATTCATTCATTTATTTGTCAATCATGAATGAGGAACAGAAACATGAAAGTAATAGTCGTTAACACACATGTATAGGCATTTCTCCAAATTTATTAGGTTGGCTACCTACACCCCCGCTCGTAAGATTCAGTTGGGAGCAGGGACTTGTTTCCGCGTCTTTAGTGTCCTGTTTTATTAGCCTTCCTCAGAATCAAATATTTCCCAAACTAAAAAATTTTTTGCGATAAAAATTTGATCGCGAACGGTGATCTACCGTCACGATCCAGTCTGATATAAACGGAATCTGCAGAGTTGCATTGGCCGCTAAATGCTCGCCAAGGGGTCTGCAGAGTTGTGTAGACCGGAGAGAATGTTTATGAGCATTATAGTCGTCGCATCAGTTTCCGCTCTCTGGCAGTGACGCAAGGCCGTTGCGGCTTGCAAGCACTATGCGTCGCCCTTCACTCCGCGTCAGACGCTCCTCCTCGCCGAACGTGATCGATACTGCATCACCCAGCGCTGCTCGTCACTGCGGGCAACACTGCGGCCCGGATTTTGCAGGCCCCTGTTGGCTGAAACAGGGTGAAACACCTCCAAATGCTGTAGCATGACGTGCCCCTTATGAAGAGGATGTGGGCCTATTGTAAATGTATATATGTAGTAGTGGTTTGTACATCTGGAGTGTGGCAGCACGGGTTCTACTTTGACAAACAGTATGGGTACTTGTTCTGGAGGACTATGGTCAAATTGGACCACACCACTGCGCTTTTTCCTTACTCTTACAGGGTGTTCCAAAATTATTGGCGCGGTAATTGGCTTCTATTTAAAAAAAAATTGTGTCCAAATTCTTGCTATTTTAATTTTTTGGATTCTCTTGAGTCTCAGCTCTGCATTTTTCATCATTACTCTGTAGATATTGGTTTTTAAGTTAGTATGATGAAGGCTAGTTCGAAGTGCGGCACCATCTTCCCAACGCAAAACTTGAGGCACACAACGAGACACATCTCCAATCAGCTGAGACTTATCGAGAAATTTATCACTCGTCTTCGTCAGCTTTTTCCAATATCTGACGACGCTTATGAAGGCAAAAGATCATTATTCGCATATCTAAGGTTGTCAAGAGGGTGTGTGCACGAGTCAACCGCAATTCTCGACTGTCAATGAAGTGGATAGCTAGAGAGAAGAATCCGTGGTTAGGAGCCATCTGGAAACTCGTAAGAAAGAAGCTGAATCCTAGTTCCTACCCTTTAGAGCAGACCCGTCTGCTTTCCGCTGACAAAAAGTTAAAATGAGTCTAAAGATATAGGAAGCTCCTGCACCGTTGTCACGGAGTCACGCATTGCGTCAGGGCCTTCCAAGATGGAACAAATTATCAGTGTGAAATCGATAAAGGAATGCGAAAACGCTTGGACTGCAGCCAGAATATTCAATGAGGTCTTACTGCAAAAAACATCTTTGGATGGACGTCTCATACCACTTTTGAGATTATTTGGGAGGCATCGCTAGCGAGGGCAGAAATCTGCAATTTCTGCCCTCGCTAGCGATGCCTCCCTTCGTGGATTCTGACATGAAAATCGAAGAGGAATTTCGCAGGAGGACACTCCTGGATATTGTTCTGACTCGCTGTGAAAGTTTCGGATTAGGCAGCAGACCCTGGTGCTTCACACCAGGGCAAGGGTAAGCACAAACGGCGAAATGAGTTCAAGAGTGGTGTCGACGCGAGCTATCCGGAGTCAAACGAGTACGAAGAATTGCGGTCCTGCTCGTCGAACTTGCATTCATCCGACTTTTAAGTGTAGTCCTTGATTGAGTCTGAGGTCTCTGCATCTAGACATACAGAATTGGCCTACTGGAAAGGTGTTTTCAAGAAAGCCTTGAACGAATTGGATGATGACTACCTCCGTGGCTGCTACCACGTCTTCCTGAGACGACTTCGAGCCGGTACTCGAACAGATGGCGGATATTTCCAGATCTGGCCACTGTTTTGCGTTAACACTGGTATGAATAAATGCATTCATTTTCGTTATTCTTAAAATCCAGTGTGGCGTTCGTGAAACACTTCAATATCTGCGCGCCAATAATTATGGAACACCCTGTAGATTTATACAGATATATTTTTACTCAAACACCTCAACCTGAAAATAGAAGAATAGAACAAACTAACCGTGTTTTGTCTGTAGAGATTTATGTCGACAAGTGGCCAAAATAAGACTGACGTTACCAAAGATTCCAAGAATCTCGAAATAAAGTATGATGATTGGGACGATCGTAGGAGCCAGTTGACCGAGTAATTTCCACATCTGTTCCCGATGAAATTAGACAAGAGATGGATGGGAAAAGTTGGAAATTTCATAAATCGGAGTTCCAAAAATGGGACAATTTTGAAATTATCGGCAATCATTATACGAGTTGAGGCTCGTGACTTCGAAAATCGGAGCAGGATTCAAAGTTAAATAAGTCGGAGCTATGTTGAAATTCCTATAATTTTCATTGTGAAAAGTCAACAAAACTGCGTCAGATTCGCCTGAAGCATTTTTTTTACACCCCGAAAATCACTTTCGGGTACCCCTCTCCTCTTCGCAAATCTGTGATTATGCCTACTTGTGAAGGTACCCGGAATCGCCTGAGGCACTAAGGAAACCTAGAACACGGATAATTGGTACACAAGACCATATCTAGAGTCTGACTGAAAATGTCCGCAGACACAGTCGGCGTCGTAGAGGCATTTTTAGGGTCGAAAATTGATTGATAGGTACACTAGAAGAATAAGACAATAATATCCAAGTCAGCTGTTTATAGCCAAGGAAAGACCCGTTAGAAAAATGCCCCTACGAAGGCCGCGCAATACGTTTTTTTTTCTCAAAACACCCTAAAGTTTCCCTATGATTACCCTTACTTTGCCACGAGACTTCAAATTGCCTATAAGTTTTTTTAGAGTGGCTTTAAGCTGCTGCAAAGAGAATACTTAATTTATACGTTAAAAATGGCTCGAGAAAAATACATTTCATCAGGAATGGCCGAACTGACTGAAAGTAGTTCCCTTGTGAGTGTTGAGGAATTCATGGGATCGGTACAAAGAATATTTCATCGTTCCAACTATGAGCTCCACTGAGAATGCTGGTGCGGAGTGAGAGCACAACGTTCCGTGTACTTCTCGCGCTTTTTCACAACTTTTTGATAATTTCAGCTCCACCCGGGGACCAAGTAAAGGTTTTAGCAAGTAACATCGAAATTGGAGATTATCGGGAACACTGCCTTTGAACAGTCTTCAAGGAGGAGGTTTAGTTTGTGCCGAAAAGTGAAGTGCTGACAATGAACTTTGGCGCCACCCCTACGACAGAAGGGGTAGATGTGGAGACTGATTGTGAGCACAGGTAATGGAGGCTACTGGTCGCGGCTACTGAAATGTTCGATGAGCTAAGTCTGATTACTTAGAGTGGGTGGACAGCGGTCTGTAATCAAATCAGTTTGTAGTTCAATCTTTAGACGGCTCAGCGACTTAATGTAGTGTACTACAATTACCTTGTGCAAATTTCCTCTGATTTCGACGCGAAATTCGTAGACTTCTGAGACATCAAAATCGACTATCTATTTCCAAGGGAAGGCATATTGCTGCAGATTATTTTTGCCGAAGCATTATAAATTGCGGCAAATTCTAGCTTTATCAGCACGAATGATTGTCACGCTTTCACGAACAATTTTCTTTCATTTGCATCCCTCTGTAATGTGTGAGGGCGTATAATCTAACCAGTTTTCATTGCTTAATAATGGTTGATGGTTTAGCGGTAGCAGGCACGAGGTATTACGGCTTTATTTCGGCGCTAACGTTTCGGCGGTCTCGCCCTCTTCGGAGTCTGAAAAAGGTCGAACCTATGTGTAAAAATACTGGGCCAAACGAAGTTTTCACCCTACAGAAATTGGAGACAAAATTTTCCAAAATAGTGAGGGAAAACAATAGCTTAATAGTTTTTGTATACATTTGTTGTTAGTCCTTTACTGTCTACTGAAATTTGTCCCTTCGAGTGGGGGAGTGGGGTGCTGCGAAGACGAAAAGCTATCGATCCTCAGAGGCCTGGTCGGCGTCGGTCCTACAACGAAAGCCGTAAGCACGCTGGCGTTGTTCGCGTCGGACCAGGGTCAAGCATAGCGGTGGTCCGGGTCGTCCTGAACAAAGACCCCCCTCTTGAGAGGGACATTTTTCTCGGCTAAAAAAACGACCCTCTAGGAAAAGGGAAAAAATTGGTAGACGATACTGACTATTTTCATTTCGGAGGTTTTTCAAATTTTTGGGGCCTCACCATTTCAAAGGGGATGAATAGCGTTTTATGCGCTGCCGATATTAGAAAACTTCAGCCAGATGGAAAGCTGAAAAGCACTTCAGAAACCGTAAAAATCTTCGCCCTCCGTTTTTGGTCACGGTGGTTATTTTTTCACCTATCTAGATATGGGGCGGTAGTAATCTGGCTTAATATGCAACTTAAATCGTTGATTTGAGTTGCATCTGAGCGACATCTGTGTAACAGCTAAAATACTTTGTTTGATGCATAAGGATGCTCTAGGTAAAGTCTTGACTCTTAATGAGCAAGTCAGCTCCAAATCAGATTCATCTTTATCTAAAATTTGAAGGTGTCGCTGACTGCCAATATCAGCGACAGATGGCTGTCGCTGATTTTGTGATGGTGAGAGCGCACGAGACAGTGCGGCGAAAGAGAGGGTGCAGCGCTTTCAGATCGATCTTCGCTAAATGTCCTCTCGAGTACATTTAAGACTACCGTTGAAACGATTCGGCGACCATGCCGGGAAGCATCCCGGACGGGGTGAGTCGCTCACACAGCGTGGTCGCAAGATCCAAGGTCGACGGAGTGATGCCTGCATGGGTAGCACCGTCAACAACGCTACACCAAAAGGAACGGCCCGAATTGAGAACATCATCGCAGACGCCACAGTGAACGGGGTGACCCATCTGAAATAGACGCTCGTGAGGTCAGGAAAAGCCTCCCTTTTTAAAATCTTTGATGACTTTAAGGTGTATTACGGAACACTATGCTCGTCTTTATCCTTCTCACCGATTTTCACCATTTTCCGCGTATGATTTGTTGATTTTCCATAAATCTACTTACAGTAACGCGCAATTTTTTTGCAAAATGCGTTTTACGGGGTGTTTTGAGCTCACAAACAGCCGCATCGCCATGCCTTACTTCGAAGTGGTCCGATTTCAATTGTGAAGTCATTTCTGGATTGCTTTCTCTGAGTCCTGCACGATAGTGTCACAAAATAATAGATTATACTTGTACACGAGCAAATTTTCTAAAAATTCTCTAAAGTTTTTTCCAAAATTTTTTCGTTTGTTTTAGTTCGTTCGTGGTTCTAAAATTCGCCGAACGAGTTTTTTTCAAATTCGTTCGTTCGAAATTTCGTCGAACGAATTTTTTTTCGATTTTCGTTCGTTCGATTTTTCTTCGAATGAATTTTTTTGATTTTCGTTTCTTCTAATTTCTTTGGAGCGATTTTTTTCCATTTTTATTTGTTCGAGATCTGGTTCTTCGATTTTTTTTTGAAAATTCGTTTGACTTAGAAAATGCTTCTCGAACCTTAGGTTACGCTGTTTCGTTATTGCTCGGGCCGGACTGTCGTGGGCGTGCTCAACAACGCGCCTGCGGGAAAATATAGCACTGATTAGGAGACTTCGACATTATAGGCCCGCCCGATGAACATCACTTTGAACTGTTCGAAACAAGGGAGAGAGGTAATACATGCTCGAATTTGTGTGGAATATTCATTCACTGACTGGGCGGGGTAAATAAAGCGTTGAGTCCGGTTTCCGAAAATCTGAAATGTTGAAGGGGTATCGAAAAAGTTCCTGAACTTATATCTCGCCAATTACAGGGAATTGAGATCTCGCCCTTGACAAGAGTTGTAGAAGAGAATTCTTCTACAGAATAAGATGAAAATCAAAAAAATTCATGTCTGAGAGTGTGTAATGCTTCTGAGTATATTATGTGATGCTCCAGTGAGCCTGACGGCTGCATTTTGCTTTCCTCAATGCGTTGCACCACTACCTCACGTGCATGGTCTAGCGATGGACAGCTAGCGCTATGGCGCAGTGCAATGTCGCGCTGCTCTCGTTCCAGTCCTGTTGGCCTGGTTCGCTTCTCACAGTGTGTGGTAAGTTTTGTTTACAGCGTTTCAGATCCTCACTCAACATAGAACTGGCTCCTCATTAATATGGTTGTCTACTCCACATCAGTGAAAGATGTTCATCATCACTAATTCGCATTTAAGGCAGATTACTACCGCCCATGATTTTTAGAACATTTCCATTCGATTGGTACCTTCGTTCCGGGTACTTTTTTTTTAAAACTGACATTCCGCCATTTCCAGACTCGCTTCCTTTCGCCTTGCACGATTTTGAACTTGCTTCGAATCTTCGATTGCTAAGGTATTAAATGATGACGGAGATGTTGTGTGCTAACTTTCCAAAGTTACGGAGCAAGAAATGGCATTCGTGTGTTATTTTTCGGAATGTTTTTCCTCCTCTGAGAGCTTCAGCAACCAAAGGTATGAGGTGTTATGTGAATCAAACAATAGTTCAAATTTCGCTACTAACTCAGAACTTCTGGTCACGGTCTGCCACAGAAGAGACATGAAAAGCTTCCACCTGATGCAAAAAAATATTTGCAGACCTTATGCGAAGGGTGCAAAAAATGGAGTGGAAAAGTACGAGGTCGTTAACATAATGAAAGCTCAATCGCTGAAGCTTGCGGCAGCGCTGTAGGTCCTAGCAGAGATAGACGAGATAGAACTTGCAATGCTGAGAACTTGAAAGCTTCGGATAATTTTCACGAGGGGTGAGGCGGCGTTTACGCGGAAAGCCGTGTCAAGCTCATGATGCACACCGGCAGCCTTCAAATCAGATTGTAACGTGTCAAGCCAGCGTTGCTTTTGCCGTCCTCTGGGTCGTTTTCCTGGCACATCCAGATTCAGACTCGTCTTGCAAACGGTATCGTCTCCGGCTCGCGGAATGTGCCCATATCACCGCACAGGAGCTTCGTGGAGTTTTTCAGCAATTGGAGCGACTCCGAGACGCTGTCGAATGTCATCGTTCGTGATGTGATCTAGCTGCCAGCCCAGCGCAACATTTTCGTCTCCATTACACCGAGTTCACGTTCGACGTCCTTCGTTGCAAGCCAGTGCTCTGCGGCGTACAGCGCGACGGGTCGGACAACGGTCCGATAAATCTCCGACTTCAAGCGATCGGGCATTTCTTTATTGCAGAGCACCCTAGACATCGAACGCCCCTTTGACCACGCTGCTTCCAACGAGAGTGAACTTCGAAACTTAGGCTGCAATCAGATGCGATCGTCGATTCAAGATATTTGAAGACTTCAGTACGCGGCAGGTCAATCGTCGACCTTTATTGATTACTGTTCATCACTGTTCGTGGCCAGAGATTCCGTTTTCTTGACGTTGAGACGTAATCCAAACCGAGACAGCCGACTACTCCATGAGTGAAACTGTCGCTCAAGGTCTTCAGATGCTAGCATTAGGTGCAACTACGACCATGGCACTGGTTTCTGCAAGTCTCGTGTAATTGTATCCATCACATATTATATTGTATCGGAAGTCATCTTCCGTCACCCCCTTCCCCAGTTAGGAAGCCGCACTCAGCCATTACTCTGAGAGTTTTGGCCGCGAAGTAGCCGGGAAATAGCCCACCAGGCTCCGCAGCGGCTCCTGGTGGGCTACTTCCCGGCTATTTCTCGGTTTCTCATGGAACGGACAAGGAGTAGCCGGGATATAACCGAGAAATGTTCAGAAGTCAACGCAATCAACCGAGACGCGACCGTCGCCGGCTCGCCGAGCCACCATCTGGGGCCGCCAGCGCTTGGGAGGGCCTCCAGAGGCTGAGCGAGGTCCAAGTACCTCAAACTTGGGTAATTGAACCAACGGAGGTGCTGACATTTGAATCATGTACCTAGAGAGCATTATTTCTCGGCTATTTCGCGGCGAGCCTTATTTGGCAGCTATTTTGCGCCGAACGTTATTTAGCGGCTATTTCTCGGCTATTTCGCGGGGAGCGTTATTTGGCAGCTATTTAGCGGCTATTACGCGGTAAGCAGGCATTTCGCGGCTACTTCTTGGCCAAAACTCTCAGAGTAGGCGCGAAATCATTCGATTGATAACCGAAAACCCTTCTTTTACCCTCGCGTCGCCTTCCAACAAGCAGCGTCGCGCATTAATGATTAAATGACACGGTCCATACCATCAGTGAAATCAATTACGATTGTTGCCACAGTCTGATGGAAAAAGATCCTCCTGTCAAAAATTCAGTCTTTTTACTGATACGTCTTTTCTCTGTGTATATTTGATCATTTGCTGATTGGAGGCCGGCGTGGGGTGGCTCGTTGGCCCATCTCTGGTGGTGGTTTTTTTTTCTACTTCACCTAGGTCGCATTTTCTTACTGATTCTTATGTACTAACGAGTTCCTTTTCAACTGACATGGTACGCAACCTACCGCTGCTGTATTAAACGGCTTTCTGAATTTCTTTTCACGTCCCGATCTCCGCATTGTACGTGTGCCTCTCGCACCTGTTTCTTCGCATTCCTATTCTAATGTTTTATTCCTGTTTTTAAATCTGATCACGTACTACACTGCGACGCATAATTATAGCAACACCTCCGAAATAGGCGTATCATGTGTTGGATCGAGGTTTTGGATATTGGGGAGAGTTTCGATGTTTTCTGCAATAAACAAAATTATGCAATAAGTGGTATGGCCAGAAGTTGCTTATTTCGCCCTTAGTAATAGAAAAAAGTGTGTATTTCGCGCGACACATAAGTATAGCAACACTTGAGCAACATGGAAATATCTAACGATGATCGCCAGAATGAGCTGTTTTCACTTGTATTTTTATGGAAATGGTTCAAGGTGATGCTATTCGTTTATTTTCCCGGTAGACTTCAACTGCCTTCTGAGGAGAAAACTCAATTTCACTCCTTCCATGATGCTGAACTTGGAATTTGATGGGTTTCTAGAGAGCTAGGATGACCAGCTGGATGTAGTTCCAAGTTTCTGCTGGTTGCTGAATCGCTCAGCGTATGTGGTTGTCCAGACGTCTCATGGAGCTTGGGGATCGAAGCATCCATCACATGACGAGTTTCCAACGACATGGCGACGGCACCACCGACTCACTACGAATTGTCGCTGTGTTTCTCGGCAAATAACATTCCCTATCGAATCAACCACTACGACAGCATTGTGGACTCTGGAATGAAACAATCTGACCGTCCAGAACATTTTCACAAGGTCGTTAGACTCGGGCCCGCGCGATCAAAAATCAGCACGAGTTTTGAAATTCGGAGCGCTCCAATCAAGAAAGTCGCGGTTTGCCAAATCATGCATAAGGCCATCTTCTTCGACTATAACAAGTTTTCTAGAAAAGCTCCAAACTTGCTATAGCATCAAGTCTCTATTAAAAATTCGAATCTCTTTCTGTTGCCTCGGCGGCCCTATTGTTTTTCTACGAACCCCTCACAAGCAGGGACGCGCAGGTTCAAGCCCACTTCATATACTTCGCTAAAAAAGAAGCTGCCACTGTACTTCATCGTAAAAAATCCTCGAAGAGTCATGTTCCAGAAAAGGTATTAACTAAGGGAACGCCTTGAGAAACTTAGGTGACTTTATTATAAATCTTTCCTATTTGGCGCTTTCTAGGGTCAGTGAGATGGTTAAGGTCCAATGGGACCAGACAAGACGGATCATGGTGGCTACAAAGTCCCAGCTCATAAAAAGAGCCAACACTGTCAGGGTTCTACAATAGCCTTTGGGATACAGCCGCAACACGCTCAGCTCTAGTATAGGTTCTGCCTTCTTACGCGCGCTTCTGGTTGCAGTGCTTTACTTCAAGTACTCCATCAGGCAAGCAGTTCTCACTCGCGATGGCTTCAAAATCAATAAAATGAGCTCTCGCGCAGGCCAGTTGGACAGACCTCCAACTCACTTCTCATTCTTTCAGGGGTGGTGCTACTGACGCTCTTAGGAAATGTACCTGTCAAAAGGACATCAAACGCGTGGGTAGATGGAAGACCAATGATGCTTACCATTATCCGGCTCATGTCCTTTCACGATTTTTTCATCTCTGATCACAGGTTGCTCCGGTATTTTCATAACCTTCTCCTTTAACAGTCCTCTGCACTTTTCCTGTACTGCAGCAAGTTTTTCGTTATACAGCTCTTGTGAGTATTTTACCGGTATCTCACGTATCTATCTCATGTTCTGATGCGTCAGAATATCTCGCATTTGTCATCATGAAGAAGAATGGATTTCTCTATCGCTGTTTCGTACCGCAGAATAAAGCCGTCACTGTCCGCATAGAGTTCACAAAATTGGGCTTACTTTGGGCTCCCTACTACGTGTTGGCGCAAACTCAGTGCGCATGTGTTATAACATAGTTGCACCTGGTTTGCGCCAACACACAACGAGGAACTCAAAGTAGTTGTACAACTGTATCACCGCACCGCAGTGCAGCCCACCCATCCCCCTCATATATATACTGAATCCGGAGATTAGCCATCCGCACAGTCAACATAATTCTGGACTGCAGCAGTCACGGTATGAATTTTACTTCTGATCACGATTGTCGATATATCACGCCAAGTTTCCTCTCATGAACGCAGCTGCTTCATCGTTGGGCATCCTGGGCATTTCAGGTTACGATCGAGGAAGAATTTCGGTCGACTTTCGTCGAGATAGCTGAACTCTTCAGCCATAGTCGTGAAGTTGTACAAACGGCACTGTCCCTAAAAGTGGCATAGGTGGGAAACATGATACACATTCAGAGTGATTTGTCCAACAGAGACGGCATGCATAAACGCTCTGAAGGAAGTGTTCACGAGGACATATGATTGCCGAGTTTCTCTTAGCTGAGTCTTTTTTAGGTTCACTGTAGTACGATCTGCACGAAAAAAAAACACGAAAAAGCTCTATTTGAAGTTGAAATAGCCATCTAAAATCGGTCGTTTTTCTTTGCTGGTGCACGACTCCAGTGATGTTTTGTAGTATCAGAGGCCATCAACTGGCTCAAAGCTGACGATCAATAATTGGCTTCGGGTCAACGAATTGGCTTTCTCGAGCTCCATTGTTCACACTTAGTTGACACTAATACTTTTATCTGTTTTTTTTGTTAAAAAATGTGTTAGTATTTTCTTTAACTACTTTATAAGTTGTTGTGCACGTTGCAGAATTCTGACCAGGCACAACAGCAAATTCCATTTCTATGGGCGGAGCTGTGCACCTGTGCGCGAATTGGCCTCATTGTGCCTCAATAACCTTACTTTTGGCGCGTTTATCACCGCTGAACCTTCGCTACTCTTCAGCTGTTTTCGATCGAAACAGATTTTCGCAGTTCGCTCGAGTACTTTTTCCACCGTGAACACTGCCTTTGAAGACTGTTGTGGAGACGCCTTCCGTCCTATGCACAGAGAATCAAGTCATGGGCTACGGCTCAGCATCAATCAAACCTAAGGCGCACCAGATGCAAAAGCAAAACGCCTGACAAACAGCAAATGTGCCGCAGCGTCTTGCAGCCGCTCGTCGCTGCTTTCAGCGACAGCGACCAGGTGTCGCAGAAATTTACCATAGACGTAACCCTCTTCATTGGCGTCCATGCATGCCCACATTAAACTGTAACTAACGTCATCTTCAAAAAACAATAAGCCTTGACAATTCTGTCTTTTGTAACATGCTGACATGCATTCGTAAAGAGTGTTCAAATAAACCACGCCGCCATCAGTAGCATTGAAATAGATGCTGTTAGCCCAAAGTTTCGTGAAGGTACATGGTTGGGTGGTGAAAATCTGGAACAAATCAATTGTCATAAATGTAGAAGCAAACTGAACTCGTGAGAAAAAATAACTTCCCTGACAGAGGAGAATTATCGCCACCAACATCAAACCCGCATTGATTGAGAGATGCATCACTTGTAAAGCCCTTGAACAACAGTCAGTATAGAAAAGTAGGCCCGAGTTGTGGGAGACGCAACATGTTAAAGGCGAAACTACTTGTTTATTAACCACAAATGGCATAAAAATCTCAGAACGGCTGCTAGGATGACCAGGAGAGATCTAACACAAGAGTTGGAATGATGCGAGCACTGCGACAGACTGACGTTGCTGGGGAACCAGGGCTGTCTAGTATAGATGGCTACCAGAGATGAATTTACCCAGCTCCTCCCACCAGGACTTGCAGTAATTACTTCGTGGCACTAAATTCCTCACTGAGAGTTATATTCTTCAGCGACGTAAAGAGCACGGTGGAGGACTTGGCTGGGCGCACAGCAACATACTCTGCTGCAGGCTATTTTCAGTGTTTAATGTTCAAATGCTTGAGGTACACTCTAGAGTTCGCAGCATGATGATGTAACTTAGAGGACATCAAACATCGTTGTTCTGAATAACAACTCGTTCAAACACTTAAAGCGTCTATCCAACATCTGTTCAGCTCCTCTGAGGAGTGCTCGTATAGTGCTCGTATGTATGTGGCGTACTGTATTCCACTCAGGCCATAGTACCAGGTTGTTCAATAAGTTTTGTCGTTCGATAAGAGAGGGCGTTGCTACTAGCCCAATTTTTTTTGTATTGTTGTTACACTCTTCATATGAACGTATGTGAAATTTCATTTCAATCTGTCGATTCATTCTTTGTTTACAAGCCATTTAGTGTCGCCGTGTCACAGCAGTGGAAAAAAATTGAATATTGTGCAGTGATAAAATTCTTGTTTTTGGAAGGTGTAGCACCAAAAGAAATTCACGAACGAATGTTAAGAGTGTATAATGATTGTTCATCTACAATTAGAACAGTAGAAAGATGGTTTGCTGAATTTAAACGTGGTCGTACAATCCTTGAAGGCCATTCATGTGAAGGAAGTCCAAAAAGCGCATCAACACCAGAAATCATAGCCAAAATACAGGATATGGTTTTGGAAGATCGTCGATTGACTGAGAGATTTAGTAGAGGCTCTACACATCTCATTAGGCAAAGTGAGCCATATTTTAAAAGCAGTGTTCACGATGAAAATCGTTTCTCTGTTTTTCCGCCTATCTTGAAAACGGCCCCATGCTGATTCCAATGGTGTCTCTGAAATCATACAAGACCTTCTGTGAACGCAGGTATGGTCCCTCAAAGATTGAGATATGGAAACATGGTGGACGAGTTGTCCGAGGCTTGTAACTTCCGTCCTCTGCAGCCGATCTAAGCGAGCTAACGTTACAGACGTTACAGAGTGTCCCTCCACTACTCAATCCTAGTGGAATTCCGAAAACTTTTTTCATCGTGAACACTGCCTTTAAGCGAAATTCTTGGTTTTAGAAAGCTGTGTGCACAATGGGTTCCTCATTCGCTAACAATGGAACAAAAACACATTCAAATGCGACTTTCTCAGCAACATTTGGAGCGTTTTAAAAAGGATAAAGTGGATTTTGATTAATCACTATGGATGAGACTCGGGTCTATCACCATAATCCTGATTCAAAACAAGTGGCTAAAGAGTGGTGTAAACCTGGTTATTCGGCTTCGAAACGAGTTCGTGTCCGGAAATCGTCCAAGAAGGTTATGGCATCAGTTTTGTTGGGATGCGAAAGGAATTTAATTTGTGGATTACTTGCGAACTAGTTAAACAATTAATTCTGAATACTAATGCAACCTTTTGGACCAGTTGCAGGAAAAAAATCGTGAAAAAAGACCCAGTTTGCAGAGGAAAAAATCCTTTCTCATTACGACAATGCACCGTGTCACAAGAACATTTTGACAATGGCTAAAATCCATGAATAAAAGTTCGAATTGTTGGAGCATCCACCGTATTCACCAGGTTTGGCCCCTAGCGACTTCCATTTGTTTCCAGAACTCAAAAAAGTTATGTTTGGCAAGAGTTTTTCATCAAATGAAGAGGTCATAACGGCTGTTGAAGCGTGTTCTGCAGACCTTCCGGATTCTCACTCCAGGGATGGGATCCACATATTGGAGGATCGTTGGAGCAAGCGTATTAATGTTCAGGGAGATTATACTGAATAATAAAATGTATTTTGAATCATAAAATTGTGTTTTCTTATCGAATGACAAAACTTATTTAACAACCTGGTATATGGCCTGTAATCAAGGTCAGGCTCAGCCTTGATTCGGGTGGTTCGAAACGCGCCCATAACTTCTTTCCGAGTGAATATACGCTGCTGCGAACGGCATATTTGGACTTCACGTCTAGAAACGGTTCTACAAAAGTACCCTTCAATCGGAATGGCTGATTTTGACAAAAGAAGTTCCCTTGTAAGGAACATGCCATTAGCATCATTCAGGACATCTTTTGTTAAATTCTCTTTACAATCACCAGTTACACCCGAATGCAGAAAAGCTCGTCGATACAAAAGTTATACACAAGAAGGTATACACAAGTTCTAACACTCCTATTTGATTCTCAATCAGCCAGGTTGGTGGGTGCCATTGTGAATGGCAACAATGTGAACCTGAGCCCCATTGTGGTGTTGTGTGGAATATACTCGTTTGAAAGCGAGCATTGGCCTGATATTTTTTGAAGATCCAGACTCCCGTGAGGATACTCCAGTCTAATGTCTCAAGTATCCATGACTACATTCTAACAAGGTCGTTTAATCGCTTAGAAAATTGTTCGTTCGTTTGCTAGTTCCTGTATGTACCCCTACCTGGTTTCCAAGCGATACCAATTTCTTGCAGCAGACTTACTCCAGTTCTCCTTAACTACGACTCGTAGCCACGGCTCAGGTAGATGATTTCCTTTATAGCTTCTTTAGTGCCGTCGTAGTTTCGAAGACCGCTTAGGCCATGCATCTCTATTGTGCTGTGACATTGATGACAATGCTTTAGCAGGTAAAACGTTCCTTGACGATATTACGATTTTCCTCAGCATTCTCTCCGCGGGTCTCAACGAATATCGCAGTTTACAACTGGTTCTCGATTTCAGGTCACGAAGGTTGTTCTACGGTGTCCGGCGCCTGCATATTGAACGTACAGTGCGTCTCATAACCATACGACCACCCCTGATATTAGGGTTCCTGAAAAAAAAATGATAAGTTCAGTATTGTCGGCGTTGTGTTTTTCAGATTCTACGTCCAAAATAAGGGTGGGGTACGAGATTCCGTCTCTTTTCTTTCATTTCAAATCTTTTTATAACAACTTTTTTAATTTATGCTGTTTCAAAACCATACGACCACTCTAACAGGACACATTTCATTGAAAGAAAAACGCAGAAACCCAGAAGTTTAAGAGTCTATAGATCCTCCAGGCTGCTCAGCTACTTCAAATAGCCTTCGAGGCATACTTGTATCAGGCCGTCCAATAATTCCTGTCCGAAAATTTTCAAAATTCTATAATTTTCCTTAGAAGTCTTATAATATCAGGCAAGTGTAAGAACCTTCTGAAATGTTCTCCCAAGTTCTACGCTAGGGGTATATAAGGCGCAGTCGTCGCGTCTAGCTACCAGTACAAGCTAAATTGGACCAAGGTCGAATTCGTACGTTCGTGTACTCTGAGTGGCTGCTGGGCAACAACACGGGCACCGCGGTCGCCAACTTCTGCAGAGCGTGCAAGGAGGATGCAGTGTCCCAACGCACAGTCAGCCGCTGGTTCAATCGTTTCGAGAGCGGCGACACGAGCCTCGAGGACAGGGAGCACAGCGGGAGGCCTTCTACGGTGGATGATGACGAAGTCCGTCGCTGTATCAAGGAGAAGCCGGAAGCCACCACCCATGAACTGGCGACGACGCTCGGCTGCAGCAAGTCCACCATCCACAATCGACTCAACTTACGCTACCACAAAGTTCTGGCCCGTTGGATCCCCCACCGTCTGACGGACGCCAACAAGCAGAGCCGCGTGGCCGTCTGCCAGTCCCTCCTCCTTCGTCCGCATCGCAAGGAGTTTCTCGAGAACCTGGTCACTGGGGATTAGAGCTGGGTCCCCTACGACAACGTCGCCCGCCGTGCCGTCTGGATCCCGCGCGGAGAAAAGCCGCCGACGACGAAAGCCGACCCGCACCCGCTGAAGATCATGCTCTGCTGCTGGTGGGACACCAAGGGCATGCTGTACTTCGAGCTGCTCCCGCAAGGCAGGTTGGTCACCGCCTCCATCTACACCGATCAGCTCGAGAAACTAGCCGCCGCCATCCGAGAAAAGCGTCCCCGACGGGCCTCGGTCCACCTGCTGCACGACAACGCGCGCCCCCACGTGGCGATGGAGACCCAGCAGAAGTTGGCGACGCTCGGCTGGGAGACGGTTGCCCATCTGCCGTATTCCCCGGACATCGCCCCCTCCGAATACCACTTGTTCTGCCCGCTGAAGCACCATTTGGCCGGAAGAAATTTCACCAACTACGACAACCTCAAATCCGACATCGCGGACTTCTTCGAGTCGCAGCCCCCGGAGTTCTGGGAGAAGGGCATCGGCGACCTGCCCAATCGATGGGCCACTGTTGTGGATAACTGTGGTGATTATATTGATGATTAGACTTGTTTTTCGATAAAGTTGAGAAAAATTAAAAATGGTGAAATTTTCGGACAAGAATTATTGGACAACCTGGTAGTTAGGCTGTTCATAATTGATGAGTCGAATCCGTTCCATGCTGCCTCGATTGCACGTTTCAGCTTCGCGACTGAATGAAACTGGCGATTCTTCATGCAAACCTATCTGACGACGATTCCCCACAGGTTCTCCACTGGATTTCGGTTAGAACTACAGACTGGCTACGTCAGGGAAGCGATGTTATGCGATTTGAGCCACTCTCCGTTGACCGGATTGCGTGGATGCTTCCGTTATCCTGCTGGAAAACATGGCTCTGACGATTTGTCGGCGTCATGAAGAGAAGAAGGTGTGACCCGAGGGTGGTCTGGTAAACACGCGAGTGCATCTTGGTAGATACGAACGCTAATCTCAAAACCGAGTAACTGCAGAACGCGCCCCACACCATTTAACTTCCTCCACCAAACTTATTTACGTCGGCTGAAGTTGACTGAATTCTTCCGGGGATCGAGCCACTAAACCTTTGAGCCGTCCTCTCCGTCCAAGTCAATCTTCTTTTCATTCGAAAACACGACCTGATCATTTATTTCTGGGAACAAAGAGTCTGTAAGGCAATAGGGTAAAACCCTCCTACTTTTGTCCAGTCTCTTGTCAGATTACATTCAGCAGACTTTAGTCGCACAGCCTTGTGACGTTCGGTGAGTCGTGGGGTTTTCATTACGGCTTCTCTCCCGATGTGAATGCTGCTCGAAATCACCGTCGGAACCGTAGATCTCGGATGACGTAAGGTGCATCCGAATGAGAATGGCGGCTAATGCGGCCGTCGCGTTCGCCGCTCTCGAACGAGCATGCGAAAAGTCCCCACCGCCATCGACTACGAACGGGGCCGGGATCGGCTGGCAGCAAGCACTGCGCCGATCAATCAGCTCTGCAGACGGTGGGAGAGGGGACGGCTGTCGTTGAAATCCAACACTCATCCGCTGCCGGCACACGCGACGGCCGCCTCCCAAGCACGCCTGCCGCGTGGGCCGCCATTCTAATTCGGGCACACTTTAGTTGTAGGTCTGCGCGAATGTGATTGGCAAACGACGAACTGTATGAAGCTTCCTTCAAAATCTGTCGCTCTTCATTAGCGGACACCTGTCGGTGACGGCCGTGGAATCGGAGTGCACCGTATAGTTCAGAACCCTTCGAATGCAGAAACACAACACTGTGAGAACGCTCGATTACGACCGGATGCTGCTGCCTGTGCGATGGAGAACGTCACTTCGTTGCGCGATCTTCGGAATCCGGCAACACAACTCGATGCACTGTCGGAGTTGATTCCCGTCTCTGCTGACCTACTTTTGTAATGTGTTTAGAACGAGAAAACCCTTCGCGACGCTCTCGCTACGGTAGAAGGGAAGTTAACAGCGCATCCTCACTAGTGGTCGTATGGTTTTGAAACAGCATGAAATTAAAATCGTTTCTATAAAAAGAATTCAAATCCATAAACAGAAGCGGAATCTCGTACTCCACCCTTATTTTAGACGTGGAATCTGAAAAACACATTGGCGAAATTAGTGGAGCCCTAAATCTTTCAGAAAGGCCAATATCGGGGGTGGTCGTATGGTTATGAAACGCACTGTATGGCATGCCATCCAATACGCAGCCGAAACCACGGTTCAACTTCTGGGTGAATATGGGTTAGTAGCAGTTATTTTGTTGAACTGGACCACGAGGTTGGTAGATGCTTTTTTGGCTCACGCACGTTTCGGTGGGATCACCGTTATCAGACCCCTGCCAGGAAACTTGCTAGAGGACCAGCAGCATAGAACGCTTGGCGGGAAGCGGAGCACAGATCGAAACTGCTACCACTCGACGTTAGAACCGTTCTATGCTGCTGGTCCTCCAGCGAGTTTTCTGGTACGGCTCTGAAGACGGCGATCCCGCCGAATAGTTTCAAAAGTCGCAAGTAACATGGGTATGCCCATGTAAGTTACTTGCAGGTCCCAAACTTGCAAATAACATGAAAAGCTCAGATAAACCACAAGTATCTTGATTTTATCCACATATCTAGCGAATAACTTGATTCGAAATGTCTGACCAGAGGACCTCGCCAGCCACGCATGGGCTAATGAAAGCCTGTGGATCTTTCTTGGTCAATTCCCTTTCCGAATCTGTAATTGTATTTTGCAATGGATATCACGTCAAGTTATAACTGGAAAAAGTTAATACGCTGTAATTCATATTTTTTTTTGTAATTCTTGTGTATCGAGCGAGTGCTTTGTGTATTGAACAGTAGAACCACAGTAACAAAACAGATATTGTATTCAAGTTTACAGAACCCGAGCGGTCCCGCTAACGAAAATGGGCAGAGCTTGGCGGGCGCTCGTGTTAAAGGCGTAGTACACCCTCAGATTAGAATTTTGAGATTTTCGTGTAACTGTGTAGAAGACCTCTCTTATATAACACTTGCCGAATGCGAAATCTCAATTCCTCCGAATAGGCGAGATATAAGCGACCACCACAGGCCCGACCTCCTTCGCTCACCACCACGGGCCACACCCCCTACCAGATTTCTGAACTCGATAGAGAGACTAGATGGATGGATGAATTCTCAACAAGTAGCTGTTCTTCAATCCAATACCGGTCTATCTCCTCATCCTGTTTTGATCTCGTGCAGCGATTGCGAATGAAGAGAAATACAGGCCTGAGACAACTCGTCAACCAAGTTTTCGCCCTCAAAATGCAGGCGTTTTCAAGGAGCCATATCTCCGTTCGTGGTGGGTCTTGGACGATTTCAGAGATACCGTTGTGATCGGAGAGTGGCTCTCTCCAAAATAAGCATAAAATCTAGAGAATAATTTCTGGGGTGTCCTGTGCCTTTAAAAGTGCTTGCCGAGATGTTGATAGAATCTTCCGAAAAAAAAAACGGAACGCCTCATAGGGCTATTTTTGCCTGTTCAGGAGGACAGTGAAAATATTTTAAGCCCAAACCGATCACCACCATGGCATGAGAGAAAAAAAATCGAAAAAGAAATTTTACTCGGAGTCAAACCAAGGCAACCATTTTTGGAAGCCGGTCCGGAAAAACTCTTTGATCCACACCCCGATTTATTGAAAATTGCTCAAAGTGGCCGTAATGATAACCTTCTCCAGCTACTTCATATGCCAACAACATACAAATTTTAATATTTCTTGATTCCTGAGCTTCATTTTGTAGTGTTGTCGAGATAAGTTTTCGAAGATCGCTATGCGGTTGAAGATGTTGACCAACCTCTTTATTCGCAACGTTTCGGGTCATAGACCCTTCTTCGCGCGGCTGTAATCGTTATCACATAGAAAATTTTGCGCAAACTATTACCCACAATATTCAAGCGATGCATACCTAGCAGCGGCACGGTGTTAGGGCGGGAGGGATAAACCGTCTCGGTGGTCGGCCAGCTTCAGCAGTGCTGTAGGAGCGAATGAGCAGAGCGGCGTTCATTTTCAGTGACCACTGTCATCGTGCCGGATAGTCAGTATCCTCATCGCGTCCTTCATCTCTTCCCGGTTGTTCATGGGCGGTGCATTCATCTTTATTTCTAGCGCTTCTCTAATTATTCTCTCGGCCGTATCCGGAACTTGTTGAGAAGCTACTTGTTGAGAATTCATCCATCCATCTAGTCTCTCTATCGAGTTCAGAAATCTGGTAGGGGGTGTGGCCCGTGGTGGTGAGCGAAGGAGGTCTGGCCCTGTGGTGGTCGCTTATATCTCTATGCCTATTCGGAGGAATTGAGATTTCGCATTCGGCAAGTGTTATATAAGAGAGGAGTCTTCTACTACAGTTACACGAAAATCTCAAAATTCTAATCTGAGGGTGTACTACGCCTTTAACACGAGCGCCCGCCAAGCTCTGCCAATTTTCGTTAGCGGGACCGCTTGGGTTCTGTAAACTTAACAATATCTGCCGATACCGTGGTTCTACTGTTCAGCTACACAAAGTACTCGGGCCTGATTACACAAGAATCACACAAAAATCCATGAATTACAGCGTAGTAACCTCTTTCCAGTTATAACTTGACGATATCCAATGCAAAATACAATTACAGATTCGGAAAGGGAATTGACCAAGAAAGATCCACAGGCTTTGTTGTAGCCCATCTGCGTGGCTGGCGAGGTCCTCTGGTCAGACATTTCGAATCAAGTTATTCGCCAGATATGTGGATACAAAAATCAAAGATACTTGTGGTTTATCTGAGCTTTTCATGTTATTTGCAAGTTTGGGACCCAGGCAACTTCGTACGTACATTCATGCTAATATGATTTTGAAACTCATTCGCTAGACATACCCATATTTACTTGCGACTTGCACAAGGAAACTATTCAGCCGGGATCATGCTGTCTTCAAAGCCGTACCAGAAAACTCGCTGGAGTGACTCTTCAGCAGCATAGAACGGTTACTCACAACGTCGAAGGTGAAGGTAGTAGTTTCGATCTATTACTCCTGGGCTTCCCGCCAAGCGTTCTATGCTGCTAGTCCTCTAGCAAGTTTCCTGGCAGGGGTCTGATAACGAGTGTGATCCCACCGAAACTGTCGCGTGAGCCAAAAAAAGCATCTACCAACCTCGTGGTCCAGTTCAACAAAATAACTGCTACTAACCCCACATTCACCCAGAAGTTGAACCGTGGTTTCTGGCTGCGTATTGGATGGCATACACGCCATACAAGTAGCGTTTCATAACCATACGACCACCCCCCGATATTGGGCCTTTCTGAAAGATTTAGGGCTCCACTAATTTCTGCCACATGTGTTTTTCAGATTCCACGTCTAAAATAAGGGTGGAGTACGAGATTCCGCTTCTGTTTATGGATTTGAATTCTTTTTATAAAAACGATTTTAATTTCATGCTGTTTCAAAACCATATGACCACTAGTGAGGATGCGCTGTTAACTTCCAGCTTCTACTGTAAAGGCGAGAGCGTCGCGAAGGAGTTTTCTCGATCTAAACACATTACAAAAGTGAGGTCAGGCAGAGACGGGGATCAACTCCTGACAGTGCATCGAGTTGTGTTGCCGGATTCCGAAGCATGATCGCGCAACCAAAGTGACGTTCTCCATCGCACAGGCAGCAGCATATCCGGTCGTAACCGAGCGTTCTCACAGTGTTGTGTTTCATCTGCATTCGAAAGGGTTCTGAACTATACGGTGCACTCCGATTCCACGGCCGTCACCGACAGGTGTCCCGCTAATGAAGAGCGAGGCCAGATTTTTGAAGGAAGCTTCATACAGTACGTCGTTTGCCAATCACATTCGCGCAGACCTACAACTAAAGAGTGTCCGAATTAGAATGGCGGCCCACGCGGCAGGCGATGTGTGCTTGGGAGGCGGCTGCCGCGTGTGCCGGCTTATCGGACGAGTGTTGAATTTCAACGACAGCCGTCCCTCTCCACCGTCTGCAGAGCTGATTGATCGGCGCAGTGCTTGCTGCCAGCCGATCCCGGCCCCCGTTCGTAGTCGATGGCGGTGGGGACTTTTCGCATGCTTCGTTCGAGAGCGGCGAACGCGACGCCGCATTAGCCGCCATTCTCATTCGGATGCACCTTACGTCATCCGAGATCTACGGTTCCGACGGTGATTCTCGAGCAGCGTTCATATCGGGAGAGAAGCCAGTAATGTGAAAACCCAACGACTCACCGAATCGTACACAAGGCTATTGCGACTAAAGTCTGCTGAATGTAATCTGACAAGAGACTGGACAAAAAAGTAGGAAGGTTTTACCTGATTGCCTTACAGTAGACTCTTTGTTCCCCAGAAACAAATGATCAGGTCGTGTTTTCAGACGAAAAGAAGATTGACTGGACGGAAGGACGGCTCAAAGGTTTAGTGGCTCGATCCCCGGAAGAATTCAGTCAACTTCAGCCGACGTAAATAAGTTTGAAGGTAGGAGGAAGTTAAATGGTGTGGGGCGCGTTCTGCAGTTACCTCGGTTTTGAGATTAGCGTTCGTATCCCACCAAGATGCACTCGCGTGTTTACCAAACCACCCTCAGGTCACGCCTTCTTCTCTTCATGACGCCGAAGCAAATCGTCAGACGCCATGTTTTCCAGCAGGATAACGGAAGCATCCACGCAATCCGGTCAACGGAGAGTGGCTCAACGATCGCATAACATCGCTTCCCTGACGTAGCCAGTCCTGTAGTTCTAACTGAAAAATTCAGGTGGAGAACCCTGTGGGGAATCGTCGTCAGATAGGTTTGCATGAAGAATCGCCAGTTTCATTCAGTCGCGAAGCTGAAAGCGTGCAATCGAGGCAGCATGGAATGGATTCCACTCATCAATTATGAACAGCCTAACTACCAGGTTGATCCAACAATTCTTGGTCCGAAAATTTCACCATTTTTAATTTTCTCAACTTTATCGAAAACAAGGATCTAATCATCAAATATAATCACCACAGTTATCCACAACAGTGGCTTCAGCATCGATTGGGCAGGTCGCCGATGCCCCCTTCTCTCTCAGAACTCTGGGGCACATTTCGAGAGATCCGCGAATGTCGGACGGAGGTTGTCGTAATTGGTAAATTTCTTCCAGCCAAATGGTGCTTCAGCGGGCGGAGGCTAGTGGTATTCGGAGGAGCGATGTCCGGGAATACGCGCGGCGAGATGGGCAACCGTCTCCCAGCCGAGCGTCGCCAACTTCTGCTGGGTCTCCATCGCCACGTGGGGGCGCGTTGTCGAAAATTGCAGCAGGTGGACCGGGCCGTCGGGGACAGCTTTTCTCGGATGGCGGCGCCTAGTTTCTCGAGCTGATCGGTGTAGATGGAGGCGGTGACCAACTACGCGCTTGCGGGAGCAGCTTCGAAGTACAGCATGCCCTTGGTGTCCCACCAGCAGCAGGAGCATGATCTTCATTGCGGTGCGGGTCGGCTTTGTCGTCGGCGGCTTTTTCTCCGCGCGGGATCCAGACGGCGACGGCGGGCGACGTTGTCGTAGAGGACCCAGCTCTAATCTACTGGTGACCGGGATTCTCGAGAAACCTCCTTTGCGATGCGGAGCGAAGGAGGAGGGACTGGCCGAGACGGCCACGCGCTCTGCATGTTGGCGTCCGTGTCAGACGGTGGGGATCCAACGGGCCAGAGGCGCTTTGTGGTAGCGTGTTGAGTCGATTGTGGATGGTGGACTTTGCTGCAGCGAGCGTCGTCGCCAGTTCACGGGTGGTGGCTTCCCGGCTTCTCCTTGATACAGCGACCGGACTTCGTCATCATCCACCGTAAATGAAGGCCTTCCGCTTGTGCTCCCTGTACTCGAGGCTCGTGTCGCCGCTCTCGAAACAATTGAACCGGCGGCTGACTGGTAGCGTTGGGACACTGCATCCTCGCTTGCACGCCTCTGCAGA